>JAIFZK010000006.1:5742500-6045000 GCA_027481765.1 Tenualosa thibaudeaui | reverse complement strand
GCCTGTGCGACAGACTCCCTCGATAGTGAGAATTGGGTGACACACTAAAAGTGACAAATAATGAGGCCTATGCAAAGGGCAGTGCAAAAGTTTCTTCGCTTTTGGCTGTAAGAGTACGGTGAGACACACACACACACACACAAACACAGAGAGAGAGAGAGAACGACAGAGAGAGAAAGACAAACACACACATACAAACACAAGCCTGTCACCTCACACATGGAATTAGAGCAAAGCTCTAACCGACATGTTTAGAAAACTGCCGAAAACCCCTCTACAACTACACTTTATCAGACACTGCAGGTTCTATGCAATACGATACAACAGACAGTAGGCCCTTCTTTGTGTAGCAGACACCCAGCTCTGGACCACTGGAGGGGGGCACTAGTGTGTGTGTGTGTGTGTGTGGGTGGTGGGGGTGTGCATTATAGCCTCAACACCCTGTCAGCAGTGACAGCATTCGGTGGGCACTAGTCATTAGTCCTGCCACATAAACAGGACTGGGTCCCAGACTGACAGTTGTGTGTGTGTGTGTGTGTGTGTGTGAGTGTGCTTGCACATGTGTTTGTGTGACAGAGACTCTGTATGTGTGCATGTATATGTACGTGTGTGTGTGTGTGTGTGTGTGCGCGCGCATGTGTGTGTGTGCAAAGACAGAGAGTGTGTGTGTGTGGTTGTGTGTGTGTGTGTGTGTGTGTGTGTGTGTGTGTGTGTGTGTGTATGACGAGGGTTTTTCCTCTCAGTGCGCACTAAAGCCCCATCCTGCCTTTCTCCTTTGGAGTGTTGTTATCGTCCCCCGGGGCGGGCTCGACGCAGCCACTGTCATTAGTCTGAGTAATTACGCTCAGAGCTGCTCGCTGCCCCTGTGACGTTGCCTGGCCAATTACAGAGCAATGCCACAAGTGACACTGGCAGAGTGAACGATAGAGAGAGAGGCCGAGAGAAAGAGAGTGAAAGAGTGAGAGAAGAGAAGCGTTCTCATGACGTTCTTGACATCTATGCCATTTGAGCCAAGCAAAGATAGTCCATTTCAGCTCTGAGGGGAGCAGTTGCACCTCCCAAATGTGTGGCAATTATACACTAAAATGCAGCATTCATCCCTAGCTACTATGCAAATAGCCAGCACTGTGTCAGGCGAAAGCACGCGCTCCGTTATTTAAAAACATTCTGTTAACGGCAGCTTTTATTTGCGCCTCTGACATGACAACCCGCCCTTCCATGTGGAGTGACACTCAAACCATTACTCACACAGTCCAGACACAAAACAAAACAAAACAAAACAAAATTTGTGAAAACGGTGTTCTGAGGGCTTACAGGTGTGAAGGGGCATTCAGTGACCCGGGGTGGAGAAGCAAATACAAGATGGATGGCAGGTGATGGAGCGAAGACAGAGTATCAAAATATCAAAAAGGGGAACATTTCCACTGTGTCTTGCTGAAAGGTCTATGTGCGGCAACAAAACTACCCAAAAGCTAAACCCGACAAAACAAAAAGCAAAAAGCTTGTTTCATCATACTACTGCTATTTTCTTACATGCCCTGTGTGTGTTTTCTGAAATTGTCAGAGGGTAGTAATACAACAAAGGTGCACCTATCACACCTCAGAGACCCGCTGCTTTGATTTGCCATGCAATTCCTCCAGCTATTAAAGTGCCTGTTTGGTCAAAGCCTTCGCTTCGCTGTTGAACTGACCTTTTTTTAAACTCCACTTGCCTGGCTGAATGGGAGGGGCACTGGTGCTAGAGGCGTGCTTAGTCTCTTTCTCTCTCTCTCTCTCCTCTCTCCTATCTCTCTCTCTCTTTGTTCCTTTCTTCTGCAAAATGAACACATTGTTTGTCTCTCCTTCCCAGGGAGGGTGAGAGCATTGAGCAAAGCACTTAGTCTGCACTTACCCCCTTCACCACGCTGGTTGATGCCCATGTCAAATAACTCTTATTGACAAGAGCCATAAAGAAAAGAGAGACTGTGAGAGAGAAAGACAGACAGAGAGAGAGAGTGAGAGAGAGAGCATGAGAGGGAGAGAACCCTTCACTCCATGTCTCCCTCTTGTTAGTGGACTTGATGTGTTCAGGAGTGTGTGAAATGGACCGGCCATGGACATACGCATCAGGGCTCATAAACAGAGGGATTTCACTGGACAAGGTGAGAGGCATCAAGCAGCTACTAGAAGTGTGTGTGTGTGTGTGTGCATAAACATGTGAACATCTGTTTACAGAGTATATGCCCATATGTTCCTGTGTGTTCCAGGAAACGCAGAGCACTTGTGTACATGCCCATTCATTCTGCCTCTGTGCACTGGCGGTAGAGGGAGAGGTCCACCAGTCAAGAGCAGAACTCTGAAACTCTGCAGGTGGCCTTGGTGTGCTGTGTTTCAGGGCAGTGCTCAGCTCTCTTCCCTCCCTCCCTCCCTCCCTCCCTCCCTCTCTCCTTCCATCTCTCTTTCTTTCCTGCATGTACAGCCTCCCCTCTGATATATTTTTTCATATTACATGAGAGACTGTACAGTGAGGCACCCCTGGTGGCTGAGTGGCAGCAGCAGCATATGGGGCCCATGTTAAGAGGACTGCAATCTTTGCCAGGTGTGGCTGAGTGAGCGAACACTTTTCTCATAGACCACAGCTATAGCAAGCTCTCAGTGTCCCTTCCACCAGCCAACATGGTCACGTGTCAGTGTCAATGTTAATATCAAGCAAAGATTTTTTTTTAAAAACCACTGACTTCAAAGGCTGACATTATAACACTTGTCCATTTGGAAATGAGAAGACAGCTATGCAGGGGGAACGAGCAGAATTTAAGAACTTACCTGAAAATTTCCAGCATAGTCGTCATCGTTGTCCCCTTCCCTGCCTTCCTTCAGAGCTATAAGGGTGAATCCTCTGAAGTAGGCAAGGTGGGATGCAAACAAGGACACTGTTCAAAACAGAAAATCAGAAGGAGGAGGTTACACACACGGAGCCATCGCAGATTCTTTACATAATGATGAAACACTATTGGCCTCCCTTTCGCGTCCCCTGTTTTAATATTCACTACAATTTCACTTACAAGGCATGTGCATGCGGCGCCCATGAGAAGTAAGCCATCAAACTAAGTGAAGCTTTCAGATGTTATTTATGTGGATTTTATTTTGTTTTCTCCAAACTAAAAGTTGTTATCCTCTGCATCGTTAAACTGAAATTGCCAAATAGAGGGATATGAAACCCATTAGCCTTTGCTCTCAACTCTGTAACAGCTCCGCATGTCAGTGTGATTATACCATTAACATCCTTCGTGGAGCTAAACATCCTCTGATGAGGAATTATCAGTGAAAATTGGTATACTTTGCATCAGTTCTCACATTATATCGAATGCTCACTACTACCCTCTGGAGCTTCCCACTTTTCCCAGATGGCTCTCTACCTGCAATGTATTTTGATTCGGGCAAAAAGGCTCATTTTCCCCGACAATAAGTGTCGGCTCGCATAGGCTACAATATTACCATGGTATCCTTGCGACACCCATTTATGGAGTGACTAGGTGCGCTGTCCGAGACAATGGGACAAAGACACGCTGAAGTCCTCAAACTCCACGAGAGAGCACAGGGTGACATTCCCAGAGGGCATACGTACCTCTATATGTACTCCCAGGCTGGTAATTCTCTGGGTCGCCTTCAACTCTCAGTCGAAACTCATTGTAGCTCTCTTTCTTCGCTCCCTGAGCCCTTAAAATCCGACTGCAATATCCATCCGACTTGGCAGCTCTCTCCGCAGGCTCCTCGGTAAAAGTGAACGCGGTGCAGAAGGTGCCGGTGATTAGACACTGCAACAGTAAAATTCGCGTACGTACTCTACTTACTGTCATTGTGTAGGTAATTACAATTGCAGTCAAGTCAGTCAGGAACAATAATGTAATAAGCCAAGAGACAATGGCTTCCAAAACTGAAACTTCCACCCCACAAAAATAAAACTGTCTCTCACTCCTCTACGGAGGTAATGCCATCCCGAAAATGAACGAGTTCGGATTCCAAAGCGCCCTCGCTTCGCGGAGAAGCGCACACTGATTTACTGAGAGACGAGTGATACTCGACGAGGCTACTGTTTACTTATCAGAGCGCAAGTCACAGGATCCTGGGAGGGGAAGAGGGCAGTGCCGCGCTGTCTCCAAGACATCGAAGCATGGACTGCGAGCTGAATAGGTTCAGACAACTGATTTGAGACAAAACCTAGACATTCCTACCAATGGCTTCATTCACGAAGGAGAGGGGGCATACCATTCTCAGAGCGAGATCCCACTTTTAAAAGCCTAGTGTTTGCTCAACAAGAATAGAATGAACACATGCTACGAATCGCATTAATTATTCATGCCAAACGTTTAGGAAGTAGGACCTAACCTGAATTCGTGAGGAGGAATTAAATCTTTAAGTGTTGGTCGTTGCGCTTTGTTCAGAAACAACACTTGGTACATCGTAAATGTTTAAACTTTCAGATGAACTCATACTTCAGCATGACTTATCTTTCATATCGTATCTTTCATAATGAAATGCTGCAAAGTAGAAGTAATATAACTTTTTAGTTTATCGTAGACATAAAACTGGGTTTAAATTTGCCAGAGGGCAGCAAACAGCTTTTACAAAATACCGCATACTTTTATGTCATAAATATAGGCCTAAATATTTCCAGCCACAAATAGGCTACCTCGGCTTTTGCTTTCAGAGCACACAGAGCCGTTTTGTGCTTTCGGTCTCATGGTCCGATAGTAGCCCACAATATCACTTAGAACTCCCACTCTGTCTTGGGACGGGGAGGCAGGAGTCGAGAACAAATCGATAAATGCTGAAGCGTTGGAGTAATCTCAGCTGTAATCAAAGTTTTTTTTGGAGTTCTATGTGACTCGTGTTGCACTTTTTGGCACTCAACTGTATTGCTACGTTTATTTTATTGTTCAAATGAGTAAATGTCTATGGAAACGGAGGGACCCGGCGGGAAGGTAAGCCGTGCTAATAACCGGTTGCCGTGCGACGTAGGCTATTGCTCCCAGCTGCAGTGATTGAGGGTGGAGATGTAAATAGCAGTCGGTTGCACCAGCAGGTGTCACAAGAGCATCCTTGCAGATGAACTCCTCACCCACCTCTGCCACGATCTATGCCACTGATTTTCTCAAGTTGATAGTCCCATACAGAGAAATGTCATTTAGAGGTTCGGAGCATGGTAATGATGAAACGGGGGGGCGTAACTCTTGCCTAAATCAGCTTTTCAAATGATTTTGCAGCCAGTGTATTCAAAACAGTGGTCTAATCACGTGGAAAACGGTCCAAACATCTTCCTTTACTCAAAGGAATTGGATGGCTTGTCTGTATTCCGGCTCTTAACAAACATTTGTGTCAAAGGAGAGAACTAAGAGGGCTGCAGCTGATGAGAGACCTGTTAACAGAGAATTTACCTGTTCACCTGTTAAAGAATTTATGAATGATTGTGCCCAAGCTCTGACTGACTCTTACAGAAAAGCAAATGTCAAAGATTTTTTTTTTTACAAAGAATGTCAATGGTGCCTATAGACATATAATATTATAACCAGGTTCAGAGACAGCTCCAGTCGCTCTCCCGGACAGCCAAAATCAAGTAGTTAGTATTCAGTTGGTTCCTGTCATTGCTGCCATGTTTGTTTCAAATTGTCTGGGCATGATCAGCTTTAAATAGGTGGCTGGTGGGTACTGGGAGTTGGATGAAGGTTTTATTGTGCTGAGTGGGACATGGCACCAGCTGCTGAGTGATCAGTTGTATGGCAGAAGAAATTTATACCTAGGAAAATTGGAATCATTCAAAGCATCCTGAAGTTGTCATTACCTGTGTACTGCTATAGAGGAAGCCATGTTGTTCTTTCCAAGAAGTATTTCAGATCAGAAACCTTCCGTTAAAACCTTACATTGTCCACAATTACCCGTAATGAAACGATTGTAAACAGGTTACCTTGAAAATGTTTCAGCAGAACAAACTACCTGAAGAATTCAGTTTAAAAATTCAATAAAGAATGCAGTTTAGAAACATTAAAACATCAAATTGCTGATGGTATATTACATTGTGATAGGCAAAGTATAATCAATAATGCTAATAGAAATAGCTATAAAGTAGAGCCTAGTTTACTTTAAAGAGCAATGATGGCAGTGGCCTATCAGCATGTATTCATCACTTATTCTTCACTTAAAACTGTTTTACTTCATCTAGCACAATCTGCCCAGGTGAACTAAATGTTGTTTAGGAGAAGCCCAAAGGATTGATTGACAGCAATCACTCAACCCACTTCCATTTGTAGCAGATTTAACCCTCCTTGCCTTCCCCCTGCGTCACATGCCTTGCCTTCTCCTTTCTCCTCCAGTTCAGTGGTAGACCTAAACTCATTCCCCCTAATCCATAGGGGGGTCCCAGGGCCATCTTAGGACCAAGACTAGCAACAAGGCCAAACATGCTTATCCCCAGTGCTCAATATCAAGAAATCTGAAGGACGAATGAGTGAAAAATGCATTACGTGATTCATGCATTACTTATATCTCTGAATATCTCATGAATCATCAGATATTAACATGAATTAATTGTTTGTCATTAATGACCTAATGCATAAATAACACATCATCTTAATAATTAAGTACTGTGGGTACATCATTACGAGTCATGATGAATTACACATGATCATAATGTTTCTTTATCAATATACATGGGATTGTAAGATAGGATGATTGTGGCCCCTTAACTAAAATGTTGACATGGTTCAAAATTTTACAGATTGTGCAATTACACTTGTCTGGTGATGAAACCAGGCCCTCGTTCTACACTTTCATTTTGTACAGAAGGCCTGGACATACAGTAGTGAGATTCGATTGCTTGTATTTAAGTTTAAAAAGATTGGATCAGCCCCTGACTGATAGCTTGCCTTGACTGATAGCATTCTAGCTCTGCACTCACAACTGTAAGGCAAAATGTATTAAAATCCAAATTTTCGTCTGGCCTGGGTTAGCCCTGAAGCCAAAGCTGACCATGAGCTGCCATCTTTGGGACCCTTCTCAAAACGTTTTTTTTTGTGTTGTGTTGTTCTCTGTAAGTATATTGGCTGAATGTAATAGTGTCATGTTTGGTCTTGAGCTAATATGATCAGCAGTCTGATCATAGTTTTGTGGAAATCAAAAGTATCTGTACATATTTATTCGCAAATAACTACATTGTAGTCCGTATACTGATTTGAATTCACACCTTTCACTGGCATAAGTCAGCTGACCAATTACAGACTAGTTAAGGCGTCATTGACTTGTGCCAATGACCCTTGTAAATGACACAACTCCTCCATTGTTCAGGACTCTTCTGTCTCTACCTTCTCTACACTCTGTCTTTCTTGAATCTACTCTCTTTACTCTACCTCTACACTACCTTCATCTCTCTCCCTCTATCTCTCTTACTCACACACTCTCTCACTTTCTTTCTCTCTCTTGGGTTTGTTTTATTTCTTTACATTCTTGGTTTATTCTTGTTTTGAGTTATTTCATTTGTTTATGTTTTGTTTGATTATGACTTGCATTCAGGTTAACTGCTGTTGATACATTTGAGTTTATGAACTGTAGTTTCTCGTAATATTTGCCATTAATAGACTTCTGTCCAAGAACACTCTTTAGGAAGCAAGGCCTAGGTCCTTTGTTCTTCTGGCCTTACACAACGGCCTCCCTCTGTACGCTGATTGGGCAGGTTAAAATGCCTCCTGAGACAACAAGCTCAACGTGATCAAATCTAGACTAGCACTGTACGGAGATGATAATCAAACAGAAGTGTTAGGAAGACTAGTCTTTCCCTTATTCCTTTATTCCTGCTAACAAACAGTTAATGTAGTGCACTGTAAATAATGCCAAAGTGTTGTTGTTTAAGTGCATTTGCTGGTGTAAAGTGCTTGTTAAACATAAAATGAGGCAGAGGATTGCAGGGATGGCTGAAAAGACCACAGGGACCACTCTTTCCTTGCTCTCTGACATCTACAACTGTCTGCACAAAGCCGTGAGCATTGTTAGACACAACAAACCCGTCCCATGGATGATGCTTCCTCATGCCATCAGGGATATGGTACTGCAGCATAACTGCCCACATCTCCAGAATGGAGAAGAGCTTCTTCCCTCAAGCAGTCAGACTGTGGAACATGAAAACTAGACATGTTTATTCACACACTGAACTGAATACACACCTGCACTTTTTCTATCTTGCCAAATACTCTATATTCTACCTCCACCACACTGAACCTGTGATCTTACAACAATCAGTGCTCTGTTACAAGTCTTCTTATGCTCTGCCTTCTTGTCTGTTGTCTGATGCACTTTATGTATATTTATATTGTATGTGCACTAAATGTAGCCTAATTGCTCTAAATGTAGCCTGTCTCAAATGTCTTTTTATCTTAAATGTAGCACCACTTGAATCCATGGTGAATCATTGTTTCGTCTCACTATATACAGCGTAATTTCAGTGGCTGAAATGGCATTAAAACCCCCTTGACTTGAAAAAAATTAATGAAGGGGTAAGGAATAGAAATCACTCCATTAAACATGTCTGTGTAGGTTATTGGAAAGATATGCTCACCACTTCAGTTGAGGAGTAAAACATGAAAGCATGAGCAACTAACTCTTCATTAATGTAAATTAATTTTTGCCATCAACATCACCACTAATCAGTGGTAAAGGACCTGTTCACCACTTTAGCTGAGGGGCCACAAATATGATGAACTTATTAAAAAATAATGCTTAGTTGATGATGATGTGCATGCATGAACTCTAGTATATGAACTCTTGAATGTTGAACATAACATTTAGTAAGCATGAATTCATGATAATTCACATACAATCATCCTATCTTCATTTCCATGAACAGTGATGTCCACTATTTTGTTAAACAAAAACACATCATGATCATGCATAATTAATCAAGATTCATAATACTTAATGCTGAAGATCATGTGTTACTTATGCATGAGGTCATTAATGATAAACAATAATTTCATGTTAATTCCTGATGATACATGAATCATACATGAATTCATTATCATTCATGTGCTCTTTCCGTAAAGCGTTACCACTTTATCTTGTGAACGAGCTGTTTAAGTAGTGACATTGAAACTGTAAACATTCTTTCGAGAGGTCCGGCGATAAGCAGTGCCTTATACATCTGAATTATCTGAATCCCAGTGTTTGCCCTAATCCTAAACCCTATGAACTCACAAAAAAGATGGCACGAATCAACCAATCATGAAACTTATTCATGCCAATTCATTCAGACTTCATTTATTTGAGGGTTCAGGGCTTTTGGGTAGTTGTGCACTGAAGGTTTTATGATGTTTATGTGGAATCTAATACTAATAAAATAGCAGTTCACTTTGTGTGTGTGTGTGTGTCTGTCTGTCTGTCTATGTGTTTGTGTGTGTGTGTGTGTGTGTGTTTCTTTTCGCTATTAATTTTGTTTTTTTCTTTTTAAAGCACATGTTAAAGCATATAAAAAATGTAAAGATTTATTAATTTATTCTTCAAACAGTCTCATTTATTCACTGTTAAGAGAGTGGCAGACTCACCAAAAAGCATTCTAATCCCACCCACACATGAGGAGATGCCCTTTCTCCCCTTTCTCCTTGGACCGCCTGCTTCCTCTAAGACCGGTTCCTTTTCCCACCCGTTCTCCCTGGGCTTTGATGTGAATTCCCCCTGAACCTCAACTTGCCTGGTGAGGAATAAGAGGTCAAGAGCCCGGATGAAATTAGACTTTCATTTGATCAGCGCCAAGACCAAAGGAGCAGGCTGGTTACAGAGCTGTGACTCCTACTGTGAAGTCATTAGGCTGCATTTACGTAATGGCCTCTGAAAAGCATGAGGATCTGTTCTGCATTTCCGACAGTAACAACCACACCAGAGACACAAAGGAAGGAGAGGGATTTAAGCATGTGTGCCTCATACAATATAATCTTCTGGAAGAACCACGCACTGTTCTTCATTGTTAAGGAAAGCAAGTCTGTAAGGGTCAAAAGAGAAACAATTTTACTGATTTGTCATTTGATAACGTAAATTACAGCATAGGAAGGCCCCACATAAACAATTAAACCTTAGACAAGAGAAGATAACATTCCTGCAGCTAAGGCTATATATATTTAAAATGTTTTAACCAGACAAACTGAACTATTGAACACACAATCTGTGCTTTCTTTTTAGAGTCAAGCTGAATTCAGATGTGTCCTTCAAAAGAATCCCTTTCATGGTTAAATGGGAATCAGCCTCTATTAGTGTTTGATGTAATACGTTTTGATGCACGTGGACTCTGCCAGCAGAAATATCTGTATTCTAGCAGTATTCAGCCCCTTCTGAAGCCATTATGGCTGAGCAGGGTGGACGGGCTCTCAGAGGCAATCCCCAGGTGGAGGGGGGAGCTGAAGCGTTACTCGTTGGGTTTTGTGCATCATTGCAAAAGGGGCACGCCATATCCAGAGGGCTTAGGAGAAATCACCCACCCTTTCAAAAGGCAGTGAACCTTCACTGCAAAAGCTTCACAGATCAGCAGAAGTTTGCATTAGGAGACTGTAGGAAGAATCATACCTGCTAAGCGAAGAAACAGAACCAGTGTTAGGGCAGTCAAACAAAGCTTGCCTGACCTTGTAAAATTATTTTCTCAAAGACTTATTACAGTTATTTAATGCCTTTATTTTTATGCATGGCAAGGCAAGACAAAAAAGCCATATGCCATGGAACTATGCCTGTGCAAAACAATAAGACCAAAGATGAACTGAAAGACTGACTGTGGATGACACCTGATGCATCACTAATACTGTAAACAAGGACAATGCAATCAGGACAACACCTTCAGAGAGAGATTTCATTAAAAGTGTGTCCTCAGTTAAATGGGGAATATGACACATAAAACTACTTAGGGTAGACCTAACAGATGGCCACGAGTTAACTGTCTCTGTTAGCAGTGTTAAAGGAAATATCTGGAGGCAGTGAGCCCATATCCCTGTTCTTTGAGGCTGTAGAGTCCTGTCGGTAGGTATAAGACTGACAGCATTTGGTACAGCATAGACTGAATTTGCAAACTGCCAACTAGCACTAACTGATCAAAGGAAAGCGAAACTTCCTTGCCTTAATCAGTTGGCCAAAGCTTCACTATTTGGTTGAAATTGTACAGTCGTTGTCATACCTTCCAAAAGCAGTCATAGACGTCAACAGTGCTATAGATTGATTCACTCTAGATAATCCCTTCAAGTGTACTTACCACTGACTATAACAGGACTATAACAGTCTTGAGGTCTTGAACATGAAAATGACAGACAGAAACAGTCATGTAAAACAAAATGGCGGTAGCGCCATGGACAGTGCATAAACGTACTCTCTTTGTTTCATTCGCAGTCAGGTGTTGCCATTTTTAAATAAATCTAGACAATCTAGATAAAGCTCTAAATAGAATTATTGGCCATATAAAGTTTGTTTAAATATTAATTCAACAGACAACTTTCTTTCAGATCATCTGTGAACTATGTCAACACAAATGCATTGCTGGTTTCTGCCCAGAATTAATTAAAAAAGCATAATATTTAATATTTAAAGCAGTTTTTTTTTTTCTAGAGGTCAGCTCACTCATGCCGATTTGAGGCATGAGTGAGCTGAGGGTTTGGCTTCTCTAACTATCTAATAAAGCAGATATAATTTTCTCTTGCTATATTATAACCTCAGTTCTATATGGTTGAGCAGTGTTTACTGGTGTGGGAAATCACTGTCACTTTTTCATAAATTAGATTAGATTAGATTAGATTCAACTTTATTGTCATTACACATGTATAAATACAGAGTAATTAACATCTAATGAGAAATACAAATAGCAGAAAGTGCAATGTGTACAGTATGTGCAGTATGTACAGTTAAGAGCAGTTATGTACAGATAAGGGCAGTGTAAAAGTGGCAATAGATATGTGCAGATTATGTACAAATAAATTATGGTGGGAATAGTTATGTGCAGATTATGTACAAATAAGTTATGGGAGCAGTTATTTACAGATAGGGCAGTGTAAAAGATGATAAATTAGTATTGATTTACAAAAGAGCTATGTGGAGATAAATTAGTATTGATTTACAAAAGAGCAATGTATAGATGTAAGTATATTATTATACAGATGTTCTGTACTACTACACAGAGGCAAATCTGACAAATATACAGGTGTGTAGATGTATTAATATAATAAATGTATATACAGATGTATGTACAGATATGTAGTAGAAGATAGGCAAACTGCAATGGATGTATATACAGTATTGAAGAGAAGCGCTCTGAACAGATTAAGCCATGGTGTAGCGTGAATAGGAAGGTTCAGCAGGGGACAGCTGTGTGGAAGAAGCTGTTCCTGAACCTGCTGTTTTTAGTCTGAAGGCTTCTGAAGCACCTTCTGGAGGGGAGGAGCTGAAACAGTCTGTTGGCTGGATGAGAGGAGACACTGAGAATGCTGCGCGCTCAGCAGTTCTTTTGGACGTCCTCAAAAGCAGGGAGTGGAGTCCCTGTGTTGTGTTGGGCAGTTTTCAACACCCGCTGCAATGACTTGCCATCAGTGACAGAGCAATTCCCATACCAGAGTGTGACACAGATGGTCAGGATGCTCTCTACTGCACAGCGGTAGAAGTTACCCAGGAGGTCAGCAGACAGGTGGTTCTTCTTCAGTGTTCTGAAAAAGAAGAGGTGCTGGTGGGCCTTCTTGACCAGGCTAGAGGTGTTGGTTGACCAGGACAAGTTCTCAGAGATGTAGGGTCCCCAGGAATTTGAAGCTGGAGACATGTTCAACAGCCATGCCGTTGATATGGATGGGGTCATGAATGTCTCCCTTCTCCCTCCAGAAGTCCACAATAAGCTCCTTGGTTTTGCTGGTGTTCAGGAGCAGGTTATTGTCAGCACACCATGCAGCTAAGTGCTTTACCTCTGCCCTGGTTAAGCATGCAGGATGTCATGGAATAACCTAAGATGTATGTTTAATCAAAAATTTTTGGCTTGTTCAAATGCATTACTTCACTTTTGTTTGTCGCATGTCCTGAAATTTTTGAAACATTTGTGAACCCTGAAATCATTTTCATAAAATTATTTTTCTTAACATGTAGATATGTAGAATATGTTGTCAGAACATCCATAATTCTAGCTTTCTCTGTTATTGATTCATGATGATCATCATTTTCAGGGCTGAAACTGAAATTAGCAAAAACAAGGTAAGGTACTGACTCATCATTATTGCCTGGTCTGTAATTATACACATCAGTGGAATGGCTGAGTAGCTGTGAATGTTTTACAGCAAGCTGTCTTCTTATCGTGACCACAGAATACAAAAAAAATTGCTGGGAAAATATTACTACAAGTTACCGACCAATAGCTGCCCACCCACAGGGTACTGTTGTAGATATTACAAGAACGTTTCTACTGTCTATACTGTACAATTTCAGTCCAGGTGGGCTATTCCCTATTGTCTGTTTGTCATGGTTTACCATTTGAGTTGGTTGTTGATGTCCTTTCCCTAGTGCTGCATTGCTGAATAGGTATTTAGTTTGGAGATGCTAATAAATCCAAATTCAAACGTACTTGAAATTATGTCAAAATCACATTAGAGTGGCACGTATGTTGAATATTTTACTCTGTGAGAGATCTGAAAGAACGTGAACTTTGGTTCTTTGGCCATAGAGACACATTACAATATTTAAGGACAGTCAAGATGGCTGGCAACTTCATGCAAACCTCTCTTAGTCATCTTTTCTAATTCATAGCGTAGTTTTTAATAATTACCTGTTGTCAACTACCAAAAAATTCATTCATTTTATTGGTTTACTTAAAGTGAAATATCGGCCTACTTTCTCCCACTGACTCATAGAGTTTCTTTAGAATAATCCTCCAACTGCTCTGACCTTTTCTGGTGGTTTGGCCCTATGCTTGGATGCTGACTTTTTCTTGTGGACAGGAATGCTAAGGCAGAGGGTTCTCACATGTGGTCCCAGGTGAATGTCAACCCGGCAGGCCTAGTATTGGTATTGCTCCTTGGGGCTTTCATCTTAGTAAGCCACCACCACCTCTTTCTTTTAATACCACCAAATATAAATCCAAATATAAACTGGCGTAAAACAAATAGTGGTAAAAGCAGTAAAACCATATTGATTCTCTAGTAATCCTTCAAGTGTACCTGACTATAACAAATAGTGGTATAAAACCATACTGTAAACCTGGTGGTACAATAAAAGTTGATGAAATGGGGCAATCTTTCACAATATTTCTACATTAACACTAAAAACAGTAGTCTAAAAAAAACAGTGGACTAAAAAATTATCTGATTCCATTATATTCTTTTTTTCATTCTTTTTTTTTTTTTAGAAATGAAGAGATGACAATAGTGAGTGCATTTTATGTGTGTATTATATTTTACAACCCTACAGTTATAACCAGGTACATTCTGACATTGTTTCATTCCCAGGCACACAATGGCAACAGCTTATACTGCATGTAACTGAGGTGAAAAGGCTCTCACTATGGTGCTGATGATATCTTACACTATCAGATTTAATAATTAGAATCTAGTATGATGCATGCATAGCAAAGTAGCTAATTGTAGACTGTCAAGCATATCATAGCAAATCATACATGTGTTGTTGTCAGCCATTCTGTTAAGGTACATACCAATGTTGGAGAGTAATAACATAAATATGACTCCCTCCCCTTCTCTTGTTCATTACTGTTTAGGTATAGTGCTTAATATTACTTTACATGCTACAAGACTGCATTTTATATTTGTCCAGCATCGTACTATGCCCATACCCATACCCATAAAAATGTATTATGCTGATATACTTTGGGTGTTACATGTTGAACACATTCTAAGGATATTGGATCCTATGTGGCAAACACTGATCAGCAAAAACACACATATCAGAATCAAATGAATATGAAGAAGCTCATCAACTCACTGTGTCATGCTGTTACATTTACACCTTAATGGGAATTGTGTTGCTTTGTCAACAGTAATACATGCCTGGGTACCGTTCTATAGAAAAGTCTACTAAAGCGATCCAAGCGATCCTACCCCAGCTAGAATATCATTATATGCACCACCAGTAATATAGAAGGTGTGTTTATCTCTGGATTGCCTATTTGCATCTGTATTGCCTTGCGTGTGCTTGACTTGGTGCTGAGATCTGTAAAACCTTGCATCCAATTTGCAAGGTCATGCATTTCTTTCCCATGTAAGTAATCAGTGGAGCATGCATAAAGAATTACATTATGTCTAATGGAAATTCCATCCTGTGAACTTTCAGACACACACACACACACGCACACTTACACACACACAAGCACACACATGATATCAAAGAAATGCTTAGAGCTACAGAATCATCTTGGGGCTAGCAATAAAAACGACACATTTATGATAATAATTAAAGGCAGCAAACCATAACAAATACACACAGAAAGACAGGCTTTATGGTTGAGAGGCTATGTGACATTGGTCAATGAAAATTTTATGTGATCCCTGTAATTAAATCAAAAGTCACCAACCATGCAGTGAGTGGCGTTGACAAAAGAGCTCACTTTCACGCAGGGTCTCTGACAGGTATAAATCTTTTACCTTCACATTTGCTACAGAGCACTATCTGAAAGCAAAGCACTACTGTTGAGCATCTCTCTCTCTCTTTATCCCACATGCAGTCCCATGTGTGAGTTTTGAGTGACCCAGTTTCTTGGAATCCTCACATAGCTTGATTCACGGTCTGCTAACCTCTGCCCAAGAGAGTTTTTATTGAAGTATAATAGCTTTTATTGCCTTATTTAGTAATTGGCTCCAATGTGTGCGCTCCAGCGTATGTTAAGTGTGGACCATTCAGTGTAACGGCAAGTGCATCACTGCCCCTTGGCACAGACTCAGTGAGGGAAGAGGTCAAGAGGTGCTTCAACGCCTCAGTCTCTCATCATTGCTGTTGACCGCATGCCCTTGAATATGGACCCATACCAGAAAGTGTGTGGGCAAGCCTGTTTTGAGACATCTGAGAGGCTGTAAATACCTCAAAACTTGATGTTAAGTGAACAAAAAACAAGACAGAAAGTGCTGTTCCTTAGCGTACAGGTACGACTGTGTCTGTGTGTGTGTGTATGTCTTTATCTGTGTACATTGTAGTTGTTGTTGCTGCTGCTGCTGTTGTCACTCACTGTCTACCTACTTCACCACAGAGTTGCTCTTTTCCTGGTGTGCTCTGTTTATCAAATCAACATTCAAGGCAGCATACCTCCAGCCACCTGGCCAGCCACTGCTGGTGCCGCGGGGCTTCACTTGTACTCAGACATGCAGGGGGGAGATGTGTGACAGAGGGAGAAAATGATGAGAGAGACTGGGAAACAGAGATGTCCATCAGTCACAGAGTCAGAGCAAGTCAGTCAGCTGGATTGGAAGCCCGGGGGATGCAAGTGTTTACAGTCATTGAAGGATGGCCAACTACATCAAAAGAATGTGCCCTTATTTGTTTCTTTCCCCAATTCTCCTTGAAGCTACTATAAAGTATCCTTGCCGAGTATTATCTATGAAGCCCCTATTTTCTCTGTAGGATGAGCCACAGCAAATGTTAGTACAGCTTTCACTCTCTTTTGCTGTCTCTATCCTCTATCTTGGAAAGTCTCTGCTTTTGTGTGTGTATATATATGTGTGTGTGTGTGTGTGTGTTTGTCCTCCCTCATGTATGTATGTATGTGTCTTGATAAAACCAAGTTTCATGGGAATTGGCAGCTGTGCTGTAGAGCTGCTGTGTTGTAGAGCACTGTGTGTTTTTTTTAATCTAATAAATGTATTTATTACCTGTGGTAAATTGAGCAAGACATTTGATGCAAAAGACCAAGGTAACAATGGTGACAATGTATTCACATTCACAAGGCTTTACTATGCTTTAGTTTGTTTTATACACAAGCAAATCAGCAGGGTATCTAGTCAAGAATAACTCTGCCATGCATTTAATGATTAGGGGATCTCATACAGAAAATGCAAAATATTTTGGGCCAAATAGAGCAGTTATCCTTCACAATGTTTTGGTTGTTAGTTATCTCCTTTTCTTTCTGTAATTATATAATTTAATTTTTAGTAATATAAGACAATAATTTCAAAAATTGCTACACCTAGTTCTTCAATCAGAGAATTTGTACCTCTCCCGTACCTCACAAGTATATCAGTTTGAAATGCACCTAATGTAAAGGATCATATCTTCAAATACTGTCCATATATATTTATTTGTAATATATTTTTCATGTATATTTAACAGATCTCTCGGGCATGTTTGGTATGCAAAGCATGCGTACCTGCTCAAAGGATACTGACTAAATTGTTTGACCTTTCTCTTGCACCTCACAAGACATCTAAATTTCATGCCTCAGGATGCCTGGATGGAGAAAGGCAGGCAAACATCTGCCTGGAGATTTGAGGGAGATAGAGGTTCTTGCCTGACAGCTGGCAGTAATAAAAAACACTGAAAAAGAACACTGAAAAAAACATTGTTGATAAAAGCACTGATGTTATAATTGCACTTTGCTCACTGAAGGCTGTTGACAAGATACAAGCCCCAAGCTCAGAGGCCAGGAAAGTTCCATTAATCATTGCTGGAGTTGCAGACACATTGCCCCGCCCGACCACAGAGATATTTGGCCAGAGTTTTAAGGTGTTCAGAGGCCAAAGACACTGCCATAGAGAGATGTGAATGACATGAGGTGAGGAAAGTGTCAGTGGAAGAGCTGTGAATGAGGAGGAAGCTGGACTGCATGCAGAAAGAGAAAAGTAAATATATTTGGACTAATGTGCCAGGCTGAATTGCTGCTACAGTCGTTCCTGGTGGTCTCTATGGCAAGTGGGTGATGACGATGAGTGCATGAGTGTGTGCTTTATCAACTGCTAATGCTGAGGTAATGCCACTGGGGAGACATGCGCCCAGGCACTGAACTCTGCCTCTTCTCCCTTTAGCTGCTTGATAAATGGTCCATGTCACTGTCTGTCGTCTGGAGAGGTAGCCAAGTGTAAATATTTCAGGGCCAGGGCCTAAGCGAGGCCTTGCTGTCTGATCTTATTGTGCCCTGCGGAGTCAGGGCAGTAGACAGACCCCCATCCAAAAATACGGCCATGTAAAAGTCTGCTTGTGCAGGCAACCATGTTGTCATTCCACTCAGACTCATTTTCAAGCCTGTCTGTCCTGTGCAATGAGAACGAAGGACTGCGCTGATCACCAGCTGTGTTAAGTAGTTGTGTTATTAGTGAGCTATGTAGAATATCTGCACTGTGAGTGGCAAGCTGTGCATGTTCTCCATAACACCAGTGGAGGGCCATCAGTGCGTGAGGACAGCATTAATGCCAAGCTGTGTTAAGTGCAACATGTCAGTCAGAAATGTGGAGTACAAGACAAGTCAAGCCCAAACAACCAGCTTTGTGGGAAATGAGAGAATATAAAAGTCAGGCATAAAACACAATGAGTTCAGTTTAAAAAGGACAGAGGTTTGAATTAATAAATAAATAAATTATTGACATGCAACTAATGGACAAAATGTATGATTAAATCATGATCCAGTGTTTTGGTTTGGTGTGTGAGATTCACTACACTACTCTGTCATGTTTATACTCTAGATCTAGCTCATGGTATGAAATCAGGTTATGAAAGTTCATGGATGGTGGATTTTTGCATGTTGCTTAACGCATGATGGCACATAGAAACAAGCTTGTCATTAACTAAGACCGTATTTTTCCGTATTCAAACTAAATACACTTCCAGTAGCATTCAATAATTTTATTACTATTGGGTCAGTACTATGAGTGAATACCCGTAAGACCGGTCACTGTGTGTTCTTCACAGCACGACTAGTGCAGTTCAGTTTATCTCATTGCTGTTAATGAGGCCTTGTGGAGTATTAGATCGACCCAGCAATGTGAAGAATGGAGGGCGATTTGTATGACTTTGCATGAGTAGCATTACCCTGTGGACCGATGGTATGTCTAATCAAGCCCAAGCACTTTCTCTTTAAACCAGGGTGAGACCAGAAGAAAACTAACACTTCTGACCCCTAAAAGGCGCAATAACATTTGGCATCAATAAGGCAAGCACTGGGAGAAGTTACACAATGTCTCTAATAGCTCTTAGTATTACAAAGATTGCCTGATTGTTAACAAATTGTGAGTTTTAAGAGTGAGTTAGAAAAGCTCAGCTTCTTGGCTCCGATCCAATTTAGGCAGATCTCCTTGAGAACCCCTCTGCCCTGCTCCCACTGGAAAGGATTCTATTCCTTCCCTGATTAGAGGAAGTGAACCATTACACTCTGAATCTGATCATCGCATAATGACTTTTTTATTATATGATTTCATTTTAACTCCACTACCCCCCCACCCCCAACCAACACACATGCACACACACACACACACACCCCAAATTGGTTTGCATGATATTGGGGGTAATTTGGTGACATTAGTTTCAGCCTCCTCTGGATGAAGGATTAGGAGTTGGGCAGAGGCACTTGAGAAATTCAGTAAACATTTCCCCTTGGTGGTTAATTGCACTGATTACGAGGCCCTCACTTCTTTTTTCTTTTTTTTAAGTGATATTCATTAATGTATTCTTGCCTCACTCCAGAGGGGAAACTTAATATATGCAGAATCTTTGCCAAGATCCTACACAACGTTCTGCAGTAGTCCCACACAGTGGTATATGCACATGCATGCTTTCCAGCACAGATTTCACCTGACATGGCGTAGCTGTGCTGCTTGCCACTTTCACACTTCTCACACATGAAATCGCATCTTGTGTGTGTGTGTCTGTGTGTGTGTGTGTGTGTGTGTGTGTGTGTGTGTGTGTGTGTGTGTGTAGAGACATGATGACACTCTGGGAACCTGCAGACGTGTCAGTTAGTTGGAGAGATTTTTAGCCCCCCATAGATTTGGCAGGCTTAAGGCCTCATCCTCAACTTGTACAAGAGGGACTTACATGCCTGTATGAAAAGCTTATTCGCAAAATATAGCGAACACTCAGAGAAGAGTTGCCAATGGAATTATTCAGAATGGATTTGTTGTTCTTCAGATGTCTGAGAGGAGGATTTTGACACGTGCAGAAGACGCAGCACATGCTGAACTTGAAAAATGAGAAAATAATGGAGAGGGTCTTCAAACTACTTCACCCAGCCAGAGAACACATTTGTAATAAAGGAGAGAGATCACACTCACCCATCGTTCTTTATGAGTCTTGGAAATTGTGTTGAAGGTAAACAAAGTCCTCTGGTGTAAGATGAGTTCTTTCTTTTGCCAGGTGCAGAAATTTCTTTAATAAAAAAAAACCTCATAACTCTTAACTCATAACATGTGTTGAGAACCACCAAGAATCTACGTGATCACAAATGAAGATTCCCTCATTTCCATACATCCACTTGTATTTAACTGAATATGACAACAGACAGCTTGTTAGGTTTTAGCATGTTCTCTAAACCAAAATGATTGGATACAAATCATAATCTCAGCATCCATCTGGTTCTGTAATAAAATCCATATTACCTTCATACTCCATACGCCAATGGGGGCAGTATTTCCACAAAAAGTCAGTTTGAGTTCAAAACAAGAAAATGCACAGCCCCTTCTCCAGTCACTGCACAGTACAGCCTCCCAACAACCACATTCCAAAACATGTCCACAGATGTAATCTTTTCCACCCAAGAAAATGAACACCTTACCAAACCTGTAAATATGTCCAGTATATTTTCAGTGTTCATTTGAAACAGCAATATGAAACAGTACCTTTCAGTCTCTGTGATTTCAACCCAGATGAGCAGCCGATCGCCACTACATAGGATGTAATTCAACCATCAACCTATTACATCTTCCAAACAGCCTAGTTAGCTAGATCGCTGAAGTCGAAATGATAACTACTCACAGCTCCACACAAACACAAAAAACATGACTAAAATGACCAAACTGGGGACAAATATACGTATACATTTTGCATTTACCTGATGTTAAATTCAGTTTTCAAGTTAGCCTGTTAGTTAGGCTCTCTCCACTAGCAATACCTCCTAGCATTCAAGTTTTGTTGCTCACAACAAAACATTTTGTCAGCATTCATTAACGCAATATTTTCTTTTACATTTGTAGCTTACAAGTAGGAAACATGTTCATGATAAATAACTAGGTAGTTTACCAGCTTACATTACACACTCAGTGAGACAAATTAGCAGCAATTAGCATAACCCCCGTGACACTCTGAGTCCTACAGAGTACCCCTTGCATCACGGACCGCTTGCTATGACATTTAATATTTTTGCATATATAAACAAAATGTGAGCACATATTACATGGTACACACAACAGTGTAAAAGCAATTGGGTTGTATTGGGGGTAGTGTGAGTGTCTGAGTGTGAGATCTTTTTCCTTCCTTCCTGATGAGAGCAGAGAACCAATGTACAGATTTATTTTGTGCACCTCCTAGAACTGATCCGGGTACCCCCAGGTGTACTTGTACCACAGTTAGAGGAACGTGTTTAATATGTCATGCAGACTTGCGACATGGAGGTAGTGACCTGTTATCATCCGTTTTTACATGTTACCATATAGCTGTGATATTGTTTGGAACATACATCACAACCTGTGTGGAGTATGAAGCTCTGTAAACCGAATATAGACGAATCTTCTGAGCTCTCACCATGCAGTGACCAAATTTCAAATTCTAGTAAAGACTGAGAAACCTGAAGAAAAATGAGCCAGCCGTTGCCATTCTTTCCCCTGAGGTGTGACTGATATATCGTTCACTTATAATTTTTGTCCCTCTCTGACCAGCAGTTTATCACTTTTCTCACAACGCATCTGCTTGTTTTTATCCAATCTCTCCCTCTCTCCCTATATCTCTCTTCCGATCACGTAGGAAAATGATGAAGCGATGACTGGTGTCACAACAGCCAGTGATGCTCATAATGACTCTGAGACCACTCACTCACTCACTCACACAAACACACACCGACACATGCATGCACGCACACACACACTGACACACACACACACACACATACACACACACTCACTCACACACACACACAGACAGGGCATCCATGCCGCAGGCAATGTGACTAAACCTTACCAGCTCTCAGCAGACAAATACTTTCTGAGTGTCCCTCGCCTGGTCTGCTCGTGAACCAGGCTGACCTCATTATACACAGCAGATCTGTATCCATCATAAAGTACAAATTTCCCCTGTTCTTGTGAACTGTGGCTCAATGCAAGCTGAGAGGCTCAATTAGGCAGCATCAGCTAGCAAGGGCAAGATGAACTTAAATCCATGGGGAAGCAGAAATTATTTGGAATGGGACTTCACATATTCTCTCTCTCTCCCTCCTCTCTCTCTCTCTCTCTCTCTCTCTCTCTATCTATTTATCTATCTTTCTATCTACTCCCTCTTTCTCTGTCTTTCTGTCTTTCACTAACTTTATTCGCTTATGGTCATAATATAAATCCAAAACGTTATGCACTTTCAGATCCATCCCATGTACCCATGGCGATGACCCAGACCTCTGTGTTCTCTGCACCCAACCCCAACCCCGTTTCCAAGATAAAAATCTGTGGAGCAGGGAAAAGATGGGGGGGGGACACAAGAGCAGAAAATGAGAATATGGTGAGGGTTTGTGAGTCCCCGTGCACTGGAGAGAGGGTCAGCTTACTGGAGCACAGCCATAATGGAGGGGAGAGAGAAGGCGCGGTGAAAAGGGGATGGCATGCTCACAGCACAGATGCAGCAGGGAGAACCAAAGGGAAAGGTTACAAAGAGAGACAGAGAGGGGGAAGAAGAAGGGAAGCAGGGAGGGAGAGGAGGAATGAGAGAGAGGGGGATGGAAAGAAGAATAAGAATGCTGACATAAGTAAGTAAGGTGTTGCCTTTTTGAAAAAAAGAAACTGCACTGAGGCACCTGAACCCATGGTTTTATGGCTTATCAGACCAGAACACACACATACACATACACACACACACACACACACACACACACACAAATAGAGGGCGGGGGGGGGGGGGGGGGGGCAACCTAGATTCAGTTTTTCTCTTAAGTGGGATGCAGAATGAGGGAAAGAACAATGGAAAGAAACCACAGCAGGTAGAGGAACACAGCTTCCTCAGGGGAGCTGTGCATATCTGTTCCTTGAAAGCTTTGTTCCTGGCAGCCTTTGTGCATTTGGATGGCTTTTAAGAGGTGCCAATTTATCAAACAGCCCCTCAACCCTCCTCCCATCCACCCGGTAAACCATGCCATCATGACACAGCCTAAACCCACACAATATTATGCAAGTGTTAAACAACTGTGGGCTACCCACCCAAAATATTAAAGGGAAAAATAGCCAAAATGCATAATGGATTTCAAGTTCAGTGTTGGGTCATATCTTTGATAAAGTCGCAGGATATGTCTTAGCAATTTTTTGTGGGGAAATATAAGGTTGTAATGACCTATTACACTCTCTTTTTGGACTAGATCAAATGTATTGGTGAATAAAATTGGTGGAAAATTGTTGTGCTTGTTGTAATTTTTATTCCACCATGACAGGTTCAAAAACGAAGGGGAAAAAATCCTACTGGTTTCAGTCCTATCACTGACTGAAAGCTTATTGAAGTCACACTGAGCAGAAAACAAGTTTAGGTTAGACCCCACCATGCCACAACAAGATAAACAGGGCAGCAGCTCTCCTCTGTCATTTAAGATAAGAGTGAGCGTATAAAAAGACAGACAGACGGGCAAAGAGAGAGATGAGGCTTTGGATTCAGACCTCTCTGTGAACACCATCCAGAGTTCTCCACGGAAAGTCAACACCCTGTTGTAGACACTCTGGGCTGTGGAGGGGGGAAAGCAGAAAAGCAGGAGTTGTCATGTTCTATAGAAATGTGTCTGCCCATTAGAGGGGATTTTAAGGTCACATCTCTCATCACATGGATTTCTGAATTTTAATTCCTAGCGTAGAAGACGTGTGTAGTGTGATTTTTAGACTCAGATTTAATCTATATTCCAATACCAGGGATTATTCATTTGAAATGACTCCACCGAATGCAAAGCAAAAGGATAAAGACGAGAGAGAAAGTAAGAGACCAAAGTGAGACGGACGTTTCTATTTTCACTCCATCAAAGCAGATGTTGCGTCTGTAAGATTTATGTGTTAATACACTCTGATTTTGCACACTCTCCAGATACATGAGGGGTAATAAGAGAGAGAGAGAGAGATGAAAAAGAAGAAAAGAGAAGAAAAATGACTGGCAATAACCTTTGAAGCTGTCGAGTGAAAACTTAATCTAACAGTTATCTAAAGTCATTAGAGAGTGGGAGAGAGGTGGTCTAGAGGTTGGTCACAAGGGAACGTGTGACTTTTTATGATCTCTGCTGGGCAAGGAGGACTGGAACGGTTATATTATGTCATAGCTGTACCCTGCTTGCGGAATAATGACAAAATAGTGTCGTTCTGGTTTCAGTCAGCTTGAATAGACTTAAGAATAGACTCACAATAAGATGACTGAACCCAATACGTTTTATATGTGGATGGTACAGAGTTGGAGTCCATGGACTTACAGAGTCCACAATATGGGAGCCATGTCTGGGGGTCATTTAAATGGAGAGCTCCTCTGATAGTGACGCACTGATGAGTCTCTTATTTACTGACACTTTTAATGTTTTTTTTATCCAGTCTCCATGGTCATTTTGGGTGGCTTAGATTGTTAAACTCAACCAAACATCACCAAATCCCCCCGGCGACATAGGTAAGCAAGAGGGTGAAAATAAGATTGCTTACAATCCAACCCTGTCTAAACTTCTGCACTACAAACAGTACATACAAACTAAATTGTAAATATTAACAGCAATACATTTACATGAGCAGATGTGGCTGCTTCAACTAAAACATGCATCCAGTTTAGACATACATATCTGAAAATTTTAGTTTTTTAGATTCCTGGCACTTTTTTCATTCCTGCTTTGGTAAAAAAACATCTTTACTGCATGGAAGATAAGGTCAGTTCTGGGCTGCTGTCTGTCAAAGTCTGACGATTAAGGAAACTGATGGAAGTCTGCAGCTATGTTTACTCCTCATATTAGTTTTGAGTGCTACTGCCTGTCTGGTTGGACAGGACAATAACGGCAGCCAACTGTCTAGACCCGTCAAGAGCTCTTTGAAGACCTAAATGATTTCAGTTTTTCCAACAGTGTTTTTTTTTTCAAGTTAGAGGATGAAGAGGCCTCTTACAAACAAGTTTGTACTCCTAACAATGTGGATTTGATGACTGAGACCACAGATAGATTTTTGAAGGAGCAGTGTTTTCTAACTATACAAAATTAGACAAAAACTATTTAACTATTCAAAATCACACTTGCCTTCAAAATGAACATTTTATCATATTTAAGATTCACGGTCCTGAATCTGATTCAGATTTCCGTTTCTAAATGTACAGAGAGACAGAAAGAGAGAGAGAGAGAGACTAAATAGAGTGAGATAGAGCGATCCAGGGACAAGGGGAACATAGTGTCTAGCTTATGCACAGTGGGTGTCATGGGGATTTCTTACAATATGGAATAGAAGCAGGTGCCATGTGAAATCACAATAAGCCCAAAGTGCTCCTTCTGAATGCTAAACTGGAAGTTCTGCTGATAGCGCAGGGTGAGACACCTGCGGGAGTGCAGGCTTCGAAGATGTTCCCACTACTCGGCGAAGAGCGTAAAAGGAGGGTTGAAGTGTTGAAGTGCATGTTCCAGAGACACTATAAAAGACACTCTTCGTCTCTCACAACCACACAATGTACTCTTTCTTTTTTGTTGCTTGGAAACTCAAGGGAGGGGGAGTAAGGCCCTCTCACTCTTCAGAGACTTGCCTTCCCACTCAGGCTGTTCTGTACTCCAGACAATCAATTCTAATCAAAGGCGTACAGGCACTGTCTTGATAAGCACTCTTCAGTGAGATTAAACCATTAGAATACTGAGTCAGATTAAGCAGTGCACCCCATTTTTAAATCTACAATAAACTTCATCAGCATATTTTGTATTTTATCATTTTTTCTTCTTTTACAATCCATTGTCTACCTTCATTGTGAAATAGGGTGTGAATTACTAAGTTATTAGCTGCATTCTTTAACGCAATGCAATTAGTTATTATTAGTTATTTATACCTCCAGATTAATCTGTTTTTTGTCTTTATTTTGTGAATTTGTTTTGTTTTTATATTATTGTATGTATGTATTTATTCATTTATTTATGTTATGCAATTCATCACTTTTTGTCTTTGGAGCAGCTGTTTTTTAGACGATTGATTAAACTTCATTCCTTCTTTGAGCCAGTTTAGTGTCAAGAAGTAGAGTTTAAAAAATAAAATTAAATTAAAAACCTACACTTAAACTACAAGAAAGATTCTGAGGGAGAAACACCTTTACCAGGAAGACAGTAGCAACAACACTCTAGCAAGACTCAGCTGAATCAATGATTCCTGTAGATACTTTTGCCAGCTGAGGAGATGCATGTTTCTATAGAGAGACACTTAATTTTAGCCCTGCATAAAGGCCTTGGGGGCTAACACACAGAGCCGAGAACCACACAGAAATTCCACTGTGAACAGGCTTAAAGGGAAGAATGCAACCAGCTGGCTCCTTCCAGAAATTCATACGATCATACATGTGGCTAAAAGCAAATTCTTATGAGTGTGCAGACAAAGTTTAGTTTATTCACTGATCCTCCTACATATATATATATATATATATATATATGTATATAAACATATGGCATTATGGCATTAAAACATATGTATATGTATTCAGCAGTAATTTTTTTAACATTTGTGACACATTCAGATGACATTTAGCTGATGTGGCTTGAGTTGTATTCTCAATCATAGTTTGTTTTGCCTTGGTTTGCCAGTGTAACAGATGCCAACAAGCCTAGCCCATGTGGAATGTAAGTAAACCTACCTTACGACATCTCAGGAGCCTCCTGCTTAGTTGACTGGGAGCCTGGGCTTTCAGGAACGAGGCTTAGATTCAGCCTTGTTACTGAGTTTAGTTGTTTGTTTGTGTGTTTGCACACTCTCCTGAATAAAAGGTATTTCATTAAATGATATTATGGAAAAAATGACAAACAATAAAAATGCTAAATTATTGAACATCTCACAGTGAAGTATCTGCACACTGGAGAAAATAACCCACAAATCTCGGTGTCTTCTTGTCCACGCACAAGGCCAGAGTAGGGTAGGGTAGAATTGTAGTGCTCGCTCAAACGCTGTTAAGAATTAATTAGGTTACAGAACATCCAGGCCTGTCTTACAGTTCAAAAGCAGACATTAGCATCACAAAGAAAAACATTATCTGTTCGTTTCTGCCACACCTTCAAAACCCACATCTCCCAAGTGAATCAGTTCAGGCAATAGGGCCACAGCTGAGGCCAGTAGATCTTTCTCTTTCTCTCTCTCTCTCTCTCTCTCTCTCTCTTTCTTTCTGTTTCTCTCTCTCTCTCAGTCATACATACACACGCGCACACACACATGCACATTCTCTCTCACACACAAACATACACACACGCACGGACACATACACACACACACACACACAAACACACACACACACACACACACACACACATACACACACACACACTATCTCTCTACCCCAAGCCAATCTTTGCCTGTAACCCCACAGAAAAGCCCCCGCTTATTCCATTACCTTTGTGCTGGATGTTTTAAAGGTGCCTTCAACTGAGCCTTTCCTGCTCGTAACTATGGCTGCACAACCATGGACCTGTCACAGCTGTCCTTTTTTGTCCATGGGCTATGCCTGGCTAAATTCTCCCGGGAGAGCAAGTGAGGGTGTGTCAAACGAGAATTCACATAGGGTCAGGTACAGGTGAAAAACTGGCTAGTTGGACATTTTCCAGAGTCAACTTTTTTTTTTTTTTTTTTTAAATTAAAAAAAAAGCCTCTGGCAAGAGGAAAGCCAGAGTAGAGCTGAGATGCACAGTATGAAAAGGAACTCGATGGTATGTGAAGATATAAAAAAAAGAATGTGTGGACCCTTAACAAGCTCTTGTGCACTGTGGACCACATAGTTTCTATTTCTCGCCCCTTCCTCCTAGCTTCGAACATGTTATTAGCTGTTGTGGTTTCTGGTTCATGAAATTTTAACATAGCTAGCCTTGCTGCACTCTTATTATCACTGTTCTCACCAGCACATGGATACACTGTACCGCTCTGAATAATGACATGAAAAATTCTAAACTCTCATTCCATGAGAAGCCCTCATGAATAATTGAATTCACTTCAGGACTGGAATGAGATACATAAGGAAGGTAGGATCCATAGATCTGACTGAAAAGCAGGATTATCTATTAGACTCAGGCAAATCCTAGTCTGAATACAGTAACAGATAGTTGTACAAAAGTTAGATAACACAAGCGCGTCATTTATCTGTTATTACATATATACGACTGCTTTATCAATGGTTAGTAACACACTGTTTGCCAGCTGAAGCTGAAGTGGTTAAAAGTCTGCATTTTCCATGTGAGTTACTTATCTGATGGTAGTTTGGTGAGTTTTCTGTTCTGTTGAGCAAGGATGGGTCACATGCATATTGGTGGTGGTAACCTTCCCTTGAGCAACAGCCCGTCGGGGTGACAAACGAGCGGTCATCTCTGCGGGAGATAAGTGAGCGTGCAGTCAAGGCCCTCCCTCTGTGTTCCACCCCTCAACACACATGCACATGCACACACGCACATATACACACACATCATATACAAACAGACACACACACACGCGCGCGCACACACACACACATCACACACGCACACACACAAATAGACACACAATTTTACAGTCAGAGGCACAAACACATACATTCCTTGTTCCATTGGGCTCCAAAACACCTCACACACACACACACACACACACACACACACACAACACTATTTACATTGTTTTTGCCACACCAAAATATTTATCTTGTAATTTCATGTAAATTACTATTTTCCTCTTACCAGTAATGTAACTAGAAGTGTAAATCTACTCCTATCCCCCAGGCAAACTGTTATGAATGTCACATACAGAGAGAGAGAGAGAGGGAGAGAGAGAGAGATTTAGTCCTCTTCCATTCCCCTGTGAGAATTTTAATTAAGATTTTACATGTAGACAAGGCACGTCTAATTCAATGGCTCTTGCACATTGGTTGGTGTCACAGGACTCCCACAAATAAGAGAGATAAATGTTGTCTGTGAAAAGGTGGTTTTAATTAAGCTCATATTCCCAGCCTCATCTTTGTGTCGCCTTCCGCTTACTTTTTGTCTACATGCTTACAGTTAATCAGTGCCCTTAAAGGAAGTCATGTACATCAGGAAGATGGGTTCAATCTCTCTCTCTCACACACATACACACACACACACACACACACACACACACACACACACACATTATGCAGTATGCACACAAGTATGCGCAAACCAGACCATCCCTGAACTTTGATCCACAAAGATATCACTTACCATGTAATTTATCTCAATCACGTGTAATTTAATTTCTAAAGGCAAGGCTGTCTCTATTTTGGCCTCATGTACGCCATGCTGTCTAATGACGTCGATGTTTCAGAGACAAATGTTGATCACTGTGCTATAGTCTTCACTGTCACATGAATAACAATGAGGTTGGAGGAGCATGTTAGCTCCTAGTCATTGCAAGCAGAACCCATTCTTTTGGCCTTCTGCTTTGCCAGTGTCCCACCATTAGACTTTATATTGAGGCATACATTACAGTGACATGAAGAACACTATGTATTATTGTCTTAAAGGGGAAATCCGGTGGGAAACAATATATAGCTATTGTTCAAGATCACTGAGTGCCGTCTGTAGGAAAAAGGACTAGAAAATTTGATAGACTGAGTAGTGAACCATGTTAACTGAATGGGGCATAGTGATATGAAACTGAAAGTGAGTCTCTGTGCCCCATTTAGTTAGTGTTAGCTTTCAATCAACTATTTGGTATATGTGATTCAGAGGCGACTCCATGTAGGAAATGAAGGAAGATCCTCCCTTACATTTTTAAAGAAAGAACTTCCAGGAGAAATATATAAAAAACACATATATTTAATAGATAAAAATGCAAAAACCATCAAGGCCATCAAGCGTCACGACAAGTGCAACTACCACGTTGGTGCAGCCATTTGCGTAAAATTGCTAAGTAGCGTGCCAGTTGATCAACTTGTGGACGAGGTTGCCCAGTTGCAAGTGGCACAGCACAATGCTAAAGTGCATTGTAATAGGGCTATACTGAAACGTTTGATTGATGCAACGGCATGCAGGAGCTGGCATTTAGGGGACGGGATGAAGAACCAAATTCATAACAAGGGCAACTATAGGGAGTTGGCTGAACTGATAGCAAGACACGACAATTTGCTTGCAGAGCAGTTGCAGTCTTCTGGTGTTTCAAAATCGTTTCTGCCACTTTCACAATATTGCAGTGTAAAGCACAAAAGACAACTGACATTACCACAAACAAGCTATACTCATTGCACTGTATGGTATTTCCCTTGCTGACATGTGTCCTCAAAAGACAGTCCCCCTAAGAGCAAGCACCAAGACACCTTTCTGGTTTTGTAATTCTTTCTCTCTCTCTTTTTATAATCCACCCATCTACTCACATTTACCCGTTCATTCACCCACCTGACCACTTTACCCCTGTCCTACCCTATTTTTGTGACCACCAGTCGCCACTGATGTGATTATATGATTCACACCGGATTTCTCCTTCAACCTGTATCAGGGCAAAGCACCTTAACCTGAATTTATAAAACACCTGGAGTCTGGAGTCCGTTATTATCGGTCTCCCAGTGAACGCATCAGTAAAATAAGGATTAAAACATTGGGATACATTTCATCCTAGATATTACTTGACTCCTTAAAATTCCTTAAAAAATCCTTAAAATTACATTACAGACAAAAGTCTGATATGAATAGGTCAGTAATTTAACTGTAATAAACAAGACACATGTTCTGATGCTTAGCATAATGGAATCTCAATATTATACATGATTGTGGGAAATATTCTATATATTTCTAGTATTCTAGTATTTAATTCTAGTATTTACATACAACGTTAATTTAATTTTCTTGTACATTATTGATACAATAAGAAGTAGACAGGAAGATGGAAGGGTGTGGAAGAATATCAAAAAGTTAGAAAGCTAGCCTTAGGGCAATGCACACATTCTAGCTACCTCACAAGGGACAGAAGTGTACAACAAATTCTAAAATACATTTTTCATAGGTCCTTAAAATAGATTAAAGAGATTGAATTAATAGAATCTTCTAGTGAAGGAGTGAAAACATGCATCATATAGTATGCAAAGATGGGACAATATTTTGCCTTCCTTCAATACAACAACAAAATAACTTGCTTGGAAAATTGTGAAAAATGAATAAAGCTTATCACTAAAACATAACAGCCAGTGGGCATAAAGGAATTGGCCAGATAAGTTTGTCTGCAAGATGTCAATAATTCTGTTTTAATTAGCAACATCATAACTGCCTGTCTGGCTCGGTGAATGTCAGCAGCTCCCTCCATGCCCTCTGAGTACATTTCCTTCTCTGTTTTCCTATGTATGACCTAATTAATAAAGCACAAGGTTAAAAAGCTAATCGATTGCCTCGAGTCCTCATAATGACCACTTGATCTCCTGACATTGGTTTTAAAAAGCTCTCTTGACTCGTGGCCAATTTGGCCATTAAAAATGTTCTGATCACCAATTATGCAGTATAAAACCATAAGGCTATCTGAAGCCTTGTTCATTCTCTTAGGCAGCAATTTCACCCAGAATTCACACTGGGAAAAAAAAAGACTGTCGCCAATGGCTGTAAACTTCTCCATGAACTTTAATCAATTTATTATCCGGGCAAGAGAACTCTTCTAAGTGTGATCATGACAAGCATGTTCAATGAGTCATATACCTTATTAGGAAAAGCTGGAATGCATTAGATTCCTTCCAACCAAGCACTACAACCCATCTGCTAATGATTCATGTAGAAATAACCTTGAAAAGCCTTTGGAGACAACCTGGAGACAAAACAGTGAACTCTGAGGATGTCAGACTGACTGTTTCTGAGTGTGAACAACCGTGTGCACTGCCTTCTAGAGTGACTCCGTCACTGACAGACTTTCTCTGAAGGTAGAGTACTCTTTGAGCCCACGCTTCCCATAGGACTTAGACAAAATATGCCCCCCGGCGCTGAATGCTGTCCTTGCTGCTGGAGATGTTTAGAGGTATTTCTATAGTTCTTGTATATTATGCAGTTTTCTATGTGCGTGTGTGTGTGCGCGTACGTGCATGTGTGTCTGTATGTGTGTTTGTGCTGTGTATGTGTGTGTGTGTTTATGTGAGAGAGGAAGAGAGCACAGGCTTTGCTAGACATTCTAGGCTCTATCTATATAACCCCCTTCCCTTCCAATCTCAGCAATAGTAATGTTGGTAATGATGTTCAGGTAGAGCCCCCCATCAGTGATGTCCTAAACACCATCCACCTTATGGTGCACCTTTTTGTGAGTTGGCGTGTGTATGTAGGTTTTCTTTCTCTCTCCCTGTATTAGTTGTTTTTGTGTATAGGTATAACCACACAGGAGAATATTTTGCCTCCACAGACCACCAACTGCTGTGTTGTAGGCAGCAAGAGACTGGAAAACATGGAAGAGCACCTTTCACAGCATTGGTTACATCACCAAAAGACACCACAGCACATAGCACATCTAAAAGTACCAACAAGGCCTTGGGTGACATGTCTTGTTGGTAGCTAACTCACTAATTTTAGTGCATAACTCTTTAGTGCTGCTTTTGCTTGTACTGTTTAGTAATTTGTCTTGATTTGGAAAAGTCAGTAAACGGTTACAGGATGCAGTAAGTGGGAGACAGAGATGGCATAGGATTGAGAAATGATGACCATGAGACTTGAACCCTGCATTTTTTTGTTTTAAAACCTGACTGTGGCGTGGAAGTTGAAGTTGTAACCAATGTTACTGTCAAGCAATCCCTTTAGACTGAGAGCATCAGTTTGATTAATTTGATGCAATGCTCTTACAAACCCATTTCCACGAAAATGCTTTCTTCCAATCCTTATTACCAAACCAAACCACTATTCCAAAGACTTTCTGTATTGCCTGTCTTTATTAATGACCTGTAATTAACCCATTTCTTTGTGGGAAGAGGTTAGGTATCAACACTATTGTTTGTCCCCACATCAGTGCTCAGTGGCTGAAAAGACAATCAATTTCAGCTTTTCTAATGGAGATAGTGCTCAGCTTAATTAAAAGCTCTCTGCAGTCAGAGTCAATGGGGGGGGGGATGTCCATAAAAGGGAAAAGCAAACATTCAGTGCTTGAGCCGCTTGGCATAAAATTGCCTAAAATGTTGCATTCTTTGTTGAGTTGTCATCAATTCAGTCAACATTTGGCCTACTGTAGGCTACAAACTGTTCATGGTAGCTGAACTGCTCTCTTAGTCACATCAGGTAGGTTGACATGCTACACTTTGCACAGAGCATGCTGCCGTCATTCTAGCGAAATATTTCAGAAAACTTTTTTCCGTTATTCTCTGCTTCAGGTGTCTATATGATGATAAATATATTAGGGTTCTGTGATATTATTGCTCATGTTATGTCATGTGACAATTATTATAGTTATTTGTGTGGTCTGACAAGCAACTGTTTACCCTACAAAGTCATGAAGAAAATAAAAAACTAAAGGTGCTTCGTGTGTGTGGGGTGGGGTGTAGTGGTTGGTATGTATTATTTATATACAGCAGCCACATGTGTATGTACATAAGGGTATTCTGTAATAAAATGCAGAATATCACAAAAGAGTAAGCAACCAAGGCAGTGAATAACTTGAGGGGAATTTAATTACTTTAAGCAAACATGCGGGGGGTTGCCGTTCAACTCATTTATGGGCCGTAATGAGTTTCTAGGCATGCATTACAAAGCTATTTATCAAAGCAAAGAAAGTTGAGGTGGCAGCAGTAGTTTGTTACTGTCATCTTGCCAGCAGGGCCAAAGATTTATCATTTCATTCCTTTCTTTTTCTATCCCTTTCTCCCCCTCTCTTTTTCTCTGCCTTTTTCTCTCTTTTCTCCAATGTTTCCCCCTCTCTCTATTACTCTATGCTTCTCTCTCTCTCTCTCTCTTTCCTTTGTGAATGAGCAAGCACACATGGCCTTGAAGGCATTTAGATTTCTCTGCAGCTAATTTAAACCTTTTACAAATGGTTGCTGGGCCAAGCATTTTTTATCAATCTGTAGGGGTTCACATCACATATGCAGCCAAAATGTTCCAGGAAGCCAAAATGTTCCAGCAAGCTCTGAGATAAAAATGGACCCCCCCCCCCAAAAAAAAAAAAAAAAAGACAAAGCAAATCAGAGCTCAAAGGCTCTGCATGGGTTCTCTTCTCTTCCTGTCCAAAAACAGGTGCTGGTAAAAGAGGGCCTAAAATAGTGCCTTTCCTGTCACTTTGAGAAGAAACTTTACTTAAAAAATGTATAACCACTGATTCAACTTTGCTCCAGCCATCAGGATTCTGTGCACTTGATTAAACAGAGGGGTCGGAGTACTTTCTGCATGAACTCAGGGGTCAGAGACCCCAGGAAACTTTTAACATTTGGCTCCAAACACTAGAACAATTCCAGCAACTGCACAGGGAGCATCTTCGCCTGCATTAGATATTCAATAAATCATCCAGCCTTCTCCAGGCTGCTTAATGCAAGATAAACAACTCTAAAATAAGGGGCAAGGACTATCAGGGCCAGCCTTTTCCAATCGATCAGTGATATTTACAGATTTAGACGTGGCAAATGCTACATAACATTTCACACCAGTTTTAAAATTACAGACCAACAAATAGGAAAGACAACAAAATCAATATTCATACTTCATTTTGTTGACTCTGACATAAAGTATGAAGACCTTGACCTCGATTAATTTAGATGTTAGTCATTTTAATGTGTATAAAAAAGACAAAGAAATTGTCCACACAACACAAGTATAAAGCACCCAGTGAGGTTTTTTTTTTATATTATTTGTCCTAGGTAAACTTGAGGAAGAGCCAGGGGCTCAAAATAATGCAAATAAAAAACACACACTGGGAGCTATATTTTATGGTTTGCTGACAACTATTCATTATGTACTTTTGAACTTCTGTGATCGTGCATCCACCCAAGCATGGTATGGGGATGCGTGTGGTTGTACTACTCTTTAATGTGTAGCATACTTTTAGCACTTGGTATGCCTTTCTTCTGTATCACCCACGTTCATCTTAACTATTCTGCCGACATCTGTTTTGAGCATTGAATAGTCATGGAGGTCTTTTGTTTATTGCTTAGAGCAGTACCAATCACTGCAACAAAAACAGGAGCATTCTCAAAGGTTAACCGCCAAGACCAATACTCATCGTACTCTAGTCACCACTGTACAGAAAATATGTACAAGTCGATTACTAAACTATTCCTATCAATTCACAGTTTGTGCCACATTTGGCAATTGACAGAAATTCTCCACACGCTTCCCCCAATTCCCATACACGTCCTCCACTGTTTATTCTCTTTGTTTACTCTTACAAAGGTAAAAATACTTTTTTGTCTGTTTACCAACAAAGTTGCATAGACAGGCAGAGACTCTAATTAAAGGCTTGAAGAAGCTTTTCACTTTGTCATGGAAAAGCTGCCTGCCAAGGCAATACTCTAGCATTCAATGCATCTTACACCAAAGCACTGCACTTGCAATTGATGTCATTCTGGTCCTCCCAAAAAAACTTTAACTCATACTATCTATCAAACTTCTTTAAATGAGACAGATTTAAATCATCATGTTTGTAGTGGTCTTCTGCTTCCTCTCTGCTGTTTTCCCTTACATTTTGCTAGTCTCTGTCTGTAATTTAGGGAACAGATATGGTTAGAGAATCAATAAAGAAGTCCAGCAGCATTCTTTAAACTTCTCACTTTACCACTGTCAGCCAGGTAATTAGGCAACTTGGTGAGGTTTAGAGAAGCACACATAAAAGTGAGGGATGTTTTTGTTGTTGGGGGTAATGGGTGACATAAAACACACTCAGAGTTAGTGGCACTGTTTGGAATACAGTCTAGCACCAGTGGGAGAAGTTAAAAAACAACAATTGGGTTTGTTATGTTTTTTTTTTTTGTCTGAAAACACGCAGCTGTATTCTCTATCTTTCCCTGCATCATGCTCTTTCTTTCTTCACACGGTGGCATCTAAATTATCATAAAATAGTGGGCCATTGTTGACAGAGATTTTAATGACACATAGCCATATTGTTTTGACTGCAACTGCCACATACTGATATCAATTAGTTATGTTTAAGTATTAATTGTTTATTAATTGTTGTCTACACAACAACATTGAGTTGGGAAAAACAACATAAACTTAATTTTCAAGTTAACAGATACAGAGAAAAAGAAGCATAAACATACAATGACAGACAGATTAACCTACACACACACACAAACAGAAACAAACAAACACACTGAAACAAACCAAAAGTCAGACAGTCACTTCCATTTTCCTAGTAGGCTAAAGCAACAAGGAGGCAAGTAAATGCAATTTTGACACGAAAAAACAAACTGCATTCATCCAAGCACCGCACTTTATTGTGGAAATGCAGTATGTTTGGCCTTATTTAACTTTGGCCTTATTTATGTCGGCTCACTGCTGTGGAGCTGCAAAGATTCTAAAACGCTGCCAGAGACTTTTTAGAAATTTAACAGCACCCTACCAGTACGGTGGTTACACATACACATACACACAGACAGGACACCCGTCATCTTAGCCAGAGGTTTTCGTTCCAGCAGGAGTTGTAGGTCAAAGGGAAGGAGAGGAAGAAGGGAAGGATTGAAAGTAGGTGAGGAGGAGCACTACATTGGTATATCGTTTGAACTTTGGCCCATTGTCATTTTTGATTAACTATCTTGCTAATGGGCAAACACTCTGTATGTGAAGTGTATTTGACACAGTCCATCTTTGCCTGTCCTGGCTAGATGTATGTGTGCTGTCTGGGTATGTTTTATTGTGGGTTAAAGTTACCCAAATCCCCAAAACTTAGACAGACATGCTCCATTTTTAGAAAGCCTAAAGCACTTTCAGTCAGACAGTTAAAATGTTCAAATATATTTTCTATAGCATGTTAGGCCATGTTAGGCATTTGTTAATGCACATTTGCTCAAACTTTTAATTCTGGACAGTTGGAACATTCTCCAGTTCATTTGTTGGCTTCGACTGCTGTGTTACATGTCACTAATCTGGCCACCAGGCTACTGGGAATGACATGCAGTTGAGAGGCTGATCTAATTCAGATTGTTCCATCATCAAAAACAAAAATAAACAGAAATTCCATATTTTTCTAGTAGTATCAGTACCAAGATTTCTGTACATGTAACCACACATCATGTATTGTTTTGGTCTGATCCAGTGATATGTCATTGAAGTTCTTCTTCTGACTAATTAGCATATTCACACTGTTGCTTAGGATCAGGGGGCCAATTTGAGAGAAATCATTGTATGCATACCAATGTGTGCTTCCTTATCTCCGATGTAACTGACAGAAATGGGGTCAACCCAAAGAGTCAACCAAGTGCAACTAGAATGAGCCTCTACAGTTTCATTTAGTTTTAACATTTAACAGACTTTCTTTTAGGATGACCTTAGAATATAATTATTGTCTCAACTTTAGAGCTTTTTGTGAGTCATTTCATACATTTAGGCCTTAGAGAAGCACACTTCTCACAACTGCAGTGCAATCAAAAAGAACATGTTTGGGGGCACAAAATTATTTTCTGTCATAGGGCCCAAAATTTCTAGCAGTGCCCATGGACTGTAATATGTGCTAAACAACACATAACGCTGTATAGGGCAGGTAATGTTCAGCCTCATATATTAATATCTAGTGCACATTACAAGTTATAACAGGGAGAAGAATACTGGGTCATATCCCCAATAGATTACAGTGTATTTCAATGTGTTTCATTACTAACTCACTCCAGTCAAAGGTGTTCTAGTGGTCCTAAGCCTGGTCCAGGCTAAGCTCGTCTTCCAGTTTTCCCACTTTTGACTTCACCTCAGACACATGGTGGGTCTCCAGGCAAGTGTGAGCATTGATCATGCCAGTCTACCTTCCATCACTCAATACATGTATCACACATCCAGAAATCAATCAGAATTGAGTGCTTGGTACCAGTGTGCTTTTGCCATGGATGGTGCAGAATACCAAAAGTTTGTCGAAATATTACTAAAACAAGTGACCTCTTTTATCAACTCTAGTATATCTCAAACATGGATGTACTGTTCCTGGGGGCTTCTTGTAGATCCTGTCCACCATTTTTTATCTTTCTTTAATCAACTCCCTGAACTCCAGGGGGGAAGCAAGTTGAACGTGCCTGGCCCAGCTCGTCTGTCTTTTCCTAACCACAGCTCCTCCACACTGTGAGAGTAGACACTGCTCAGCTTCAGCACCTCCATTTCCAATGACCTGCTAATAATGCCAAACTTCCAACAACCTTTCATTGTCTGGATTAAAACATCTGTTTCCTGCGGGTAATCGCTTCGGGCATGAAACCAAAGCGTTGCTCCAATCAGTAGGAAAAATGTGGGTAAGGGAGCTCTGCCATGTCCACATCCACAACTGAGGTGTTCTTGAGCAAAGCACCTAACTCCTCACTACTCCCTGGGAGCTGCTGCACCAAGCAGCCCAGTGTGTGCTTCACCTCACTGTGTGCTGTGTACTAATTCATGGATGGAATAAATGCAGAGACCAAATTTCCTTATCAGGATCAAAATAGTATACATACTTATGCTATATACCTATATATACTAATCCTCCACAATAACACTAATGGAACAGGGTGGAGAAATCTGTCTGAATGGTGAATAGTAGCCTCAACTGTGGTGTACATAGTAGGACATCCTCAGGTATAGGTCATGTCTCAGACATCAAAAGGCATCACCAGTGAAGAGTATAATACTCAGCTGTCCATACACCACTGCTGTAATGCTTGCTGATATGCTGTGTTTATGCTGTGTTTTGTCCACACACCACTGCTGTAATGCTTGCAGATATGCCATGTTTTGATCAAACCACTTATGGCCTTAGCTTGACTTCAAACAACCCTAAAGGGAGAAGGTGAGACCAGTTATTGACAAAAGCAAAAGAAAGGAGGATAAATAATTGAGTCTGCATGGGAATGTATGAAAATATTAATTTCAAGGCCAGTTTTCCCCAAGTTAACAGATCATGTGTATTATAAGCATGTGTCTTACAAGCTACGAGATTTCCTTTTGGATCATTAAAGTATCTATCTATCTATCTATCTATCTATCTATCTATCTATCTATCCATCTATCTGTCTATATATCTATCTCATATGAATGTAATTTGTGTACCAGATGGCCAAGTTGCACCTTAATATTATGCACTTTGGGTTTAAAGTGACCAGATTGTGCAACCAAAACATTTTACTGTATTAGCCTTCCACGGACATTTGAAATCTCACACGTGTGATCTGTATGGAATTTAGATTTAAGAAATATATTTGACTTGCTGGCAAAACTCCCACCTCCAGCAGGTCAACCAACCAATAATTCCTAATCTATTTTGTATTGCTTAACAGGTCACAGGAATAAAATATATACACTCAACTCAGTTCTGTCTGGAACAAGCAAGATGATGGTGCTGTGCACGCAACACTGCATTATGTTTCCATCTTCTATCTGAAGAAGTGTGTGCAAAGCATGAGATGGAAACTGTGTATTACTGTAATGTGTCAGTGGAAGCAAAATCATTCCTTCCCACTGAATCGTGGCCTTCCTGACCCCTGGGTAAATCTGCCCGCGCCTGCGAAGCCACGGAGCTGCCAGCTGCTTTGCTTGGCACAGCACACGGATGTCCACTGTCTGCCCATCTGGAAAGCTGCAAAAATGATGAGAGGCTGTCATACCAGCACAGAAGGAAAAAACAGCCCAGAGTATTTCATGATTAGGACATAGAGAAGCCCAGCTCTAAAAGGCAAAGGCACTCAGAAGAAGAAAAATTATATATATGGGCAATTTCAAGTCCATAATGCCAACTCAATGCCATGGTTTTGATGTGAATGATGATTACATAAAAGTGAGGATTCACTGTTGTAGGTTGTAGAACTAATTTTCTTAAACTTTTCATATAATCATTCACATCATACAAATACCATGACATTTTGTTACTGTTTTGAATGTGACAGTTTTCGTGAAATGCCTATATATATATATATATATATATATATATATATATATATATATAGTGAAAGAAAGAGGAAGAATCCCAGTATTTAATTCTATTTTTACAGCCAGTCAAGGGTAGGTTTCTTAGAGGCAGCTCTGACAAAAATCAATTCTGTGGCCTTGCTTCCCCCATCCATTACTGGTCAAGGTCTTCATTACCATGGAAGACAATGACTGTTTTATCTGTATTACAACCTAAGTCCCGTGTCCAAGAGTTGGAAATGGCGCCTGTCAAAGATCTTTTTTGGTCATACCCTTAGTGGTAGGCTGTCAATCATCAATCATGTCGGATGGGGTTGTTGTCATCACATAAAGTGACTGGCTGTCACATGGTTGTGGGAATGCTGCTGGCTCATGCCATTTAGAGTAATTGGTGAAAAGGTATCTCCACAACAGAGGATGGAGGCTGGTGTTAAAGTGAAACATGGCTGAGCTCAACCTCATTAAGGAAATGGCCTAGATGGAGAGGAAAAGCAGAAGAGAGCAAGATACTGGAGGTGAAGGGGGGAACACTTGTGACAGAGGGTGCATGACAGCCCTTGGAAGTTCGCCTGTGTGATGGCATATTTCAGCAACCAAGGAAGGACAGTGCTCCCCTAGGACTACAAAATCCATAGGATCGCAAAGATAGCACCTCTGATTGCAAAAGAGCATAGCATTATATTTGAAACATAACCACAGACACATAATGTGATGAAGTGTCTGCCTCTGTTGAACTGCTGCTATGCACTAAATGACTACATTCTACTCAGATGATGTTAATGGAATGCACAATCACCTCATTTGCACAAATAGCACAATGCTGTATGTTCTTTTGAAGCTACAGATTTTTAAAATCAAGTGGGATTACATGGACATTTTTATAGCTTTATCTGTAGCTACGTTCACATATTCGTACTAATCTGTCTTAATTTAATTCTAATCTAGTAACATTCTATTTCCTGCCCTCAAAACATCATGAACCACAACATATTTTCAGTTTGGCAATACATTTGTTAACTGAGTTTCACATTGAATTGCTTTTCCGCTGTTTTTATTGCACCATTGTTAAAATGTTTCTGCGTGATCATTTGGGGCTGAGGAATCAAGGATACATAACACTTTTTTTTTCCTATTAGGCAGTTTTATGACTTTGATCTTGCTGGTCTGCTAAAATAGAAAGTGCAGTGATATGATTTAATGTGCGTTAGGCTATCTCAGTGAAACAAAATTACAAGGTTGTGATATAGAGATATTCATTCCTTCTGTATTTTTTGTTTGCTTGTTTCTGGGTAATAATTCCCATAAATCCAAAACTTTTTATTTCCACATTACACCTGAGGACCTGACTATCCTTACTCATGAGGATAGTGATTTTTGTATACTAGTGATTTTAGTTATTATGGGTATAACTGGTAATTAGGTATATTTGTACAACAGATTGCAGAACTGATCTATTAACACCTACCAGAGAGTATGAAACAACCAATAACAATGTACTGTGTAGGTCTGAAATCAATACTCCACACCTTTTCCCTGCATTTTGTACTGGACTGAAATGAAACACATACCTAGCCCATACATAGCAATGCACACCGCCAGTCCCATGGAGAAACTGAGGGAAATCAATATTAAATCAGCATCACATGCTGCTTATGAATAACACAGAGACTTAACCCTGACATTGGTTACATCTGACCTTTTAAGAGGCGTCCTCTCTCTCTCTATCTCTCGCTCTCTCTCTCTCTCTCCCAGTCATATCTGACAAGCATACGACTTCATAATACATGTGATAATGCTTGTGTGAAAGGGCAAGGCTTTCGACTACACTTCAGGCTTTGAAACACATTTTAGGGTCCTCTTCTTACAGCATGCAACAGAGTTGGCATTTGCCCAGTGGATTGTTTGAAACCTTTGCTGTGATATTTTCCATGCATGTCTGAAATGAAGACCATGACCTGTGGCGGTGGTAATGTGAATTTAAACAAAGGGAGAGAGCGGTGTGCTGAATTTCAAAAACCTACCAGGACACAAACACCAGCCACTTTCAGCTGGCTATGGGCTTATAACGCCCCACAGTACACCGCCCACTGAAGAACTGAGTGTGTGTGAGTATGTGTGAGCGTGTCTCTGTGTGTGTAATTGCATGACCATGTTAACAACCACAAATACTGTCTTATAACGAGAAGCAAATTAAAAAGCCTGGCCAAGTGCTGTAGTCCTGTGTGTGTGTGTGTGTGTGTGTGTGTGTGTGTGTGTGTGTGTGTGTGTGTGTGTGTGTGTGTGTGTGTGTGTGTGTGTGTGTGTGTGTGTGAAAAGACCAGAGGAGAGGAGGGAGGCTGCCATGTGGAACCAATGATTATATCTGCAATTTGTATTGATTTACCTTCGCATTGGTTTGATTTGGGAGAAAATGTCCCAAGAAAGGTCCTTAGTTACAGTTGCTAAGGCAAGGGTAAACATTTCTCTCCCATCTCTCTATTGCTCCAGAAAAAAGGTGACCCAAATGCAACACTGTTGAATACATCATGAACATTCATTATCTGACACTGCTGTTGAGAAATGAAAAGAACAAAACATTTTGACATCAATATGTATACTTGGCTGGTAATGCTTTTTCTGTGGGTCTCACTTCATTGCAATGAGATATCATTCATTATGAAAAGACCTATAAAAAATCCATTCCTGGTTCTTATGAATGCCTTTACACATGCATAATGAAAAACCTGGGTTGTTATTCTGATGTTTTTATGTCATCTGTGAGGAGAATCATTCAGTGATCTGGGATAGTGCTCTGAAAGAAATGCACAGGTTATCTCACAAATAAAGTATGCCATGGCACTCCTGTACCTTTGTATGATGTGCTCACTCATCTCGCAAATTCATACAAGTTACTGAATAAACATGATGAAATGTCAATCATCATTAAAGTGCATGCAGTTCAAGTACTGCATGACACGCCATGAATACAATCAAAACATGTGTACGCTAAAAGCATGAATTGATATTCAAAGCCATTCTTCGGACAGGTTGTAATTATCTTAAATATTCAATATTCCGACATCAGATTCTGTCTAAATGAAGGGAAAATGTCTTTTCTTACAGGCCGGAGTGGTGGAGACTAGCATGATATTAATTACTAATTTTAAAGCTATTCACTTAAAGGAGAAGTCTGGTGTGAATCAATCCATGTTCAAGATCACCAATGCTGTCAGTAAGAAAAAGAACAAGACAATTTGATACAACATAGACCAGATAGTGAGCAGGCAGCGAGCACTAACTGAGTGGGGCACAGAAACTCACTTTCAGTTTAATTTTCCTATGACCTATTCAATTAATATTAATTGCCAGTATGCTATTAAATCTGTGTCAAATATTGTTGTTCTTTTTATACAGACAGCAGTTAGTGACCTCAAGCAACAGGGCCGTGGAATGAATCACACCAGATTTCTCCTTTAAAACAAAGGAGTAGTTTTAGCCATTAGAGCTCTAGCATCACCACCACTCTGTTGCTGTTTTGATGTGTCTGCACACAACAACCCAGACCCATCTTATGTCTGGGGGAGTTTTCAAAATCTTTCCTGAGATAATGGAGCATAACATTTTTTTTTCCTGGAGGTTTTCCATTTCCTCTATACTGTGCATCTAGATATGCAGTCATGCTCAAAGCTCACAATAATGAGAGTATTAGTGCAATGTTCTTTTCATTTTCACCATGAAGTTTCAAATGTGTTCATTTAATGTTGATGAAATATTTTCCTGATCTCTTTGCAGCAAAATACCAACATGCTACCTTCAGCACATTACCTCATTCTTTCCTCAGTACAGTACCTCACTCTAAATATAAGTAAGAGTTTATCAGGCTAAGCATATCATATCTATTGGTATTTTTTTACCATCTGCTTTGACTATACCTCACCTTATAGTGTGTGTGTGTGTGTGTCTGAGTGTACTGTGTGTGAGCCCGTCTTTCTGTTTTGTCTGTGCAACTGTTTGCTTTGCCATTCTGAAGTGAGAGAAGCGACTCAGCCATGCGAAGAATTGGCTCATCACGCACAAGCAGCTCTTATGTCACAAAATGCTTTTCAAAATGGACACATTTATACATACTGTTATGATCCTTGAAAAATCCCATTACTCCACAGGAAGGTCAATGCAGTGGAGAGAGACTGGAGAGATGGCTTCCATTAGGCAGCGTACCTTAGGGGGGGGGTCCACATCACCACGGTCCAATTCAAACTGCTGAGCCCATTTTACCACAGGGTCTGAGGCTTTCACTGTGGTACCACTAAATTATAATTCCTGAAGCTAGCACTTTTAAATAGTAAAAGCACATTAAAGATGTAGTTTATACTCAAAAGTGTGTTGTATTAGTACTGTTTTGAAACCCAAATAACCACTGCACAGAACCATTTACCTTTATGAACCGTGTAATAGAAATTTTCTTTAGGCTCCCACCCACAGTTCTTGACCCTCATTATTTATGTATTTATTTTTTGCTTTATGTTGAAAATAGGAATGATAGGCATTTATTTTAGCAATTCATGGACAACAAATTGACAAATTTTGGTGCTCAAACTGTGCCTTTTTTTGTTGTTCTCGTGAAGCTGCTGCCTGCCAACAACTCTAGTAGCTACAGGAGGCTACTGTGGAGTCTGCATAGCTTTTGGCTGTGAACCAGAACCACCATCAGTCACTCTCCCTGCAGGGACCCACACGGGATCCATTAAGCATGGGATACAATGGAAGACCCATTATAGGGCAGCACGCTGGCAGACACATACGTACCCATGGGACTCTCTCTCGCAAGGCTGAATTGGAAGGCAGCTCACCTGCCTGGTCTGACCCCAGTTGACCTGCGTATTATTATGGATCATCTGGTAGATTGACATTGACACTGGACACAAATTTGTCAGTTTGACCACTTCTGGTCACCAGCTATCAGCTGACATTGCATTGGGGGAAATATTTGGAAAGTTTTACACTGTTGCCTCTTTTGAATCTGTTTTTTTAGCACAGCTCTGATCTGAGTCATTTGAGTCTTTCACAAATTCTCACTCTAATATTCATAAAAAAAATCTATTCAGACAGCATATTCATCATACACAGAAAGCATATGGGCCAAACAATACAGTTAAAAAACATGGTGGTTTGTGGCTGTCTCTCCTTTAATAAAAATGCCACTCTCTCTAAATCTCTGTTCGAGGACAGGATAAAACAAGGTGATCTATGGCACTGCATTTCTCATCAGTTTTCTTAAGCAGAGATTGTGACCCTGACGGGAATGAGTTCACCAATGAGAGTTGCAAATCCGCTCCGTGTGCCACACACTGTTCCAACAGAGTTCTTCTTTGGTGAAGGTCAGTTGACCCAGACAGTATATTCTGGTCCATTTGAAAATGTATTCCTTAAAAAAGGAGACCAAAGGAAAAAAGATGTATTTATGACTAATGATTCAATTTTTTTCGTACAATGGACTTGAGGTCAATTTAGTCCCCCTAGGTTAGAAGTAATCAAAAATTGAAAATAAGGGCACAAAAGCATGGTGTTCCTGGTCTAACGTATAGTCTGGGACACAGTAATGATGGGTCACCTTCAGGTCTTCCTCTATGCTACTATTTATTAAGCCCTAAGAGACTTCTTTAACTTATCTAGAGCTCTCCAGGAAGTAGAGAGGGCTTTGTCTTGTGCTGATTTAAAACTCTACTTTTGCATTATGGTGCCAGCTTGTTAAGGCTTAGAAATTACATGGACTCTCAGCCGTTATGCTCAATTACATATCCTATTAAGAAATATTTTTTTGTGGGAAAGAATGTTTACCTAACAAAAAATCTGGATGTAGAAATATGAACTTTCTCCATAGCTCAGAGCACTGAATTTCATGGGAAAAGTTCTAAGGGCTGCAAAGTAACCTGATAAGTGGTGGAAAATTGCTCCATTATCATCCTGAAATAAGAGAGAATTTGATTTAATCAACCCAGCAACTGTGGTCTGCCCTAAAATGTCAAGGCAAGGGGCCGTGTCATGAAAGCCCTTTGTCAGAGTAAATTGAAGAACAAAGTCCTTGACTGAAAGAAACATACAATATACGTACTACCACAAAGACACAACACAGTCGAGTGAATCCAGCTGAAATTTGATCAATTAGAAGCACGGAGGGGAAGATAATCTCCTATTGCACACACACTCTCCACAATAAATCAAATTACCAGCACTGACAAAAACATTATTTAACAGGAAGAGGAAGTTGTGTAATGTAAAATTACATGGTCCTTTGAACATCACCCAATAGTTAATTAAAGGTCATCTAGGTTTACGTTGCCATTAACAGATTCTATGAAGCAATTAACCAGCCCCCTTGTGGGCAGTGCTGACAGAAGAGGCCCATGACATACAGCAGGTGACTTCTTCCAGTGTAATATGCTAAAAATTCACCAAATTGTTTTTTTTTCCTTTCGGACATGTGATATCTAGGGGGAGCTCTACTGTGGCTGTAGCATCAGTGTTTCATGCCATATCCTGCCCATGTGCTCACAGGGACCCAGGTTCAAGTCCAGCTGTAGGCCTATTTCCCAAACGCACTCCTAATCTCTCTCTCTCTCTCTCTCTCTCTCACTTGCTTTCTGTCCACAGTGTAAATAAATTCAAGGGTGTGCCTGTATCTTCTAACAAAGTTCAAACACAGAGTGCCCAATTCTGAGGATACAATCTCAGCCTGAGGTCAATAAACATTATTGCATCATTAGCTGAATTAACATCACAGTGCAAAGAAATCGAATACATACCTGGCAAGGGTATCCTTTTAAGTGTTGCTGAGCCATACCGACTACTTGTTAGCCATTCTTCAAAGGACAAATTAGCCTATTCCAATTTTGCAAGCTGCAAGTGAGATTGAATTAAATCTTCTAATAGCCTAGATGACATTGCTGAATTCTGGGGTCCCTTCTAAGTCCTGAGTCCTCAAAGACTTACCTTGCATGAGCCAATCATGAAGCCAAGTCATGCCAGTCTGTTTCAGGGTATGGGTTTGGGATGATGATGAAATAAGATATCTAACAACAAATGAGCATTTTCTGGGGGAAGACCCCCAGGCCCCCTCAGTACCTGTGCACAGACACATTACAAATGCTTCCTATACCCTTGTATCTGTTGAGCTACAATTACTGGAGCAGCCTATATTGTTGTGTTGTATAGGCTGTTAGCCCACATCAGCAATGTGTTGTCTACACAACATATTTTTAGCAATACTACTTTCAAACAAATGATGACACCTGTGTTTGTGCCCATTTAGGGATTTTTTTTGCCCCTTTTGTAGCAAGACTAATGCCCACCCAATGATGGCATCCTAGCTACAACCTAGTCTTGTTACTACTACTGTTTGAGTTTCAAGTCCACAAGGAGTCACAAGGAGGTTATGAAAAAACTCTCAGATGGGGCTCAACCAGTCTTTAAAGATCATTTGATAAAGTTCTTGAATGACAAAAGTTAATGACTGTAATTCAGGTATCTGAAAACATTGTTTATATTTCAATCAGTCTACAAAAAAAATATCTTTCAAAAAACAACTTCTTTTAATACATATTAAAGGCTCTGATCAAGTCAACTGTCGTGTTTATCAGTAATCACATTTATATAATGAGCTCAAGAGTCATATTGAAGACATTTACAGGCATAATAGCTATTGCTTGGAAGTTGTCCAGGGTAGTTCTGTGCGTGCGTGTGCGTGCGTGCATGCATATGTGTGCATGTAAGGAAGCGTTTGTCACTGTCTGTGTAGAGTGTGGGAGAGGAGAGCCTTAAATGAGCCATGAAGCACTGCGTGGGAGACGGGTGATGATGGATTTCACAATACACCACTGACAACGCTGCTCACAGACTGACCTCCTGAGCACTGAAAGCATTTGTCAGGCAACTGCCTTTTTTCCTCCTGAGGATTTACACCACAGTTTTTTGTCTCCAAGTAACTGGGTGAATATCCATCATAATGTCCATTACAGGAAGATGAAAATGTTAATTGTTTTGTAAGCATTGTAAAATTTGCTTCAATGTGACATAGATTTCATGGTTCATATGGCTGCTCTTATGAACGCCTACAGATTTTTTAGACCATTGTTGGTTAAGAATGTTGCACTGACAAAGTTATGAGTAAACAAGTGTTGTCATAGGTCATCAAAGATCACCTTAAGGCCCTACTAGGGTGATCCAGAGCCCCTCTTTTAGCTCTGGGGTCACCAACAGAACAGACAGGGAAATTACATATTACATATTTATAACATATAATAATAATATATGTTATATATTTATATTTATATATATTTATAACACATTTATAAAATATATGTTCCCATTCATTATTTATCATATCAAATGGACATGCTTCTCAATTTAATGAAAAAAGACATTTGTCTCAGGTCTGTTAATCAAATAAAATATGGAAAGTGAATTAATAAATAGGACATGATTTATCCCACATGACTTTAACAGTATCAAAATAGTACACACATAACTGATCCATCCTTATTGGGAATGTTACTGCAGTGTGATGGCCAGTTGATAGCAAAATATCTCCTTCTCCTATCAGTAGTCCTGTTGCACTGAAGGCTTTGAAGAATACCTTCTAAATGGTCTAACTTCTGATTGAACAAAACCTCAGTCTGTGACTCACAAAAAGGATTCCAATGTCAGACATGAGTTGAAAAGCTGAGTATTTTAATTAGAAAGCAATGCAGAGCTTTAATTAATGTTGATCTGGCATATATTTGCTTTCAATTTTAGGGTCCTTATTAGTTTTTAGGGCCTTTCTCACCGTGCGTACATTCTGAACATTTGCCTTGTAAAGCTGCCTTGATTGAAGTCCTGCCAATGCTAATCCCTTAATAATGAGCGAGTATCTGCCCTGTTACGTCTCTTTTTATTTGGCATTAGACTGTGAACCTCAGCTGTTTGACAATCACAGCCACAATGTTCTCTCTCTTATCAGGGCCAGATTAACACTTTAATCATATCGTAAGCACTTCATCAGCCTGCTGAGCTAAATTTTAAACACATCCTCTTCACTCTGGCCGTGGCCTTTGGTGAACTCACTCTCACTATCTGTCGTCACTATCCTGCTATACTGAACATCCGCTTCAGCTTGTTCCCATTGCAACCACTCTGAGAGCATACACATGCTCGCCACTTGGCCATATCGGAATGCTGACTCTTATCAAATGCATTTAATGCCACATGAAAATAGGATATCTGACCCTATGGCAGCTGCAGGGACTTGAGAGGGCAGAAAATGCTCTCCTTGCAGTTTTAACTCTTTATGGCCATCTCACGAGAGCTGCATAGCCTTGACAATCAGGGTGGGTTTTTTATGCTCTCATGTTATCAAGCCAGCTCTGGAAACAATATCGGCAAGCCTGACTCCCACTTATGTTAAAGGGAAAGCTCCAAGAATCCTCAAGGGACAGAGAATTTATGTAAGGATGATCTAGAATGTTCATGCTCATCAAAAACTCAACTCAATTAATTTCTTGTGTGTATCCCACTTGCATGTAATTGTGCATATCATTAATTTGGCCACAAGGGGATGGTGTTTGCTGCAAAGGTCAATCATTGAGCATTGTGTCATAATACAGAACTTTAGTGCAATGCATTCATGTAATGTAGAGGGCAGTATAGTGTAATTAGTGAGTTTTTTCCCCATCATAATATGCATCACTTAAATACATGTATAAAAATACAGTATGTTTAAGGTCAATTGAAAAAAAACACAAAATATGTACCTATAGCATACTGGTAATGGTGGAAAATTGAACATCTTTGAAGTTTGTTCTCAGACTCTCAACTCAGAATTCATCATTTGAGGTTTCATGTACTTTGACCACCTGTCATGGTTCAATTAGCATAGACCACACTCTATGGCTTACAGCTGATAATACGGCAGTATATATTTTTTCCAAGTGCCCACGGAGATGGCAAGTGATCATTCCTCTAACACGGGTACATGCAGATCCGGGCAGGCCTTCACGGCCATTTGGAGGTGTCCGCGGGTAAGCGCTGACCCGTGAATCTTCAGTGTCGTGACAGCCTCTGCCGGTGGAGGTATTCTGGTAAGCAGTAATTAGGCAGCCATTGAGTGTTTTGAGTGCATACTTATATTAATGGTCACCCCTGTCCACCCCTTTCCCACTAAGCTAATTACAGAATCTTCGGGCCTCTGGTTTTAATGAGGAGAGCATCGCTCACCTTAGCATCTCCTCTCACTCCTGCCCATAAATAACCAACACCCACAGGGGTGGGGGTGAAAGGGGCAAGAAGAGAGGTGGTGAAAAGGCAGGTTTGATGACTTGATGCCCACAGTCCTAAAGTGGAAGAATTCAGCATGAGCTGACTGTGTGGAACATTTAGAGGGTGAGGAAAGAGGAGCTTCAGCAGCAAGTAAGCAATTACTGCAGTGAGAGTTGGGAACAGATAATGGATGTGAAGAGCATCTCTTTTTTCTCCCCTCTTCATCAGATCTCGAAATGAAAAGAAATAGTTAGAAATAGTGTATATGTATATTTGAAGGGTAGGTGGATGCACTAAGATATATTTGTAGTGTGGATGCAGGTGTCTGAGGGCAAGTGATTATTCTTAAACAACACACCTAAAAAAAAAACTATAGTACAGTGTGTAATACATTTCATGGACACTTAAAGAAGGCCACAGAGGCCTCTTAATAGGCTCAAAATAATATGAGGGCACAGAATCGATTTTTAATCTCAGGTAAGTTTCCCCAAGTAACCATTTTGATGAGTGTGAAGAAGGAAAGTAGAAGGTATTTGTTTCCCAGTTATTAATATTAAACAACGAGCAGACAAAGGAGGATTGGATTTAAAATGATGGATTCATAGCTTGACACAAAACAAAGGGAAGGACAGCTTTCAAGAAAACAACTAGGTTTCAACAAAACATATTAGGTTGAATCATGCAAAAGTATATCTTCTTTCTATCTTTTGGTATGACGTAAATGATAACATAAGTGCTTTGGACTCATTTAACACCTTAGGTTAGGTAACTTTGGCAAATACAAACATCAGCATGAACAGCTTGCTTTCACTGTGTTTAATGGCTGTTTCAATCATGATTGTAGTCATCAATGTTTACAACACACAGTATAAATGTACTCTCATTAGATTCCAGTTCTTTTATAAGATGACGTTAACAGAACAAAAGCATTGAAAGCTGATATTTCACTGAAGATATGACAATGCAGGTCCCAGTGACTTAACAGCCTATGTGAGAACACGATTACGAGAGAGGCCAAAGCTCTCATAACCCACAACCAGTGAGCATGAAGTGATTTATGTCCTTATAAAGGATGTCTAGCCCTCCCTGTCTCCTCCATTTTATTTCTCCATGTCTGCAAGTAGCAATCGACAGTTTAAGTCAATAAACATGGAGTCTGGGGTGAATTAATGTGACGGTGTGCATCAGTGTGTACACCTACTGACCTTTCCATTGTAAATGCTATTACATGCTAACGTCATGCCAGGTCGTTCAGACAAGGAACGCAACAGCCAAGAAGCCCAAAGAAGTCCAACAAGAGTGTTGTTTTTCCCCCAGATGGCACTGGAAATAATAAGACCAAGCCACAATGACTCAGACTCAGGATCAGGGATAGTAACTGAAGCCGAGCCAAGTAAAGTGTAGGAAGCTACAAGTCTACTCTGACCAGCAACCATAACCATGATTTCCAGTTGCCATGGGACAGTTTTGTGTCCCTTAATGTAATATTTTCAATGACTGAAGAAGCAGAGACCTGCCTGTTAGTAAGCTGCTTATGAGAGAAAATAATAAGGAATTGGAACCTCTTCTTGTCTCAGGGCTCCACATCAGCATCAAGCGAAAGAGCAACTCACTCACTCTCTCTCTCTCTTTCTCTCTCTCTCACTCTCTCTCTCTCTTTCTCTCTCTCTCTGACATTATAAGTAGAAGAGAAAATGCAGCATTATCAATTCATGTTTGGGGTGCCCCATTCTTCCGTCAAACAAACATGCAAGCAGCAATGGCATTTTATTGATTACAGTGTCTAGTGTTTCTACTTACTGCTTTGACATTTCTGCTTCTACATAAAAGCTCCTGATATAAAAACATATCTAATTTTAACATACAACATATGTTTTATATCACCTTCTAAGCCCTCACCTTACACTGGAACTGCAAAGGAACCATCAACTGCAGCCAGAAGGAGGAAAATTCTGGGCTGTGAAGGGTTCTGTTGCACCTCGCATTGAGGGAATGTGAACAGCTCAATCAGGCTGGCTAGTGAGATTGGGCTGTGGGGGAGAGAGAGGAGAGCTGCACTTGCAGGTGGGTGACAGTGGAGTTGGAAAGAGCAGCGGCGTATGGATGTGTGTGTGTGTGTGTGTGTGTGGTGGGGAAGGAGGGATTTGGGGGGGAGGGGGGTTCTGACTGCTCTGTTTCCTGCAGCTGGTGGAGAAGAAACTCAAAGCAGCTATTTAGCCACCCTGAACTCCTGCCCAGGCTATTTACTCACTGCCACAGAAGAGGAAGAAAAACCTCCAAAGAACAAAACAAAACAACACAACAACACAAAACACATCAACAAATCTCGCCATTAATATCCCAAACACCCAGGTGTCCAGAAAATGAAATCTAATGGAGGGCTGAATTCTGCAGTCTTTTTTTTTCTATCATTCTCTTTCATTCTTTCTTTCTCACCACCTCCAGCACACACACACACACACACAAACACAAAGATTATATCTCTGCTCCCAGTTTTCTACCCCATTTTCACTGGCTACTCGACTGAAAAACCCATTCACAGCAAGTAAAAAAAAAAAAAAAAAAAAAAAAGAAGAAAGAAAATGATCGCAACAACGGGGCTTTCAGTTAGACCCAGGGAGAGTTGAAGAGGACATAGTGCTCCGACAGCTCCCTACTTCCCACCTTCCCATCTGTCAGATGAGCGGCTCGGCTGAGGGATGTTACGCCATGACTCAAACCGCACTGACCTCATCAGACATGCTCAATTCACAATCACCTTCATTTGCTTGTGGCAAAAAAAGGAAATGGTTGAAATAATAGAAGTAATTGCCTATGTTTATCATCAGCTTCTTTTGCTAAGGGGGAAAAATGAAAGAAATGTAAAATGTAATCGTCTGCAATTTGTTGTTTTGATGCACAAGGCTAAGTGAGGGGCAGTATTTGTTTTGATGTATGTATGTGTATGTGTGTGGTCATAGGAGGGGAGTGTGTGTGTGCATGTGCTCGTGTGTGTGCATGTGTTTGTGCGTGCGTACGCTATATGCGTGGTCTCTGTATACCGTTGATGTACTGTGCACTGATTAAGGATTTTATTGTTCTCTGAAGAAATTACAGCTGCTGGAAATTGAATTCCAGACAATCATAGTGATTTCCTTTCTCCAATGTTCTCTCTCTGTCCTCCCCTGCACCAGTTAATTAGGATGATATTTATTGTGTAGCGCATCGTATCTGCCCAAGATTGAAAAAAAAAACAATCACTTCCTGCCCTATATTGAGGCAGACATTAAAGCTTTGTAAAATAAACCCAGAATTAGTAACTCCCTGAAGGCAATTATTTTAAAACATGACAGACCCCAAAGAAAGCATGGTGCGACATCATTAGTCCTAAACAGCGCTAATAACATTGGGAAGAAATCCGATAATTACACTGCAATTACCACACCACCAACAAAGACCATCATGTCTTTATTTCCAAGAAATACAGGAGCCCACTTTGAGGCCCACATAACTGATAGCATATTGGGCTCATAAATCTATGACAAAATAGAACACAGGAAGGTCAGTTATATCCCGGAACCACAGTGCAGCTGTTGGAGTTGTGTGGGCATGTGTGTGTATCTGTGAGAGAGACAGAATGTGTGTGTTTGCGTATGTGTGCATATCTGTGAGAGAGACAGAATGTGTGTGTTTGTGTATGTGTGCATATCTGTGAGAGAGACAGAATGTGTGTGTTTGTGTATGTGTATGTGTCTGTCTATGTATGTGTGTCTATTTGCTTTCTGTGTGCCTTTGCTTCTGTTCTAATGTGTGCATTGAGTACTTGTATGTGTGTACGTGTGTGTGGGTGTGAATTTTTTTCTGTGTGTGTTATGATGTGTGCATACAGTATATGTGCGTGTGTGTGTGTGTCAGACAGGAACAGTGAGAGAACCTCTACACTTCTGTGCTCCCGAGTCCCCCATTCAATAGCATATCTGGGTGTTCAATCACGTGGGGTGTTTTCTTCTCCCCTTCTCCCACCCCAATGTTGTGACCTGTCAGTGTGCTGGTGGTTACTTCATTCATGGTGCTCTCGGGGCACACAGGGACAAATGAAGGAAGGATAAGGAAATGTTTTAACTTTTTTTCTCTCCCTTTTTCTTCACATCTTCTCTTCACTCGTTCAACACACACCTCACATGTATTTGGATGTTTATCAGCATGACACAGCTGCTTGCTGCTGCTGCAGCATGCAAAAAAATAAAGATTCTGCCTATGTGTTCAGCAAGACACCCACATTCTCTCTTTGTCTTACACACACACACAAACTTGCACACAAACACACACACACACATAAACACACCTCTTACTGAATGCCAAATTCCTGTTACCTCTGCCACTCTTAGCTTCATTTAATGGAGAAATGCTCATGCTTGTTCTTTCCAGAATGTTCGCTCTCTCATCTGGTAGTCTGATTAGTGTGGCACAGAACATTTCCAGGCATCATCATGGAAAAGAAACTCCTCCAAACCTCCAGAACCCTGTGGCAAACAAAACAGCAGTTCACATTGCATCCTTGGCTACAGAAATCTATCTCTATGCAGAATGAACATTATTACGGCCCCTCAACCAGCCCACCATCAGTGCCCATCACGCATCCATCTCACGAAGGTGCCAGGAGAGTTGTATCGCTGTGACACAGAGCCACGGCAGCCTGGGGCACAGGACTGAGAGGGTGAGTCTGTACCTGTCAGTCTGAGGAACAGTCCTGATCGAGGACATGTCAAGGCATAATGACATTCCCGTCCTGCCGTCACAGAGTGTGTGTGAGACTAAATACATTCAATGTGTGTCTATCGGTGTACGCATGTGTGTGTGTATGTGTTTGTGTGTGTGTGTGTGTGTGTGTCTGTGTGTGTGTGTGTGCACACGCATGTGTGTGACTCTATATCAGCATCCATCTCTCCATCTCTCTCGCCCTACTCCGCCTCTGTCGACTTCCCATGAGTGATGGGTGTGAAGTATCCCAAGACCCACCACCAGGGCCGCAACAACGGTGTTGGTCTTTTGGTTTCCTGCGCACACAAGCCCCCCTCCCCTCTCTCTCCATACAGGAGAGAAACAAAGAGGTCTGTGAAAAATTAGATCATGGCTAAGAAGACAAAGCACAGAACACACTCTGAGGCAAATTAATGGCAGAAGGCACAGCCATGTGTGGGGCGCAGAAAAGGGTTTTTTTATTATTATTATTATCTTTTTTCTCTGTGACTTTTTTTTGGCCAAACATAAATCCCTTTTTATGGCACGGGAGCCAGGAAATGAATGCAGGCTCCCATCTGGCACTATGGAAAGTGCCTGACTTATGAATTCTCTTAATGCTTCAAATCACGCCTGCACTTTGCATGTCAATTTAATGCCAGTGTAAGCAGGTGCACATCCGAAAATACAGCCTTGGAGTCGACTGACTGCATAAGATGGGATTGTGTGTGTGTGTGTGTGTGTATATGTGTGTGTGTGTGTGTGGTGGTGGTGGATGGGGGGCATCAGAGGAGATGGCTGGCTGTGTGTTATAGGACAGGGTGTGCAGTTGGAGGAGGGATGATGTGGGGGGGCAGGGGGGGGGGGGCAAGAAAGAGGATGGGTACACTTATTTTCTTTGCATTTTGTCACCGGTAGTCCTTGTTTAAAAGACAAAATAAGAACACCACAATGAGTCACTGCCATCCGCCGCCATTTTCATCACCTTTTGCTTGGCTTGATGCAGACTTGATTCTGACGCATCTTGCTAGACTGTCGCATTTCCTGTTCATTTCAGCCTCGTCTAATCCCTTGTTTAGTATGAGCAAAAACAAACACAGGATTGCAATCCTTTTCTATTCCGGAAAGAAAAGCATGCCAATCTCCCTTCTCTTCCTTGTTTGGAATTCATAACACTGGGACCTGGCAAGACACTAAGCTGATATTCAAGTTAAAGCTGTGCAGCAATTCTGCTCAGGTACAAGCCAAAGACATTACACAAGTTTAATAGAATGTTATAAGCATTGGTATTGCATCATATTAATGTATGATTGATAGGTATGTTATATGATTGATTTTGTGTATATTAAGTTATAATAATATATAATAAATAATATATACTGCATGTGTGCATGGATTACTGGACACATACATAAGGAAGACATAAAGAGGAGATATGACACCTCTAAAAAAGAAAAAAAAAGCATACAGCAGGCATCTATTTTTATGTCTTCCTCTAAAAGCTGTAGAAATGTGATTGCCCTGCCACTGACAACAGATGTTGCCTGTATGAAAAACCTGTGGTTGAAGCTGGCTGAGGATAGGAACAGTGGGAGATGCAACAGCAGCCGCCGGTGATTTATCAGTAGATGAGAATCCCCAAGGCTGTGTGTGAATGGCGGAGGGATTCATTTCCGGCCGAGGCTGGTGTCTCCTGCCATTATGGCTCCTCTTGACGGGAGGGGGTTGGGACTGAAGTGGTGTTGGGGGTGGGGGTGGGGGTGTGGGTGTGGGTGTGGGTGGGGGCAAATCTCTCTTGCAGCCCAGAGGAGCATTGCTGTCAGCGCAAGCTGAGATGAACACACATAGACCCATGGACAAGCAGCAACACCCCACACACTCATACACACACATATACCATGTTAAAAATACAATTTTAACCAGAACTGGTATATGTGTTGTTCATACTCCTTGTCTAAGCACTACGTCAACTGCTCTTTAAGCGTCATTACTGACTCATTAGTTGTCTCATCTCTGCTGTTGAACCGGCAGTGGAACTGTGTTGAAGGAGACTGGAGCAGCAAGGCAAACCCCCTCCTCCTCCCCCACAGCAAATCATGTACAGTAGGACCTATGTAGCAAAGTTATGATATTGCAGGGATTTGAATGCATTTGCATAAGTACAGTAAACAGAGGGAAAACAGCAATTGCCCATTAATAGTCATGTGGATGATAAATAGGTACTTTGGGGAAGGCACATTTCTCCTTATGTTCATGTGCATGTCAAATTATTGTCACTGAATATTCTGCTCAGGGGAAAAAAATGTCAGTGAACTCGTGCAAAGTATCCACCTGAGGCTTGTGGCATATAAGTGCATAAAACAGAGGAATAGAGAGGGAGCAAGAGAGAGAGAGAGAGAGAGAGAGAGAGGTATAGAGCGGTTCTCCATCCTCTTTGGCATGACCTTCTACTGATCCTGTTTCATTTGTTTTACTTGCAGTTATGAAGCTGAGCTCCATGATAATGACTGTTTTATTACAGGCTAGTGCTCATATGTACTCTCCCCTTTTCCATCTTTACTTTCAAGCATCTTCTGTGCTGCCATACTTATACACACTCACACACCCACACACACACACACACACACATACACACAGCTATCAAAAAAGGAGCTTTGGGCAGAGTACACAGGGAAAGTCAGAAGGTGTGTGAGAGGAAGTAAAGGAGGGAGGGAGTGAGGAAAGGTGAGAGAGTCCAAGAGCGACAGACAGAAAGAGGGAACAAGAGAGAGAGAGAGAGAAAGAGAAAGAGGCAAGAGTGGGCAAGGGGGTCTCGTCAGCCTTTCCCCTGAGCCCCCCCGCATTGCTGTTTTGATTACCCTCTTCGTTACCCCACCCCGTGCCCTTTATTTACTCCGACTGATGAGAAAGCCGTCAGTGGGAGGGAGTGACCTCTCCGCAGAGGAGAGACAGCCAATTACCCCCAGGGTTACCGAGTGTGTGCCCAGGACGGGGAGCTCGCAGTGGGAAAAACACCAGCTGACTCAGGCTGAGGCTGGAAGGGGATGCAGTACTGTAAAAATGTTCACAAAAATGAGGCATAGTGTTGTTTACTTGAAATTCTTTTCTTCATGGCTATGTTCATGCTGTGAAACTGATATTTGTTTTTGCTCATTCAGCTCAGAAAAAAATAAAAACAAAAACTATTTAGGAAAGATGTAATATTTAGGACAGATGTAATATTTAGGAAAGATGTAATAATATACTAAGGAGCATAGAAAATTTCCTCTTCATTTTTTTGTAGTGCACTCAATATATGTCATTAATCTTTCAAGAATTTCGAACACCGAGCACATAGCTCACAAAATTCCACAGTGGGGCACATGACCTCAACCCCACAGAGTCAACTATCAAGTCTATTACTTTCTCTGAGCTATTTGGCCCTGTGATACTGGGGGGCAGTCTATACTACAGTGAGAAGCAATATGCTGTAGACATCTACAAACAATTGTTTGCCCTTATGGTTTAGAGAGGCCTAAAAGCTGAAAATGTATGTAATCACCCAGAGAAATGAAATACTGTTTGATTGGCTGACAGGGTGTCCATTATTCCCTCGTAACAGGGGCACCTATGACATAGATCTGGTAAAAAAAAAAAATCTTATATCAATACTCTTTTGAATGGTAACTATAATAACCATAGTACTAGCAAGCAGCAGTGGAATCAGCTGTTATCAAGCTCACCATGGTCAGTAACCAAAGAAAACAATACAGCAATCAAACAGGTTAGTTTCTTTTAAAACTGAACCGCATTTTTCTATTGTTTTCACTTGCTTATTGTCTACACAGATCAGTTACAACCGGGTGATAAGCGGGATAACGGCCTTCAAGGTGTCCCGATATAGGGGAGTAATTGATTTGGCGCAAACAAACCTCAGCGGCCATTATCCCGTATATATAGTTTAGTTATATAGTTATAGTTACTAAGGCAAGGGTTATTATGCAACTTTAAACATCCCTCATATCCACATACAGCACAGTCACATACAGCACAGCTGTGTACAGGTTGAACTTTGCATTGACTGCAATAGGATGAATAAACATTATTCTGCAGGCTACATATTAAAGTGACGTCACATGTCTTCTGTGGTTTTCTGCAGTTCATTTGATATGCAGAGGAGAAACATCAAAGATTGAGCGGAAGTAGAAGAGATTAGTTCATTTTCACGCAGCACTAAATGAGTTTCTGTATGCAATCATGGCTAGCCATCTGGGTGTCTACAAAAATTAATCAGTGGCTCAGCACACCCTGCAAACAGACACATCAAAGCAGATCTGTTTAACACTGTGATGTAACAATTAGAACTCAGCCTACTTTTCTGTTTTTCTGATTGATTTTGCAACACGTTGCTCCTGTCTGTTCCCTCTTCTCCCATGACGGCATTAGGACTAAAGTATGGTGAATCATTACTGTTAACACGCCACATATTACACACTGACTTGCACCAGTAGTTTTAACTGGTGGCAACTGGTAGACTCAAAATCTGAGGTATTTGTGCAGAACAGTAACAGACACATTCGATATAGTAACAATAACAGTTGTCATTGATCTTCAAAAGCTGCTTTGGTCTGTTAACAGCTGTTAATTGGCTAATTAATTCCTTGGGTATCTGAGTAGCAGGTTACAGCTGATTTTTTTTTTCAGAGTAGTTTTTGCATAAAATGAGAGCATGTACTGTATGTGGTAGTGTAATAAAGGATATTAATGTGTATCATTCACCTTAACTACTCATACATTTGCAGCAGATTATATATCTGGAGGATTTATTGACCTGTCATTGAAACGGATTCCAACTCACTGCACTGCTCTTTCCTGGACAACAGTCAGCTGCTCACCCAGTTCTAATTTTATGAGGTGATGGAGCTAAGGAATGTGGTGTAGGAGCTAAGGAATCAGATGAGCAATTCAGCCAGAAGTCATGGATTTGATGTTTTGCCCCTGAACAAAGCACTTAACCCTGAGCTGCTCTAGAAGGAATGTCCCTGGAACTGATCTCTTTAAGACATTTTGAAAAAGGTGTCAGCTATATATATAAATAAGGAAAGAAAGAAAATAATGAAAAAAAGAAAGAAAGAATTAAAGGAAGAAAGAAAGAAAGAAAGGGAAATCAACCCATAGTGCTAAGATTTTTTTGTTTTTCTTTTTTTTTGTTTACCATTTCGTGTGGTATGTTCACTGCCTCAATCAGGGAAATGCAGCATATGGGAAACTTGCTGGGTGGTACTTTGCTTCCATTTCAGACGGAAAGTGGGATATGGAAGGAAGCAGCGGGGAGACGACAGATTGGTGCTGGGGGAGACAGCACTGCAGCGTAGGCTGAGGTGTGGAAGTAGCAAACACGGCATTGGATACATGGCGAGGGGGAGCAGCGAGTTTTTCCCATGGGAGGACTGATATGAGGCAATAATAAATTTCTCCACAGATATATCATTGACGTCACAAGATGGAACCAGTCATTGAGCCATGCTGGCGGAAGATTGTGCTGGACCGAGTGGGGTCTGTTCACCATCCTTGAGAATATCAGCCACCTTATTGCATAGTATGATAGACTCAGAAACCCATGAACAATGACTTCAGAAATGAGTTTAATATGTGAATGTAACAAGATTTTTGCAAAGCATTTGATGCTCAATCAGTAATGCACTACCATGTGTCCCTAAAAAACTCTGACTGAAATTTTTGATATTAAAGACAAACTGTGGTGTGGTGCTTCTTAATGTACAGACAACAAAATTTACCAAAAAACTACTTGACATATGTCAGTAAATGTTAGTGTTTATAGAAGTCCTTAAATCAGCTTGACTGGCAAGAGTAACTGAGCTGCTAAGTCAGAAAGTGCACCAGACACACTTGTTTTACGCACTTATTTCCCTGAAGCTATATGAAGGCAACCATCGTAAGAGAGGGATATGAGCATATCACTCCAAGGCTTCAGCAGGGATACAGCACAGAGGTTTTACTGGTCCCTCTGAGCAACTGCAACCAATTTACTGCCTAAAATCAGCTCTTCCCAGGAAAATACAGCGGTAAGATGACTTTTTTGGTCTAAGAAATTGCACATATTATCATGTACATGCAGTAGAATTTTATTGAGTGGTAGTAGGTTGGAAAATATTTGCATTTTATGGATTATGGATGGAGATAATAGTGATTGGTCTCTAGAGGTTGTTATTTTTACCAGCAGTGAAAAAAATATGAATTATGGCATTTTAGTATCCATAAAAGGTGGTGACACATGCACTCTCCTTCCCTGGTGAAACCTCAGTGCAGTCATTGACCAGAGGTTCAATGCAACCATCATAAAGAAGCCTTCCACTACTGCACACCACCTGGCTACAATGAGTGTGGTAACACTGGAACTGTGGGGCTCATGGGTATTTTCCTCCAAGATCAACCTCAAGGTGAAATGACAACAGACAGCATTTCCTAAAAATATTCAGAGTTAGGCATGCATCTTGTTTATAGGTTTCAAATATTTGTTTTGCTTTTTCAGGCTCGGAAAGGTAAATGTATGCAAGGAACATCTGACACAAACAAAAAAAAGATGCAAAGACACCTAAAGAATGCTGAATAATCTGCTTTCTTTTAAATCCCATCCACAAACAGCAGTACTGCTATTCAGTCTCCACAGAATGTCTTGAATGTGTTAGTACAGCGTACTGCAGAGAATACAAAATAATATTTTGACAAGCGTCCAGCAAAATTGCCAGTTTTGACAATAGCATCAGAATGCTGGTCATCATTCAATCTCATGAAACCAGCTGACAGCCTGAAGTCGATGCATTTCAGTGGCATGGTGTGCTGCCTTGGGAAAAGACTGACAGCAGGAGCGTGACGGAAATTTGCATTCTGAGATAGATATCTAAGCATTTTCACAAAATCTGGATAACAGCGCTGAAAACCAGAGTCAGCTAGCAAATACTGATGTGTTCAGCTTGACCAATACTGTTGTGTTCAGTTATATTTGGGATTTTTCTCTTTCACTTGTACATTGAGAGTTCATGGCACTACTCTGATCTTGTAAATCATTTTAGATTTCAAAGGGGCTGTGTCAGGATTGTTTTTACACTTAAAGCCTTGTTTACTGATTGTTAATGATGAAATACAATGGTTAAGATTGAAATTTTGACAAATGCCTCAGTTCTGAGAATTTTCAGTTGTTGCGGTAGCCTCCCCACCCCCCTAACTAATGAATGGCTGCATAGGTGCACTGCTTCAGCTTCAGCTGCACTGCTTTAACAATCAGTAAACAAGGCTTTAAGTGTAAAAAACAAACTTGTCCTTTAATGTATAAAGTGTTATTGCTTATGTTACTCTCCTGATGATACGTCCAGCTTAATGTGACTGTAAGTCTCATAAACTTTCGCTGCACTATAAGGCCTATCAGTGACATTGTGTGCCCTCTATTCTATAGTGAGAAACAATGTGTTGAAGGCACCTAAAAAATTGTTTGCCCTAACGGTCTTTATATAGATACTGTTAAGGTTCATAAACAATTGTTAGTAATGCTCGCTACACCACTCGCTCAGCATGATCACCACATGCTCAGTGCTATGGCATGGGAACTCTGATACATGAAAAGCTGTTAAAGGCACTCTTCTTTCTAGGACACTCAACAGCACACACAGTATGTCCTGACAGACCACTGGAGACATGGCACCTAGGTATCATCACTTAGGCCAGCAAACATTTGAGGACACCCACATACACTGACCTGTAATAAAGTGGTTATCTAATCAAACTGCATGCAACATATGGTGGCTTTCTCAAACTATACCAAACAAGTAATGGTAATGATATAACACTGCTGCCTGTCTCACATACATACATACAGACACACATGCACACACACACACACACACGCACGCACGCACGCACACACACACAAAGAAAGAAAGGGATAGAGAAAGTGAGAGAGAAGGGTCACACAGCACACAGATCACTATGCAAACATGGAATGAAGCGATTAACATCTCCACCTGCTGGCATCATGAGAGTAACACACATATCACAACAGCCCCAAACAACCCCTGGCTCAACGACAACCATTTTTCATGCAAATAGGAATTTTTTAATACACTTAAACATGATTAAGTGAAACAATTACATCTGAACAAAGCAGCTCTCCGCTGGTCTACTTGGTTCACCTGTCTGCTAGGTCATGGCAAAGTCAAGAGTGCCTGGCTAACCAGGCAGAAATTAGTGCCGAAAGGGCCATTAATAACAGTTCAAAGTGCCAGAGTGCATGTGGCAAAACTGCACAGCGGACAAAATCACAACGTCTTTAATCCTCATAGGCTAGATGTTTCACTCCTGACTCTCCCTCTCTCTCCCGCCCTCTCTCTCTCTCTCTTTCTCTCTTTCTGACTCATGCTTCATGGGCAGGGAGGTACATGGCTGTTAAGTTAACCTTTAGACATGTGGAGACTGGCTGGTTCACTTACACCACTTACACACTCTGATGCATTTTAGTGTGTTGTGTGAAAGCGATACATTGGTAATCAAAGGTTTTACCTATTTTAATATAACCTACTGTAACATTAATAGCCATATTATTGCCATGTAGTGATGAGAAATGTGATGGGTATATATTCTAAAGGGCCTGCAGAACTAGAGACAACTTAATTATGGCCATGCTTAAATTGCTGTGTTTGATAAAACATCTTCATTTTCAGCACTCCTTACCCAACTTGTCCTGATTACTTAGTTCCCAAAACTAATACAATTCCAAGGAACATTTTATAATAACTTTCTTTAATAAGCCAAACCAGTATTAGGTATGAACAAATCATTACTTAATCACAATTCCAAAATGTTTATGAAAGATAGTTTATGTATTTGCTAATGTGACATGATTGATTGATTGATTGATTAGTACTGTCTTTTCCAGGATCCTTACAACACACCCCTTCAGAAATAAACAAATGACTTACGCAGCATAGTCCATGTTATCAGATCCTCAAAATGATCTGTTCATAGCTCATAATGGATTGTTAATGATATGCAGGGTATATTGTGTGACTCTTACTATTTTAAATACAGACAAACCATGTTTTCCTCATGTTTCCCTAAAACATTTACATGGCTGCACTCAGTGTATCAAAGTCACCCTTCACAAGTTTGGCAAAACTGCAAAGCTTGCCCTTTCTTTAGAGAAACCATGGAATTCAAATATTAATCTCTGTGCTTTGTATAACTCTCTGAATACAGAGAGAGGGTACAAGATTAACCCCAGCTTCCTTTATTAATTCAGGAGATGAAGTTATAAGCATTTTGGTGGCCTGTGATAAAAGGTCATGGTGAGCATGCTCTAGAGGAATGCAAAGTGAATGAGCCCACCAAAAACCTTAATATAATACAGCATATTGTCAGAGTGCAATCATCACCATTTCATAGCAGTTTTTTCCAAAAGAAATCTATCTATCTATCTATCTATCTATCTATCTATCTATCTATCTATCTATCTATCATCATTATTAGTAGTAGTAGTTAATAGGCAACTGTTAATTATAACAATAATATTTCAATACTATTACAGTAATTTTCAGAATATAGGTCACACATTGTGTAAACCTCAGGTCAGTGTTTTATGCAAACTAAAAAAAAAAAAAACAACATGTATTAACCTTGCCCATGTATTAACCTCACCTATGTATTAATCTCACCCATGTATTAACCTCACTCATGTCATTGTCAGCACTTCCTCACCCAACTTGTCCTGATTACTTAGTTCCCAAAGCTAATACAATTCCAAGGAACATTTTATAATAACTTTCATTAATACGCCAAACCAGTATTAGGTTTGAACAAATCATTACTTAATTACAATTCCAAAATGTTTATAAAAGATAGTTAATGTGTTTGCTAATGTGACATGATTGATTGATTGATTGATTGATTGATTGATTACTACTGTCTTTCCTTCTCCTTACAACACAACCCTTCAGAAACCTCACCCTTGTACAGTATTAATCTCACCCTTACATTAACCTCAATTTACTAAACATTACTGATTAATTCAGAAGCAGATCATTTCATGACAGAATGATGAAAAGAAAATGTCTTTTTATTTAATATATTCACGTATACCCCTGCTTATCTCATGTATTTGTCTCTGTTGCCCTGTCATACTGTGATAAATACAGTTTTGACACCAAACATGCCAATTTGGACTTCGTTTGTGTGCTTTCTTTGGCCTAGACAGACAGGCATCCTGAGAGGAGCTTTGGTGGTTCAACCAAGGCCACAAACCCTGTGCACTGTGTATGACTCCTCCGTCCTATCATAAATCATTTAACTCTAACTGCCAAACTAGAATCAGTGGCTCTTTAGGGAACATGGAGGCCAGTCATTATTTTTTATAGCAAGTAGTTGTTGCGTTTGGTTCATACTTTTCCAAAGTTATTTCCCTCTCCTTTTAAAATGCTTTGTAAGCCTATGAGACCACATGACAATCCTCACCAGTCAAAATGTGAAATGTAACAAATCTACTCTTACAACTGATAGGAAGACCAGACAATGAACTTGCATATTCTGCAGGAACATTTCTGTTAAACGTCAAGCAATGAAATGTATTCCTAGTCAGCAAAACAAGTATTTAGCTGACAAAGCCAATGAAATATTCAGACACGTTCTAACAAGTCTGCTCGATCTTTGTCAGTGAATGACAGGAAGATATAAATTGCAAGACAGATGTTTTCCCTCCTCAGCCTTTTGTGAGTACACAACTATCTTATGTTTAATTTAAGCTTCCCTATATACTTAGATGACATTCAAACACTGGAGTAAAACAACTTGTTGCACTATGGGTACTGTTCGTATTGCATATGACAGTTCTCAGTGCTAGCTGCAAGGTGACTATGGATGTTTGAGTTATTACAATGCACCAATGTATATTCATTCCACCTCCTACTTGTATTCCCTACTCATACAGGTAGCATCCAAGAGTCCCTAGTGTATGTCTCTCATTGCGATGCTATGTTGCATCGCCTGCGCTGAGCTGCAGAGTGTGTATTGTGGATCACACAGTATGCACACACGGCCGCAAATCATATGGAGTGAAAGCTAATTGCCCATTCAATCAGTGAGACTGGACGTCTCTGTTACAATTAGGCAGCTGTCCTGTCGCCAGGTTTTATGATCGGCCAATGTGGCTGGTGAATAGTAATTGATAAAGATGGTGTGGATGAGTGCCTAAGCAGCCGTGTCCACTGAGTCAGTTTCATATCTTAGAGCAGTGGTTGTCACATTGGGGTGCGAGTACCCCTGGGGGTACTTGAATCAGTTCTAGGGGGTACACAAAATAAATCTGTGAATGGATTCTCAACTCTCAGCAGCATAATTTAAACATGGAAAAAGATCTTATACTCAAACTGTCCCCAATACAACCCCATTGTCACTACATATATTTTATAGTATATTTTTTTACACTCTGTAACCATATGCAATAGAATACAATAAATACAATAATACAATATGATACAATCATTTCCTTGTATTCCTTGTGTTCATACTTTGTTAATGTAACAATAATTATGCAAAAATCTTAACTGGTATAGCAGCAATCCATGGTGCAGTGGTAGAGCACCAGAATGTCTCTGGGGGTACGCAACATTTAAAAGTTTGGAAACCACTGTCTTAGAGGGAGCCAATGTAGGAGGGCTACTATCAACTGATACCCTCTCCACCTTCAAGAAACTCTTGAAGACCCAGCTCTTCCTCCTATACCTCCTGACCTAAATTTTTGAGAATACACTTAACATCTTATACTTAATTTCTCTTTTATACTGCACTTTTTATTACACTATTGGACTTTCTTCTTAAAATAGTGCAGTTTTATGTTAGCAATATGCACTCTGTAAGTTTCTTTCATTGTGTTGCCGCTTGAATGTTATCCTCTTTTGTAAGTCGCTTTGGATAAAAGCGTCTGCTAAATGCATTAATGTAAATGTAAATGTGAGGGGAGCCTGACTTAATCCAACGTCATGTTAAATGTCCTCACAAATGTGTAGATAGCTGAGACATGAGAAGCATAAGACAAGACTGTTCTCATGAGTGTAAGCCAGTTCCATCTAATTCTAAAACTGGCCAGAAATGTGTTTTTCTGTAACACATATAATACATCCTACACCAGCATTCCAGAATTCTCTGAATTCCTAAGACAAAGAACAAAGTCAAATCACTTGTCACAGTATTTCTAAAACAACCCCCACAAGCTGTGATAGCCTTTAAAGTCTCTCATGCTCTCTGAATGTCAGTCAGAATTTAGCCCTTATAATATAAGTGAGTATGCTTGTAAAATTAATGGAGTACCATGATTACAATCACATGAGTGAACGTCTGGCAGTAAATGGCTGCATAGTTATGCTTCTGTAACACACACACACACACACACACACACACACACACACACACACTATTGAACACCAAGACAGATGTAGTCACACACATACACAGACTTTCCCCCTCACAGAGAGCTTTTCTTCCTAAATTCTGCACAGTGCCTAAGACCTAATTGATAAGCTGTGTGAGTAGGCTGATGACTAACATAAGACCTCACTTAGAGACAAGGGTCATTTCTTATCATGAATGCACAGAACAGTTCAATCTGCTGTACTTGTCGCCATAGCAATCAGACCATTAACTCAGACTTTATTCAAGCCTTGGTTCAAGCTTGAATTCATTGCCACCTGTCACAGTTAATATCCAATTTGTCCAGTGGTTTAGCTGCACTTAATATTGTTCATTTGCTTACTGTAATTGCAGAAATTTTAATTTCTCTACTGACCACCTCTTGTACCAAACGTGATATGGATTGAGGTATCCAATAAGACTAGACTGGAGCCAGACTGACATTTGTAAAGCATAGGAAAGCTTTCACACGTATCAACCTGACTGAATTTAATAGTATGGATAAAGCCTTGACCAAACATCGCATCACACCAGAGCCATACTGTATACTGTTATTGGAAAGGAAGAAACAAGTGTGTGTGTGTGTGTGTGTGTGTGTGTGTGTGTGTGTGTGTGTGTGTGTGTGTGTGTGTGTGTGTGTGTGTGTGTGTGTGTGTGTGTGTGCATGTGTGTGTGCATGTGTTTGTGTGTGTGCATGTGGGGTCTGGGGGCATAATATAGTACCATTTCTGTCTTTTATTGTGGCCCTTTACAGGGGGCTCTGTAGCTGTTTCTACCTATTACTGTCTGGGGAGAAATTACTGCATTTGGTATCAGAGAACACAATTTGTAACAAACCCCCCAAAAGCCCAAGAATGAGGACCAAAAGAATGGGCTGTTTTTTATCTGGGAGAGGCAAAATAAGCGATGGTAGACAAACCTTGATAAGAGAAGACCTGTGCAGAAGAGGAGGCATGGGATGGTAGTAGGGTCATGGTCTTAGAGGTTGACTGGGATATTAATAATGGCCTTAGCTCTTGGGGAGTCATTAAACTTGCGTCTTAAGGCAAGAGGCAGGGGAAGTGGCGTAAAATATGAGGCAGGCCTTTGTCAAAACGAGCCAGGGTGGATGCTACTTCTGAGGGTCCTTCAGCATGAGCCAATGAGTTCCACCGAGAGTTAGCAGCCAGTCCTTGAATTAATTGGATCCCTTATTAGTTTTTCAGTCCAATGTTGGACTATGCTGACCCCAAGTGGTGACAGAGGAAAAAACAACACTGTCAAGTTGACATCATGAGAAGTAAAAATATTTGTAGTATAGGTCTGTAGAGATAGAACAGAAGCCTATAGAGATAAGAAAGTTGATCACATCTAATAGATATATTTAAAAAAAAAAGATAATTATAGGATAGAAATTTTATGGGCATTAAACGTTTTTTTTTTCACGATTGTTGATGTGATAAACTCTTATCTCTCTAGGCTTTATTCCATACCATGCTGGTTTGCCTGAGAAAGAAGGTCTATATCTAGGGCCTAATTTGTAGGTCTATATCTTTCATGGAATGTTAATACGTTGAATGGAATAGACGCGTTTTTGAAGCCTTGTGCGTTTCAAAGCTTTTTCCTGTTCGAACAAAAACACATCCAATGTATCCACACAAGATGAGCGGCGATCATGAGTTCTTCCCTTCCGTGCATGATTCTTCCAGTATATCAACTGACATTTGGTCCAATTTGACTTTCAACACTTCAAAAAGTTCAGAGTCGCTATTACAACCTCTCCCCTGGCCTAAAACAAACAGTCTCTTCATAGCTGAATATCAGCCGTTGGATGCCTTCTGTCCGCCTGAGGGTCCCCGTCGGTTGTCGGCAAGTGAGCAAGACGTCGTCAGTGAACTGGGCATTCACTTGATGGAGCTCGAGTTATTAAAAATAATGGGAGAACACGGCGACAATAATAGAAGTACGTGTGTTGTAGAAAAACAGTCCAATGTATACATCATGGGTTTTTCGATAGCCATAGTTTATTTGCCAATTGATTTGTTGTCTGGTAATAGCCTATGCCAAATCAGCAGATGATTTTAACACGTTGTCTCTTTTCTCAGAAAACTTCTTGCTAAGTGAGATGGCTATTCATCTAAGGAGAATACGATTAAGAAGACCTATGCTACTGCTTTCATCCCCAATGTATTAAATTTATATTTTTCTACACATTTGCATTGTTCTCGTATCTGTTTGTAATTACTTATTTTTGTCAAATTGAAACTGAAAATGTAATGAGGATAGCTAGTCTAGTCGGTAAAGTTGGTTCAAATATTCTGCAAATATCTCACAAGTAGACCTAGGCTAGACCTTATCTTCACGTGTCTTCAACGATACAACAAAACACTGGCTCTCTCAAAAAGCACACATCTAGCTCGTCTAGTCATATAGGGAGCTGTCCACCTTAACGGTGCTGAAATATAGTCTAATGCAACGTTATGTGGTGACGACTCAGTACAGCTGCCGTTTCTTCGGATCCACATGGTAATTGGTGTCTTAAAGCTGATATAGAACTTTTGAATCTGCATACAGCTGGATAAACCACCCCCTGGTATGCCTATGACACGCACAAACATAATTAGTATTGTTAATATTATGGTTTATGTTATTAATTGCTGATTATGTACAGTCCACATATTCCAAAATAGTAGCATAGATTACTGAACCTTTTTTTGCATTGAAGTTGTTTTCATTAGTTTTGTATGTTATGACATGGATCATGATGAGTCATGTATTGCCATGGTAAAGCTCAGCATTTGGAATGTGCAGGTTCTTTGGACGCCAATTACATTCACATGAAGGAGGTTCCTTTAAAGATTTTCATGACATGTGGGGTGTTTATTCACTATCTACATTTATGTATGGCCACACCCACAATGCATGTTTTCGTCATATCTTTCATCCTATTGTGTAATTTCAGATGGGTGTTGTTGGCCTTTGTGGTAGCTCCTGTTGTACCATGACCCTTAGGTCTGAAGTCAAACCACAAGGCTCAACATTAACTATAAAATAACTATAGTGTATGAGAGCTTTCTGGAATGTGGATCATCTTTGACTATTTAGACTACACATTTTCTCTGATCCTGCACCCACCCAAAACTAGGGATGGGATGTGTGTGGTTAGGTACTATACATTCTACTGCAACGTGAAGCAGGCCATGTATAAATACATCATGTAACCCATTTGCGACAGCCACAAGTCAGTTATGAACTGTAGCTGTATCTTGTGTCATGTTGGGCAATGCTAAATAGGCTTGTTTGCTGACCCTCCACTGTAGGAAATCCTTGACCTGTACAAACTACATTTCATTTGCATATCAAAAGTTAATGCTCTTGGAAGTGTAACCATGCATTAAACATGCAATACGCTTTGATATGCGAACACTGTAGTTCAGTACCCCTAATGATCTTGCGCTGGCATGCTGCTGGGCTAAGGATGAACCAGGGCATGAAAATCTCTGACACTCTAAACTGGGGAATGCTGGAAAAACATGTAGTGAGACATGAGTCAACACAACAAGGTTGACTTGAACATTTGTTGTTAGTTTTGAATATTTAGTTATTAGCTAAAATATTTGATCTTCAGTTTTGTGAAAAGGAAAGAAAAATGCCTGAGGACTTGAGGATTTGTCTTTGCACTTATCAGCAAGCTTGTTTCTGTATGAAACACTCTTTACATAATGGCCTGGGCCTTAAGCTGCACCAGACACAGACATTTATTTTAGACAGGCTTTCTATTACAGGCAGACATTTCTCGAGTAATAGTTGCATGTGCTATGTATGGTGCACCTGCACAGCCTTTCCCATACACATTACAAAAAGCAACACATACGCTATTTTTATATATATGAACAACATTTGCAACTCACCACTGATATAGGCAGCCTAGAGCGCAGGCAGAGATTGAAGAGGCGGAGGCTGAGAAGCACTTAGATGTTTAGATGTACAGATTTTTCTCCCTCACACACACACATACACACAAAAACACACACGTAGTTTCAAAAAGGGCTCATTATTGTAATGCAGTCACAGTTGATGGGACTCAATTCAGTTATGTTTGTGGACTCTGACCTGTTTTATCTCATGCTTTGCAACACGTGTGAAGAATTCAGTGTTGTATCAAGGATCAAGGAGTTTATTTGTCACATACATTGAAATAGTACTGTAAGACATGCAGTGAAATTCCATAAAGTATTAGCTCAAGAAAGACAGGGCAAAAGCAAAAGCAAATTAATAAATGGGCATTAGTGGTTATGGAGATGGCGTCACTTGGTCTACCCATGTCAGAATGGACACCACCGCACAGCCAAAATGATCAGTAGGCAGAGCCGCTTTCCTCCAAACCTGGCCAGTGGAACATAACCCTCTGCTGGCACATGGGCCATATGTACATATGTGTACAACAGTGTGCACACGTGCGTGTGTAGTTGTGTGTGTGGTGTGCGTGTGTGAGTGGGTGAGTAAATCTGTGTAGTCCCGCAATAGTGTATGTAGGCACTATTACGTATCTGTCTTGTCCATACTGTGTTTTAACAGTTACATGTATCACCAATTGTTCACGGTGAAACGTTGTCTCATCTCACTATGTACTGTGTATATGGCTGAAACGACAATAAATCCCTACTTGACTTGACTTGACTTGATGGGCCCCCACTCAAGCCAGGGTGAACGACCCTCTACACCACTCCTCCAAGTCTCACCATCACTTTCACAGCCTGGACTCCAGTTTCCCTCCTCCAAAAGAAGAAGCTGTAACTCCGCAGATGGAGGCGTCCGGTGAAGCTGATGAACACTGCACTCCGTGACCCCAATTTTTTTGGCAGCTTGAGAGCTACTTGAGGATTCGGTCGCATTCACAAGTAGCATTATCGGTAGCATTTGTGTTGTGGTATGGGACCACGTGAATGTGACCAAATTGTGTTGTGTGTGGTGACAAGTTTACTTCTGGTTGGGATTATTAGTTGCTACTTTCAATTGCTCCTTGTAAGTAATCCTTTTGTGGCTGTTGTACTCCACTTAGTGGGTCACTTGTTACCGTTTTGTGAGTGATCCTCATGTGTTCATGCAGTAACAGCCAAGTTTGTGGAATGAGTCTACTGAACTGTTTGATGAGGGCATATAGTTTGCAGTTTGTGGTGACTGGCCATGGGCTTACAGAGTATGTCTGTGTGTGTGCAAGCAAAATATTATCTCTTCACTGAAGTCTGTGCTTTTGACTACTGTATAAATGTTGGATATTAGAGGAAACTATATGGTGCTAGGTGTAGATCATCCTCATGGTGTGTGTAGATAGCATTACACCTACCTTCGTGGGACAGACCCACTGACCTTGTGAGATGTGTCATGTGCCGAGAGCAGCCTGACTGAAAAACATGTCAAGCTGCTCAGCAAGGGTGTGTTCAAAAGTGAGACAGATGAGGGTAAGGCACATCAACTTCCATTCAGGATGGAGGACAGCCTGCCATCATGCCAGTGTGATGATTGGAAACGGCACATTGCGGACATGAAGGGTTACATGTTGGCTAGGTCTATGAGTTGAGTCATTAAATCACTGGGGGGGATTTGCTGTCTGTAAGCTATAACCTATTTTACAGTCGATAGATCGACCTGACAGACTATTTAGCGGGTCGAAATAGCTCTCGTGCATGTAGTGTTTTTTTTTTAAATAGCCTTTATAGCAGGCCTAGTCTTGACAATGCCTTGGCACTCACCTTCCTTCTTTTCTTCTCCTCTCTATATTTTTTCTTTTGGGCAACAGCGAGGTCTTTGTCTTGGTGACAGACCAACCTTTTCGACCCCACAAACATAAATGGGATTCCAGTGTACAGAATGGCTAGCACACCTGGGTGTGTGTTCTCTGGGTTCTCTGCTTGTCCTTTAGCAACTGGTTATCTTATGAGCCATTTTTTTTTATCTGTGACGTCACAATCTTAACTAATTCACCCACACATTTATCCTTTAATGTTTGTGTCCGTGACAAATAACGTGTGTGAGTAGGTGAGTGAATCTGTGTAGTCCCGCAATAGTGTATGTAGGCACTATTACGTATCTGTCTTGTCCATACTGTGTTTTAACAGTTACGTATATCACCAATTGTCTCGTCTCACTATGTACTGTGTTTATGGCTGAAACGACAATAAATCCCTACTTGACTTGACTTGACTTGATCACAAGAAAACCACAGAGGATATAAACACAGGCAAAGAGAAAACAAGCAGACAAACATGAGAACATCACAGAGGTAAAATCGCAGAAGATAAGAAGGTAGGCATAACATTGAATAAGAGATGTTCTTCAGAAGACAAGGATATAAAAAATTAAATACAAAATAAATAAATAAAAACAGTAAAAAAAAACACGTAAAACAAAGGGGTCAGCAGAAAGCATCTGAGAACAATTAGTTTTTTAGCTGGGATTTAAAGATCGAAATGGAGGGGGCAATCTTGATGTTTTCAGAGAGTTGGTTCCACAGTTGGCATAGAAACTAAAAGCTGCTTCACCCCATCTGTTGTTAACCATAGATGTTATTAAGAGGTTTTTATCTTGAGATCTAAGGGATCTGATTGGGGTGTAAGGCTGAAACATACTATGCATTGTGGACCAGCCCTATTTAATGATTTAAAAAACAAGTGAGAGTACTTTAAAATGAATTCTTTGACTGATTGGGAGCCAGTGCAGAGATTTGAGGATTGCAGTGATGTGTTCAGTCCTTTTTACTCGTTTAAGCACCCTTTCTGCCGTAATTTGTATTATTTGAAGCTCTTTGATGGTCTCCTTAGGGAGGCCTTAAAAAAGGCCATTGCAGTAGTCTACTCTACTGGTTTATAAATGCATTCATGGGTTTTTCAAGATCCTGCTTGGACGTAAGATTTCTGAGTTTAGCAATGTTCTTCAAATGATAAAATGACAAAATGCTGCTTTAGAAATGTCACTTTCCATGACAACACTGAGATTCTAACATTGCCATGGTTATTCCACTACCTGTTTATGATAGGGACCACTGTATGAACAAGTTGACATTGTATTCATTTTAAAACTAACAGCCCAGCCTGCTTTTTACAACACTACAACCTGTTTGTTCAGATGAAGGATGTTTGAAATTAAGTGTGAGTATGAATTGAATGCTGCCTGAACTGGAAATGGCAAATATTGCCTTTTTATTACATGCAACCAATGTAGCCCCCCAAATCAATCTCTAATATAAAAGCATTAACATCATAGCCAATGAAAGACTTTGGTGAAGCCACCAACAGGAAGTAAACTCATATCTCTGCAGCATTTTGACATATCAAAACCAAATTTAATTTATTACTTTGGACCCCTTCCCGAGTATGCACAACAGATTTGGTGACATTTTACCACCAGGGGCCACATAAATTAGAAAAAATGTCTACTGTCATATCTATTGATGTGTTTGAAACTGAAACTGTATTCTTATGTCTGTGATACTGTGGGGAAAATCCCAGTGATGTACCTTGCCAGCTTCTTATGTCTCTCTTTCTATCTCTGTAACTCTCTCTCTCTCACACACACACACACAAACATACATACACACACGCACACACACACAGACACACACAACCAATCAGGAAGCAGCCAAGCAGGAAGTGGGCTCATATCTCAGTGGCGCTTTGACATATCAAGACCAACCCCATCCCAAGTAGACATGGCATCAGTGGCCATGAGGAGGCACAAGAAGCCAAAGTGTGTTTTGACAATATTTTTTATATGTTTCGATGTGAAACTAAATTCACATGTCTATGATACTGTGGGAGGTCCCAGTGACGTACCTTTCCAGCTCTTCATGTCAGTCTGTGAATGTGACTGTCAAATTGGTTATTATTAGATTTTACACTTATTTTGCACAGGTGACATACTTAGTTCGATCATCACCAAACTTACCACAGACGATCTTTAGACCTTGCCTGACGAAGGCCATCATGTGAATTTTTTGTTTGCTGAAGGAGTAGTCTGCTGTGGCCAGCCAAAATTGACAAAATTGAACAAAATTGACAAAATTGAAAGGAAATGCCCTTGTATCTCAGCCAAACTTTGTCATGTCGACACAAACTTCGCTGTGATGATGTGCAGCCATGTCTTCTGCCGAGGCAGCATCGCAGCACACCAGAATAAGCACACTTTTGTGCAGTCTAATTAAATCTTACTCTTCTACTTCTGTCATCATATATGACACACAGAGTAGGTATGTGCAGTTTGTCTACAGGCACACAACAATCTCTGACACTGTATTTTCATAATCCTGGCTGCTTTTATTCTCTGCCACTGGGGCTATCTCTCCATGGCCTCCCTCTCTGCTCTCTGAGAATAGAGGATGGACTCCCTCTGACATCTGACTGCAGTGGAAAGCCCTGGCTGTTAGCAGTGGCACAGCGGTATCATCACTTAGTGCTTCTAGTGTTCTGCTTTGGTGCACATACTGCAGCACCAGAGAGAGACCCTGCCAGTCTTTGGCTCCCTGCTGCAGAGCTGCACAGATCAGGTCTGACATTTGTGCTCCAGGTAGATCCTAGTCTCTGGCACCTTCATCCATGCAGTGTGAGTTCAGAGAACACATGGTGAGAAAACATACAGTACATGCATGTTTCCTGACTACTTATGGACACACATGCGCAATGAATACAGATGTGTTGCACTGGTAGAATTCCGGAATACACTCACACAAGGTTCTGCACACACTGCACAGCACAATAAAATCATACATCAAGTCTACTGTCGTCTATACAAAATTAAAAACATATAATCCTAATCCTCGTCCATATAATTTCTCTAACCACCCCTATTATAAACTATACAGTAAACTACTTATTTCCAGCATAAATCATGCATGCAGATCCAGAAGACATGTTACTATAGAAAAATGTAATGAATGTGCATGATGTGTGCAGAAGGTAAATGTGCAAGAGGTAAAGGTCATCTCATCTCAAAGTGCTTTATATGTTACCGCTTTATGTGTTCTCAGTCAGCAACCATCTTAGTCTCTCATTCTGAGGAACTTATGCTGCATCTGTAGTAAATGTTGGTTTGGGATACATGGGCATCTGCCATAGTTTCTGTTGGTTGGGACTAAGCAGGTGCGAGAGAGAGAGTCTCTCATTCTGAGAGAGAGAGAGAGAGAGAGAGAGAGAGAGAGAGAGAGCATTAAATAACTTTATGTGTGTGTGTGTGTGTGTGTGTGTGAGAGAGAGAGAGAGAGAGAGAGAGAGTATTAAATAAATGTGTATGTGTGTAGGTTGCAATAGTTAACAATAAAAAAATATGACAAAACAAGCTCCATATTATCATTCAGTCCATTTTATTGGCTCACTGTTTTCAAGAAGATTAAAATCAACATTACTCTGGGCTCAAATTAACATTGGATGAATCAATACTTAAGTGTCTCCCTTAAAGCTGTTGTAAGTGATGTTCGTAGGACACCATCTTTACATTCCTCAGCTGTAGATGTATCATGTCTAAAATAGGCTCTGGGGTAGAAATATACTGTATGTCTGGGACTCCTGTGCTCTGTAATCAGATACAAAACTCTCAGCATGGTACAGCTACAATAACCAATCACAACCCCTCTAAAGAGATGAGCAGAACTATGTGCCAATCATTTTGAGTGTCAACAGTAGTAAGACCACCTACAGCAGCTTTAAGATCCATTTACAGCATACAGGAACAAAGCAAGTCAAAGTCTTTACTTCTAACAGAGAATGATATTGTCCATCTCAGGTATGATTGTATCATTATTATGAAATTCCTACAATAACGAAAAAAGCTAACCCATCAGCAAAGTGCTGAAGAGTGAAAAAAAGAATTGTTTTTTTTTTTTAGCTCTTACCTATTTACAAACCAACACCAATACTGGTGTAAAAGTTCCAAAAGGGAACCTTAGAAAATGAGACATGTGACTTGACACTTGACGAACAACACAGAGACATTTTCTCCATTTCATTGTGAAGCCAATTGCCATGTTCTGCCATGGCCATCTCTCTTTCCGTCCACATGTATAATTGACATAGAGTTTACTCTGCTGTTTTGTTTAAAAAACGGGTCATAAAGGAACAGTCTCCCTCAGACCAAACCTCAATCTTTCTAAGCATATGCAAAAATTGTAACCACATTGGTCTACAACCAAGTCTATTACACTGTACAGGTGTCATTTCAGTTAGTCCCTAGCTCACAGAGACAAAGTAAATCCTTATTCTTAATCATGTGTGAAGATAGCACAGCATCTACAGATTCTTCAGTCCTTTACATATTGCTCACTGCTTGGCATTAAAGGATATTGAGTGATCCCCACACAACTTCGTCCACTTAGATTTAAATTTTTTGAGAAGATTAACAGAAACCAATGGATCTCTACTTATAAAATAAAGTGCATTTCAACTGACTTTAATGGGAGGTGCAATACAATCATTTCCAAAGAGTTCGCTCTTTTGTAACACATTCACAATTTAACGCAAAGGAGTATTTACTACAGGACAGCCTAGTGAACATGGAGAAGACAGCACGTACAAAAAGCCCTTGAGTCAAATACTCTGCAGCTGCATGCACTTGGTCAAACAAGAAATCCCGGGGGAAAAAACTGAACCGGTCACAAGGTATATCTGTCCACATATCAGTCTTTTAAAACTTGTAGCCTACCCAAAAACTACCAATTAATCTCTGTCTCCTAGAATGTAAGTATGGTATTAAATCAATCTCTTTTGATTCTTTGCTTCTGAACATTTTTGCATTTTGACAGCAAGGTCAGTTTAAATAGGATGTACATTATAATCATTCTTTATACAGTAATCAGTCATTCTTAATGTTAACCACCAAGAGCTTTAGGAAAGTAGTGATTCCTTGATTCAGGCTTCTGCACATTACATGTCTGTAAATTGCAACAAAATAGAAACTTAAGTGCTAACTGAATACGAGATATTCAATAACGTACAGATGATAGTATAAATTTGCTGCAATGCTTTGGTTTTCATGTGAAAGTCAGTTCCTTTCATTTCCAAACATCACACTGATGATTTGAATGCTATTTTACAATGCCACTGAACAAATGGGGAAAGAGCAAAAAATTTAAGACAGCCCACAGTAAAGCTGACTGAAACGCTTGACATACAACAGGTTTCTTCTGAAGAAAACGAGTACATTGTGAAATTCAGAGATAACTATTTGCGGCTCACCGCCAAATGGGTGAGCATGAATCTATACAAACCTCTGAGTTGAGTGTTGTGTGGTGACCAGGTCTCCAGCAGTCTCTCCCAGAAAGAAATGCAGCTGGATGTTGGGCTGATTAGAGGGAGCTCTAGACCTGAAACTCAAACATGTCTGTTTGCTTCTTGGCCAGCTTGGCCACCTCCTCGCGGATGGCTTTGACCAAGGCAGACGTGGAGAGGTTGGTGAGGGGGTTGTCGGACATGGGGAGCTCGAGCGGGTCGGCTAGGCTCTGCTGGGAAGCCACTGTGGAGGCGGACGTGGGGCGCTCCAAGCCCCCCAAGGCGGATGGCAGCTGCCTGTACTGCTGAGGGTAACGGGGGTGCGGAAAGGCCTCGGCATAACCTGGCAATGGCACCTGGAATAAAGATGAACAAGATTGTCAATCTGACGTTGCCGCAGTGAAGGCATACAGTTGACATACAGTGTATTTCACTGGAGTGTGCTATTGTTAGTTTTAAGAGTGAGTAGAGTAGTCGCTTGAGTGAGTTTTCTTTTTGCACCAGTATGCTCACATTTGTATTCAAATGAGTGAAAAAGGAAACAACATACACAAGCACAAAGACTAGTCACGGTTAAAAAACACAAAGATGGAAAGAAAACTGAAATGTCTTAAAACCAAAACATTTGTGACCTTTCATTCAAACGGAACGTTTGAAATCAGCAATGGATTACTTTTTTTGATCGGAACAAGGTGGCATGTCAACAACACACACAAACTCTAAAAGAACATTTCAAACTAAGGAAACAAAGAAAGAGGGAAAATGTGTTCGTTTAAAGAAATGTGCTCAACTACCCCGGTATTTTGCTGAGTCCCGCTCAACGCCAGCGATAAATTCAGTTCAGCAAATGGTTTCTAAATGACACTGGTTCTGTAAAAAGACACTGCGTGAAGGCATTTGGTTGAAACAGGCAGACACAAAACAGGGATATAAAGTAGAAGAACATTGGAAAAAACAGAGGGATTGCCACATGACTGAGAAAGACATCTGACAAAGAAGGAATGGCCCACCCAAGTTCTCGCTCTCATTTAGGATGGGGGAAGACGTTTCACAGATGACGTGACACAAGTGAGAGCAATCCTGATCCTCTTAGGATGTTGTCCTGGATTTGACCTTTTCAACTTCATTGTCCTCGTCCTCACTACTCTGTTCAGTACACAGAGCAGTGGAGGATCCCAAACCCACTGACTGGTTTACGAGGGGGAGGGGGAGTGGCACACACTTGAATATTAATCCTGGATTACACCACTGTTTCATAGACTTCACTTACTGCAGAGCCTGAAGACCTGGCTTTTCTTACCAGGATACATAAGAGAAGGTGAACACAGAGCAATTGGTCACACAGGCTATCATTCAACATAGTGGAAAACCATTTGTTCATCACAGTTATTGAAGACGAAGTAAGCATACTGCAAATGGAAATAGTTATGTTTTGGTATGGTCAAAAAGAATAAAGGAGAATAATAGAAATAAGTCAAGAAGGTTGGTTTCTGAGGAAGCACTACACTCATTTTTATTTGTTTTTTGATATTACGCAAAATCAAATCTTTGAAGGCTCTCTATCTGACAACAAATCCTCCAGGACTTGAGCCCTAACCGGAGCAGGATTTGGGAAAGCCTGCTGTGTTGGCTGCTGGAGATGGTAGTGAGAGGAGGGGAGGTGGCTTACAGATTCGGCCCACTGTGGAGGCACGTCCTCGGGCTCCGGCGGGTAGGACATCCAGGAAGGGCTGTGGTAGGAGGATGGTGGGGTGGAGAGGAAGTATCCTGGGTAGCCAGGTCGAGTAGCTGGGATGGCATAGACTGCAGAAATTGGGTTTCCTGCAACAAAAAGAAAGGTTTAGATTATCTTAAATTAAGCACAGAATTGTATGGACGTGCAGCTTAGAATGAGGTGTTATGTCAAGCTATTTATGAGCTAAAAATTAGAGAAGAAAAGAAAACACACTGAGAAAATGCCCACACAGAGGTTACTTTGGTTTAAGCCAATAGTTTGCAGATTCAGAGTCAAAGCAGTGCCTGGTCTGACTGAAAAGGAGATGACATAACATCCCTCCCACTCTCTGTCTCTCTCTCTCTCTCACACACACACACAAAACACACACACACACTCACAGAAGCACACATACACAAACACACACACACACACACACACACACACACACACACATACAGACACACACACATACACACACACTCACACACACAGTTACACTCAAACTCACACACACACACACACACACACACGCATGCACGCGTGCACAAACACACAACTTGGAAACGGCACATTTACCTGAGTGGTTGAGTGACAGGGGCTGGTCGGTGGTGACTGAGGGGATTGCGGCCCTGCTGACTGGCACGTAGGGGGCGCTATCATGCTGACTCGGCTCGTCCGTGACAGAGGACTCCACACTCCGCGCCTTTGGCCCAAGGTCAGATGAAGAGCTAGAGGAAAAGCAGCAGTGAAAAACCAGCAGTGACACACTTTGGCCACTAGGTGGCACTGCCATCTCATCAAACTGAAGATGCTGCACAACAAGCGTCCCTGTGGCACCCCCACAACAGTCATTGATATTCATGTCATTTTCAAGTACACTGATTTACATTGTGGTGTGGCATTGAAATCAACATTATCTGTGGAGGACTAAAAGAGAGAGCTTTTTGCTGTGGCCCAGCCAGTATTTCAAAGCTTAGAGATGAGTGCCAGACGAGGTCACTGGCCACTATGCTAACAGCAGTTTTAGGAATACATCATTTCAGAGTGTGTCTAATGTGACTGAGTGTGTGAGTCTCTGTGTGTGTGTGTGTGTGTGTGTGTGTGTGTGTGTATCTGTGCCTGTGGCTGTGTGAGGTTGGAGCTCACGTGTTTTTGTTTGTGAGTGAGTGAGTTTGTGTGTGTGTGTGTTTTATCTCACCGCCTCAGTGATGTCCCAGGAGGGCCTGTTCTGGGTGGAATGGGAGGAGGAGGGGACCCCATAGCCATGTCAGGAAGCTGAGTGAACCTGAAAGCCTGGGAGGAGAATAATCATAGGCTCATTCAACTGGCTATTTAGAATATTTTTCTTCTTTATTTTTTTCATTCAGTGTGACTTATGTTATGTATCTTATGTCGTGTATATCTTACATAGCACATCAATATTTTACAATTACTTGAATCTATATACTTCATACAAAAGTCTCATATCTGTTAAAATCGGTTTGCTATCTCTTTAATTGATATATGAACTGATATCAATGGGCCACTTTCACCTGCATTGGTGAATATAAATCTTCTTGAAAACTGTGTGTGTGGGGGTTATAAGAACAAACTTCTTCGGAAGAATAGTTGGTGAATGAGGCTCATTGTCTTTAATACACATCACACTAAAATGATCCATGAGCCAGTCCTCTATGTGTGCAGGAGAGCAGATAAACTCACAGGCTTGGGAAGACTGCACTGGTACAGGTCAGGTCCATACCCGGCTGGTACCCATTGGAGCGCTCTCTGGTTTCGACTCATGGTGCCCGGAGCGCTGGTCACCACCTCAGAGTAGGGGATGGGTGGCCCCGGGTTGTAGGGCCCCAGTTGGTGGTGGGCGTGCTGTGGGAGGGCATGGAGAGGGTGCTGAGGGTGGTGGTGCCGGCCGGCGGTGGAGGACGAGTGGCCAGCTGAGGCCAGGCTGAAGGCCTCCTCCAACAGTAGGTGCATCTGCTGTCGCACCTCGTCGATGGAGGGCTGTGAGCTCAATGTGGACGTCTCCGAGTGACCTTTGACCTGTCGGCCGTAGCCGTAACTGCGGTGGCTCATCAGACGGTCTACGTTGGTCTCCTCGATGATCTCGGGTTCGGTCTGAGAGACACAATGAGAGAGAGTCAGTGACAGCAGTGAATAGACATTAGACAACAGATGGCTAACAGCACCAAAATTAAGACACAGACCGCAACAAGAAACACACTAGTAGTCTACTGAAAAGTATTCCACTATAATTTGTGAAACACACCTTTCCATATTCTCATCATGTATTGCATGTTTTTGCATTGCCAGCTCTGTCCCATCACCCCTCAAATTGATGTTAGGATCTTATGGATCTTATGGAAGGATGTTAGGATGGCTAACACCACACAAGCCCAACAAACTACCACACTAAACAGATGCAGTATACGGAGAGTGCACTGTGGCTTTACTGAGTGCTGTACTTGTGTGTGTGAAGCTACTACTATGAGAAAATAAAGACGTCTCTGTCCTTGCTAATATGACATGCCCTTCATGGTGTCCCAGCGTAACAAGTTAGGCCCCATGGGATTCTTGCATGCATGGAAACTTGCTTATGTGCCCATAAATTTCCCAGCATCTAAATAATGTCATGTGACATGATGACGGTGCAATTAAACAATGCTGCAGCACAGCTCCAGTTGCTTTAGCCACTCTTGTCTTTGTACCTCCAGCTTCTGCTCCTTCTTTTCTTCCTTCCCCATCTCCTGCTTTTGTTCCTGATTTATCTCTTTCTTCTTTCAGACCCTTTCTAACTCCCCTACTCCATCCCTCTCCCTCTCTCTCTGTTTCCCCCTCTCTCTATCCCTCTCTCCTTTTGCTCTCTTTCACCATTTGTGCCCTACTTCCTGCGTGAGTAGCATGGAGCCACAGGAGACCCAGCGCAGCACGTCCAATAAATCAGTCCTCCTACAACACAGACGGTCAGAGAAGAGGATCCGCAGTAATCCAGCCAAGAGCAATGCATTCCCACTGTAATCAATAGACTAAGGCCAACCACAGCCATGACACACATTTTTTATCTGCTCAAACTACTATGTGTCAGACATACAGTTATAGTTCTTCTATAGAGACAGCAACATCTGTTCACAGAGTAAGAAAGAGGGTCTTTATGGAGCACTTTGTAAGAGAAAACATTTGTTTGTCTTCATGGTAGATTCACCATTTGTGTCGCAAAAAGACTTACCATCTGAATTTATTCCCATTTTTAAGCAGCACTTGATCCTGTTGCGTTATTTGCTATATTGCTATTTGCTAAATTGTTATTGGCTGTTCTTTTCTATAAAAAAGAACTTAGAAAAAACATTTGTCTTAGCTGAAAGACTGTGTTTATGCTGGCCAAGCCTTTGAAGTTTTTTTCATTGGAATAAAAAACTCTAAAAGCTTTAAAAGCAGAATGGATCTTAAAAGCCAGCTGGTTGTTATGTTTCATAATTTGATACTGTGTCTGCAACAAGTCAGCTTTGTTACCATGGTTACAGTTTAAGAAAATATGTAACCAGTGCCTGGGGAATGGAAAGGGTCTGGCAATGCTAAAACACATTTTGGTCTAAAATCCAATAGCATCCAGTCTGGATCTGATGATTAAATGTGAATACACACATCACCTCTCTAAAGATGGGGGGGATGCTCTTCTGGGCAACATTGTAGACTTTCGTATAACATTTATGGCTTTGTTTTATAAACACATTGACTGTCAGTATGGCAAATGTAATGTGTTTCAAATAGGCTTAATGTTTACACAGCTGCTGTCTTTCAGAGAATGCTTTTCATTCTACTCTATTTCAATACTGATGGTGCAAAATGAGATTCTGAAATCCTCGGTATGGTGATAGGGAGGTTGTTGGTGTAAATGTATGGTCTCACATCGTAGCCACTGTTACGGATGCCCTTCCTGGGCCTCTCTCGCATCACCAGCAGGTCCATCTCAGTTCCCCCAGGACTGGGGCTGTTCAGGGACTGTCTGCTCCGGTAGGCAGGGTGCCTCACCTGGGAGTGTCTATATCCAGCAGTGTAGAACACAAAAACACACACACACACAGAGACACCCGCACACACACACACACAGAGAGGGAGAGATAAAGGGAGAGAGACAACACATGTGAATAATGTGCCAGACCAAAGATAAAAATCTCAACATTCTCTGCACCTGTTGGAAGATTCTCATAGATATTACATGGTGATAATGCAGCTTGCATCGATATCAATATTAAACACAACTTTTTCTCCCAGATAGGGAATGGTGAATCTTATTGTAGACATTCCTCCTGATATAAACATGGGAATCACTGACAAATTCTCTGAGGTGAGCTTGTGTCTGTCTGTGAGCGCACAAAGACCTGATCAGTCTCCATCTTCCTTTGCCATAACGTTGAAGAAAGGCACCAATTAATGGGAATGAGAGTTTACACCAAGCCAAGCTTCAAAACCGCGGGCAACGACGGCAACATCTGTAGCAAATGGCAGGATCAAACAGATGACTTGGACTCGCTGCAGCGGCCCGAGAGCAAGTCTCGGCAAACAAGTCAAATCCGCTTATCGAGGGTCCATGACGGAGGAGAAGAGTCATGTTGGTGTGCTCCCTCACTGACGAATAAAGAGCCTATTAAGATGCAGATTACTGTTCGACGAGCTGGAGAGGAGCCAACGTGAAAATATACATTTAAACAAAACTAAACACAAACAAACATCCACTACTCCAGCTAGCCAGCCGCATCAAGGGCTCAGCCTACACAGTGGCAGCAGTAGAGCATAATAATAGTAATAATAAACCTTTATGAATCCTATATGTCAAACTGCTAAGGCTAAGACTGAAATAATGCAAGCAATATGCTGCTACAGTATTGCCTAGAGTTTATTATCAGGTTAAGTATCAATGTGTAACAAGACACCACACACTGCCACACCTTCAATAAAGAAATATATCACAATATATATATATCATTACACAAGTACAACATATGAACTGCATGTGAAAACAACAGCAAACCATCCACAGTGATCCTTAAGTCACGATGTGGTAATTCAATGTAATGTGCTGTTAGAACACCGCTACTCAGTATTTCATATTGTATTTATAGTAGTGCAGCAACTCTGCAATGAGGGCAGTTTAGTGTCAGCTGCTGACTGTTAATATTGTGACACTTAAACGAAACTGGTAGCTTAAACCCTGAAACTACTTCTTAATCCAGCTCAGCCTTCACCAGGTAAAACCTGAATAATAGATTCTCAAAGCTAGGATTATGAACGTCATATGACTACATTCTCATGATGTGGATAATCACTTTCGGTAAGCCCATTATTTAAATATTAACAAAATGTCACCTATTTTTTACATGTGACGGAGTCTCACTGCTATTTGTTTCTCATGTGGAGAGAGAAACTATTGTACAGATGCTTTACATCAGATGGCAACCTCCCGCCAACAGAAGGGATTCTGAAGGTTAATTGAAAACAGTTCTGATCTGAGGAGGACTTTGCTTTGAACTGCACAGGGGAAGCACAAACTGCACTCAGAACAATCTAATTTAGCTGGAGGGACATTTCAATTTCCATCTCTTTCTTGCTCACCGATTCCAAACTTTTGCAGCACCATTTTACATTTTGATGCTTACACATTCCATTTTATTTTTCCAGAAGATCAGAAGATCTTTGTACCAGTGATCTGACCTTGACCAGTGTGGGCCACAGGCCATCTGGCTGCCCAGTTAATGGATGCTAGTCCAACTCCATGGACCACAAGAAAGGTGTGAGAACATGCTGGTTTACAAACGACTTGCCGCCCAAGCAACATGTGACACACACATACAAACATATGCACACACACACACACACACACACGAACAAATCCCCCACAAAACCACAGGCATACACCCACGCATGAACCTGGACTCACACATGGACATATCAACTTGCAAAAGCATACACACAATCTGTGGCTGGATCTCTGTAAAGGATAAAGGTGAACCAAGTGCTAGGCACACATATATATCTTCCCTGGGCCTCTTAGAACTATACAGCATCATATGGATGCACACACACACACACACACTGACCTTCTATGAGACTTGACATAGGTAGAGGAGCGGTCATCTTCATTTTCCAGGGGCCGGCCCTGCTCATGTTGCGCCCTCTGGTGGCCGTGCTGGTACCGCTGACTGACTGCGTTGGAGCCGCTGCTGCCATCGGCTAGGGGCAAGTCATAGTAGCCCTTCCTTTTTGCTTTCAGACGCAGCTTATTCCTGTAGTGTTCAATGTCTGACTTTTGTTTTAAAGCCAGGCTCACCTGCAGGGCAAAAGTCATTAAATTTTGGTTTATAGGGTTAATATATGCCTGTGATTGGTCGTGGATTCAATACATAGTAGATTAATTAAATTTTCCCTTCAAAGCAATGGTGTTTTGGAGCATAATGATATTTTTAAATGGGATCACTCATCCAACTAATTTAAAAGCATTTTTATGCCAATAGATAAAACATACGACTGATGAAGAATTGCATCCACAAGAAAATGTGTTCTATGAAAACTTGTAAGCCAGCCAAACAACCTTATCATTAAAAAAATGCACTGTGAAAAACAAAACAGATAAGCAGGATGCATAACTACAGTATAATGTGCATGAACTATGCTCACAGTAATGACATTTTTGAGAGTTAGATGTGTTTAACTTATACATAATATAGGGCATATGACTCTCTCTGTCTTTGTGTGCGTGTGTGTGTGTATGTGTGTGTGTGTGTGAGTGTGTATGTTTACCTCTCCATTGAGGATTGCAGAGTCCTGGCTGCGGTCAGAGGAGGCAGGATGTGAATAGGTAGGCGGAGCTGCCATTGGCTTGATGGAGATCAGCTGCAGGGACCCTGAAGAGGTGTCATAGAGATCTGCCAGAAACACACACACACACACACACACACACACACACACACATATACACACATGTTCATATATACAGAAACACACAACAGGTGTCACAAACAAACATAACAAAAAAGATACTCACACAAAAACAACCTACCGTGTAAATATGCATACACAAACATACACACACACAAACACACACATCAATACAAGTGTGTCCCAACCAGATCCAGCCAATCCACCCACACACTGTATTCTGAAAGCCCAGAGAAGGCACCACACAAGGAGTAGCACCATGCCTGCCTGTACAGTCTGTTCACACTGATCCACTTTCCTCATTAGCATGGCAGCGAGACCTACGGTCACCTTGTGCCCTGACACACACTATAGGTTGACACTGACTCACAATGCAGAGCACTTTGTCTCTGACATGTCGGCAGACAATGGCATTTCATCACCGCCATGCAGCGAGCGAGCCAAGGTAGCTAATAAAACATTTGTGTGTGTGTGCAGGTGTGGGTGTGTGTGTGTGACTAACGCAGACACTCAGGCCTCATTCTTAATTCAATATGAACAGAGATGGAGAGAAATGCTTGAACTAAAGCCATTTTTTTTCTAGGGTGGGGCAGCCGGTGTAGGAGGTGGGGAGGTGTCTCCTGTGGGCCTCATTCAGTTAAAATACATTAACTGCTGCTTTTTGCCAAGACAGAAATGAACTCTGAAGAGAGATGATCATTAAGTGAAAATTCCCATAAAAGGTTTGTGATTCATACCATTTGTTTTTCATTAAATTCAGGCTGAAAGTAATGCAGTGGCCACCACTGACACAAGAAAAATGAATGGTGCTGTTTGTTTCTATTATAATGTTGCTATAATCCAAAAAACATGTAATACATTCACTGATAAGGACTAGGGTGCTTCAGTGGATGGATCGCTGTGCCATGTATGAGCCCATCTATATGTACTAAAATAGCCTATGTATTGTTTTTTTGTAATATGTAATATGTATTTATATGTATTTATCATGTTATTTTTATGGGGCAAGTATAGTCTAGGTTACTTGAGGGTAGGTTTGAGTTTTTACATTCAAAGCCTTTTCTGATTGTTTGTGATGAAATACAGTGGTTAAGATTGTAATTTTGACAAATGCCTCTGTTCTGAGAATTTTCACTTGTTGCAGTTGCACCCACCTAAAACACATTACACTTTCTTTTGTAAAGACGTAAAACTCACCAGGTGATCAGTAATGTTCACTGATACGCTGACACAAGAATCACTGCAAAGTATGGTTTCCAACAGGTTTTTGACCATTCATTCTCAATTGTGGATCTAATTTTTCAAACCCATCACACCTGTATGTAAACTTCCACCGAAGAATTTGAAGCAATGTAGCCATTCTGTAGATGGGGAGGTGCAACCGCATCAACCAAAAATTCTCGGAACAGAAGCATTTGTCAAAATGTTAATCTTAACCATTGTATTTTATCATAAATGATCAGAAAACCAGGCACCTGTCCTTTAAGTCTGAGCCAGTTCAGTTCTTCATTTTATTGCAAAGAAATGGGGTCTATGAAAACTGTCTTGCAAATCTTGTAACCCAACCAAACAATCTTATTATTAAAAAGGAGGGTGGAAATGCACTGTGGGGAAAAAAAACAGATAAGCAGGATGCAGTATAAAAAACCTACAGTATAATGTGCATGACGTACGTTCACAGTAGTGTAACATTTTTAGAGTTAGATGTGTTGTACCTTTCACAGAGTCCAAAAAATGATAAATATGATGCTCTCTCTCTTCCTGTCTTTGTGTGTGTGTGTGAGAGAGTTTAAGTATATGTGTTTATATGTGTGTATGGTTCTGTATGTGTGTCTAGGTGTAGATGTGTGCTTGTGTGTGTGTGTGTGTGTGCGTGTGTGTGCGTTGAGGGTGTGAGGCCTCTTCTCTGCCCCCTGGCACTTGAGTGACAGTGCAGGACCAGAGTGACAAACCGGATCATGTCAGCAAAGCAGCGTCTGCCCTTATACATATTCATCAGCCTCGCTGCTCCCTTACTGCTGAGTGGCCACCTTTTCCTGCCACACACACCGCAATAAAAAGGGCCCGTCTGGGCACCCAACTCAACTCAGTTGCTGTGCAAGAAGAGAGAGAAGGGCAGCAACTTTTTCATTTGAAATAAAAGCACCCAGGTGAGATTAAGACACAAGGAGCTCGGGGGAAAAAAAGGGAGAAACAGAGACGCACAGACAGTAGACATTTGTCAAAGCTCTTAAGTGATAAAGAGCTTAGAAGAGAAAGAGACAGAAAGGAGTGTTGAAGGGAGATAAAGGAAGTTGGGACAGGGTGGAGAGAGAGAGAGAGAGAGTGATGAGGTGTGGAGGGGTAAGAGGGACAGACTGAGGAGCTGACTGAGTGGGAGATGATGGCCTCGTCGGTCGGGGCGACTCTTGCTCCGTCTCACCATTCCTCTTGCGTGCCTCTTCCTTTGTCATTTTCTGCTGCGTCGGGACTTTGGGCGCCGTCGAGGCCCTGCCAGAGTGGGGCTTCGCTGCTGATTCGTTGCTGATGACGGAGCCGTCTTCACTCGGCAACCTGCTGCAAGTAACCATAGCAACAGCAGCAGTGGTCAATCTGGCGGCACACGGTTATGTCACTGCCCACCCCCCTCCATACACACACACACACACCTTTAACACTCTCCCCCTTACCCCCTCTTTCTTTCTTGCTCCTTCTCTCTCAACCACGATGTCCACTGACCAGCGCAACTAGCGAGCAACTTGTGCAGGATGTTAACATGTGGCAACTACAGTCACGGCACAACAACACTATGGCAACAGGCAGAGCCACAGCAGGGTGTCTGAGGGAATTAGCACTAGCACTGTTGTACGCTCTGCATGGTGACAGCATGGAGAAACTACACCCATAGCCATTTGCTTTTGATGGAGACGTTCAACACATGCGTTCAGATTAGCTTACTTATCATAAATCAACTTTAAGAGGTCTGATGAGGGAAATTACACTCATATACATTTACACTCACAACACACTCATGACACACACACGTACATTTACACTCATGACACACACATGTACATTTACACTCATCACACACTAATGTACATTTACACTCATGACACACACATGTACATTTACACTCATCACACACTAATGTACATTTACACTCATGACACACACATGTACATTTACACTTATGACACACACATGTACATTTACACTCATCACACACTAATGTACATTTACACTCATGACACACACATGTACATTTACACTCATGACACACACATGTACATTTACACTCATGACACACACATGTACATTTACACTCATCACACACACATGTACATTTACACTCATGACACACACATGTACATTTACACTCATGACACACACACGTACATTTACACTCATGACACACACACATGTACATTTACACTCATGACACACACGACACACACGTACATTTACACTCATGACACACACATGTACATTTACACTCATGACACACACATGTACATTTACACTCATCACACACTAATGTACATTTACACTCATCACACACTAATGTACATTTACACTCATGACACACTCATGACACACACACGTACATTTACACTCATGACACACACGACACACACGTACATTTACACTCATGACACACACATGTACATTTACACTCATGACACACACATGTACATTTACACTCATCACACACTAATGTACATTTACACTCATCACACACTAATTTACATTTACACTCATCACACACTCATGACACACACACGTACATTTACACTCATGACACACACATGTACATTTACACTCATCACACACTAATGTACATTTACACTCACGACACACACATGTACATTTACACTCATGACACACACATGTACATTTACACTCATGACACACACATACATTTACACTCATGACACACACATGTACATTTACACTCATGACACACACACATGTACATTTACACTCATGACACACACATGTACATTTACACTCATCACACACACATGTACATTTACACTCATCACACACACATGTACATTTACACTCATCACACACTAATGTACATTTACACTCATGACTTTTGGAAGATAAAAGACAATTCTCCTCTAAACAGAGAAAATGGAGTGCTCCAGACCAAGACAACACTGTTTGCAATAAATCCTTAACAACGACTGTCTGCAGAATGTCACTTCAACAGACCTCTCATCTGCCTCTGGCTTCATCTTAAATGACTCTTAACTCCTCGACCTGTCAACTGCACTTCTTCTGGGACAGTGAATCTGGAAGTCTGACATGAGCTGTCACTGTATAAACACAGCAGATCTGTTCGTTCATTTCTTACACGTTGCAGGGCATGCCGGCCAGTTCAGGCACCTTGGCTCTAAAGCAGAAGGGTTTAAACACATGGAAAAGGGCAAACACTCCCAAACTGGCATTCTGCTCCCTGCTAAAAGGTTGTTTGGACACCGGGAAAGTGACAAAATGCTGTGAAATAAACTCAAATGTTTTTGAGGCTTTGGTTGAGGGTTAAAATAATAACAGCTGAGCACAGATTGAAAGGAATGGCAACTATTGCTGTTTGGACTTATGAGCTCTTGATTACATGTTAATCCTATATATAGCATGATACTCATTGGCAATGCTAACATAGAATTGCCATAATGATGATGTAAACAACACTGAAGAAATATTCAAACCAAAACTTAAGAATGTATTAAAAACTGTTTAGGTAATAAGAACCACTACTTGCAAAGCTATAAGTTGTAAGAGGGCATGCATCCACATTGCAACTGGTGACTGATCAGACTGCTCAGACTAATCTCTCAGAATTCAGTTCCTCAAGCTGCTACAAACTGCAAAAACATTACTTCTTCCTGCAAAATGAAATGGCTTGTGAACTGTGTTGCATAACGTGTCCTGTGAGTAAGTACACAAAGCTAGATCCAGAAATGAAATGTGCATTCTGTGAGCTGTAGAGAGGAGTTATAAAACCATCTTCTTAAATCAGGAGCGTGTGAATAGAGAAAGACACTGATAGCTCTGGGTCTCGCTAGATCTTCAGGCTTCACTGATTTTACAGCCCCTCTTCACTTTACACGTCCTCTGATGACAAAGAGATCCCATGGTAAAGTAAAGGGGGGAGTCTCGGAACAAAATAATAGGCAGGAGGATAGGAGTGAAAAGGAGTTCCTATTATCATATTCATTTATGCTCTCAGGCCACAGGCAATTAACATTTGTGTGTGTGTGTGTGTGTGAGAGAGAGATAGAGAGAGAGAGATGGGCAGGGAGATCAGCCTAATCACCTAAAGCAATTCAATTTAAACTGTTCAAAAAATTGGAAAATATGGGAAAAGTATTTATAATTCCTTAAACTGCAATATTTCTCAGTATTTTTAATATCCACAATATAGGTTTTTCCTATGCAAGCATAGGCATTAGCATTTTAACCATCACATATTTTAGAACAAAAAGGCAGATGCCATATTATGAACCTCTTTTATCTAGTGACATGAAAGGAAATGGGGTTTTCAAGACAGCAAGGAGACAGAGTCCTTACATTCAGGAAAAAGATAAGCTGAATCACTGTTGGCACTCACTGAAGCAGACCTCACCTTTTAGCACAGAAGCACTTAGCACTCAGCATACAGTAAGTCTTTCACCTTCTCTTTCTTCTTTGCTCTCTCACTAAATGCTCTGTCTTTTCTCTCTCCTTCTCTCTCTGTCTATCTCTTTCTGACTAAATGACAACAATTATTTGCACTAAAAGTCAGACCCATAGATACAGTTTATCATGGCTTCTAAATTCAGCTACAGGAATCATGAATGGTCTATTCCTGGAGCCTATGCTTTAGATTTAAATGAACACAGTGCTGTAAGTGGAAGCACAGTAAGGCATGGTCGAGGTGGTCTGCATTATACTGGTCTATGTGCATGGAAGCAGATACACAGTTAAGACTCCCACAAGAGCTCTCCTATACTGTGTAAAGCAGAACAGCTGCCTTTCTCCTATGATCTCTTAAAACTGTCTCTTAAAGTCACCTCGGGCTGATTTAGCCTGTAGTAAGTGTCGCTCACAAGGAATCAAGCTGGGAGCCCAGGTGACATGGAATACCAATCACAGAGAAATCAGTGGGATCTTTAATGTGGAACGAAAGCTTGGTTTCCGCCACAGAGGCACATTTACATGAGGTCATCTTGGTCGTTAAATGAGAGCCAGTAGAGTCCTGGACCGCTGATAAAGTCTAATGAGTTTCAGTGCTGTTTTGGATGAGGAAAAGTTCAAGGTCGCGCGCTGCGTCGGGTCTATTATGCTGACGGGACAGCACTGATAATAATCCCGAATGGATATTGCCATGATCTCATCTGATCCTTCAGGGACCTTCAGAAGGAGAGTGGTCTACCTTCTGTACTGTATGCAAAACTCTCGGGCCTATTGATTCCCTTCCTCTACCATTAGTGAATTAGCTGCTCTTATTATGCGGGAGATTCAAAAACACATTAGACTTTCATGGCTACCTTTATTATACTGGCTTCCACACAGCATCTATTTATTATTTTTCCTGCTTTCCACTTTCCTACCTTTTCCTGAGTTCACTGGACAAGGTCTTCTTGGTGCTGCTGGTATCTGGATGGATGACTTTCTCCAGAGACAGGGGTGCATCTCTGATGGGCAGAGGCAAGACCTTGGTCTCTTGGGTGGCAGGCAAAGTCTCCTCATCGCCACCCTGCTGGCCAAGGTGTTGTTTGGCATAGTCAAATCCCTGGACTGGCTGTTGAGGTAAGGATAACACCATACACATCAAAGTAAGTTTATTTAACTTGATGACTAAGTAGTTCTTGAAATTACATGTTTAATGTTTGATGTTGTTATATCAGTGATGAATCTACCTAAAGGACGAGTCAACAAAAATTAGAAATGACTAAATCGACAACCATGTCAAAGCTCTGTTTGTTAATACAAAAAACAGTGTCATCTCTAGGAGTGAAAAAAAGGGTTTACATATTAATTTGTTCGCAGTTAGCAGGTATCTATCTACATAGCTTGTAGTAGGCTTCTTTGCTTGATACACAGTTTACTCAAAAAAGGTGTGTGTCTGCTGAGATGTGTCGCTCTGATAAATTTATGGGTTCTGTTTCATAAAATTCACTGAAACATTTTGAACCACTTCAATAACCTTTAAACAAAATATGCAGTTCATTTTATGGTGTTGACAGTATAGGACTGTTCCTATTGTAATAACGTGTTTTTTCTATTTTTTTGCTGTCAAGTTAAAAAAAGCAATACAAGCTACCTAATCTTTCTCTCTCACTTGACAACAGAGATTCTAATCAAGTAATAAAGAACTGAACGGCAACAACAGCAACTGCAACAGTGTTTTCAGAGAAAACAGTAAAAACAGTAAAAAGTAAAGATTTCTTACACAGATATTTGCTACTGGTACTAACCAAAAGCACACAAAGACAAAAACAAAAACAAGAACACACACAAATGCACATACACACACAGAAATCACAAGCACAAAAATATCTTGTATGATTCAAGGCTCCTGCAGCTGTCAGTCACACTTCACTGATTTTCTTTATGGCCATGTTGTGGTGAAATCTATATGTGCCAAAACACAAACGATATGTGCCAAAACACACCAGCACACACACCACATCCACATAAACACACACACACACACACACACAAACACACATGGCATACACACATTATTCAGAGGTGTTACAGATTGCTGAACAGAGACATGAAGGCCAGGTTTTTTGATGATCACCATCTGTGCAGATGAAGCTCTCTCCATACATCACGCATCAGACAGAGACGCCCATTTCTGTGGAAGCTGCTACAGGAGAGGCACAGATATGTGAAATTGGATCAAAACAGCCTGGAGCTTGGGCCAAGCGTCAATCCGCTATCTCCCTCACACCATAACAATAATATAACCACCACACGAAAATTTGCTTCCTGATTTGAAGAGCATCAAAGGCAATGTCACAAGGGCAGCTCCTCTTGACCGCCAGGCATGCACCTTGGCTGTCCTTTCTTGCACACACAGATGGAGAGAGAGAGAGAGAGAGAGAGAGAGGGAAAGAGCGAAAGAGAGTGAGGGAGAGTGTGGCAGGGTCTGTGTGCACAGGGCTAAAAAACATTGGCAGAAGCTGATGGCTGCTTCAAGGAACATTAAATTAACCTTCAGCTTTATGGCTATTAGAGAAAGTTATGACCCCCTGGGTGACCAATCCTTCCGTGATGGCTGAGCTGGAGGAAGGATGGTTGACTGTTAGCTGCTTTAAAAACTAACAACTGCATTTTTTTTACACCGCTGACCAGAGCAGAGTGCGCATTCCCGTTTATACACCTGCATGACCACTGTTGGGCCCAATATGGAGAAAAGAGGAAACAGCAAAAAATAGACTGAGTGTTCGGTGGACGAAAAACACAAACAATCAAGTGCCGTATGCTTTTAGTTCCATGGCGAATATGAATCAGCTCACACCATTTGTCTATGTGATCATCTGAAAGGCTGCGTTGTGACTCATTCAGAGCAGTCAGAGAAAAAGGCTCACTGCCCACGGAAACAGGGAATCATTTTGGCTACTGTAATAAGACCTGGCACTCTTGATATGACAGTATCTCTTGAATAACCTCAGCTTTCTTGCAAACGTGCGGTTCAATAAAATATGCCACTTTCAATACATGTCCAATTCCTATGTGCTGAGCCAGATGTATTAAAGACTTTTGGCATGAACAAAATGCTATATATGTAAACAGGACATGGCTAGTCTTTGATCATCGGCTGGATGAAATCCCAATGTGATTTCTGATCAATGCAAACACATTCATTCATATTACGCGTATGTGGAGCCATGCCAGTGCATGTACATTAGGTTTTACTTTCAGATGAATTCAATGTGCAATGTGCTTTTCATGTCTCTGTGCGGAAAGAAAGTAATCTTATCAGTCGATACGGACCGCAGTGAAATTATAGGCCAAATCGCAGTCTGTGACAAACTAGGTCAGAACAGAGAGCTGAGGACAGAACTGGGGGAGCAATGGGGGAGTCTAATTCATCATATCAAAAATGTTCAGCAATTCAGGGTTCTCTGCGTTCCATAGCCAACAACAGACATAAAGTTAGCTTAGAACTACTGTATATCACAAGAGCATGTGTGGTAAGAAATCCAAGCACCGTCCGTGCACTACTAAAGCGGTGCGGTAGTCCTGCTAGCCTACTTTTGCAGAAACCTTCAGAGATTATCTGACCTTGTTCTTGAGGGGTACACATTGCTCCTGCTTCCACCCACATTTAGATACACGCTGAGCGTGTGTTTGTGTTTCGCTGTGTGTGAGACCGTCTGTAGATAAAAGTAAACTCTCCGGTAGTTTTCCAGCATACACACCCTGACATGAAGAATACTCCCCCATCTGAGACTGTCCGGCAGACCCAGAGGTACATAAATATAACCAAAAGCCAACGCATATAAGTAGAGGCGGAAAGTGATTAAAATTAACTTTTGTTATACCCAACCAAGGTCATCACCACCATCCAAGGAGCATAACACATGCAAACCAGACAGTGCCCAGCAAGCTGGCCAGTGAGGAAATGTAAATAATTGAATAGCTACCTGAATATAATACCCAGCATCCCTCCGGTAAGCACTCTACAGCAGATGGGAGAAACATTAAGAGCATTAAGCACGTTAGCACCATGAGACGCAAAAGCAACATAGTGAAGAATAAGATCTGTGAGGATGGCACACTATACAGCCAAAGATACTGCAGATTAAAGATGGTGCACAAGAAAGCACAAGATGCACGTGTCAGATCATGTCATGACCAGAACCAAAAGACTAGTGCAGAACAGGACAAACCCATTCTATAGAATATGGGGCAAAAAGGTGGACGCACAAGAAGTCTGGAGCACTTAACAGACAAGACACTCGGAGCACAGATGGTGAGTAAGGAAAAGATGGATGGTTTTGGACATAGATTTATATAGTATAGAGTATCCTAGATACAGCACTGGGGTCCAGAAAGTACGTGAAACTCGATGGAGAATGGGGTATCTAGATTCCTATTTAATAACTATGGTTTTGGAGAATAAGAGTATGGGAAAGTATTAGGGTCAATGAGGTGCAGGTTAATCAGATGGAGGAGTGTGTCGGGGAGACAAATCACAGGTAGAATACCTTTGCGCGGGGGTTCAGGTTGCCGATGGAGTCAGTCTTGAAGTCGCTCTTGTTTTTGCGGCAGAGTACAGCTGTGATTATTATGATGATGACGGTCACAACGCCAATGGGAGCCAACACTGCGGCAATAATCCACAGGTTGCTGGGTGGGTTCTTCACCACAGCTGCAAGATTTGGGGGAAGGACAGCAAAGCAAATGAGCATTTTTTTTTTAAAGGGACCCAGACATACTTGTTTGCATCCAAATTCAATATTAAATTGAATCCTGACAGGGAGCACATTTCCATCCAAACAAAGTCACTGCACAGTTCACCTTAACTGTCTTTTACAACTTTATTATCTGCCCTTCAGCTGAAGTCACTTTCTTGGGAAAAGAAGGGCAAAATACAAACAATCTGTTTTGTTGGAAAAAATGAAAATGCAAACAAATCTGCAGAAATACTGTATCACTCTATTCTATACATTTTACAGATTTTCTTGATTGCTTTGATGCAGTCATCACTTTGGAATCCACATTTTCAAATCAGTTAACACAAGGCCTAAATAGGAGGCCTTTCATATTGTACGCAAAAGCCTCTAACGGTGCCAAAACAATTGAAACATGCAGCAAAACCAAATTTTTCCTTCAAATAACACAATCAGTGAGAACTCTCAGTCAGTCATAACACAAAGGAGGCCAAAATGTGAAACGTTGCTTTCAAAATAAGCTAATTCTGCCTTAGGTTTTGCTATATCTGTGCCATTTACCTGGTTCTAGGATGTGAGAAAAAGAACCAGAACATTAGAATATCATTTTTATTCTTTCCTTCTACACTTACAGTAAAGGTAACTATCATTGACATGCAAGACCCATAATACATACACACCTAGGCAATTATATTGTACAGTACAGTGCACTTCATATACTGAAGTAACTTTCCAATTTTCATTGACCTTCCTTTTTTATAAAAAAACATGGATACTTTTACAATTACTCTATATGCTGTTGGCCTCTTTGAATCACCCTTGCAAATAGCAATCAGTAAAGGTGCATGCATGAAGAATGATTGTTGATTTAAGAATTATAGAAGAGAAGATTTACACAGTGACATTAGTAATTCATATGTCTACAGACAATCTCTTTTCAGCTATGAATCGATTCTTTACAGTTATTCAAGCTAGTTATACAGTGGAATTTTGGAAGTTTCTACAGCTGTAACTTTCTAAAAAAGTTACTTCAGTATATGTTTTGTACAATATATTTGCCTAGGTGCTTATTATGGGTCTTGCATGTCAATGACAGTTACTTTAAGTTTAGGAGGAAAGAATAAAATGTATGTTGTAACATTCTCTTGTGGTGGCCTATTTACTTTCATAAGCTGTGTGTGTGTGTGTGCGTGTGTGTGTCTCTATGTTTGTGTGTGTGTGTGTGTGTGTGTCTGTCTGTGTGTGTGTGTGTGTGTGTGTGTGTCTGTGTGTCTGTCTGTGTGTGTGTGTGTGTGTGTCTGTGTGTGTGAGAGAGAGAAAGAGAGCCTATGTAAGACAAAGAGAGAGAGAGGGAGAGAGAGAGTGTGTGTGTGTGCGCGCGTGCGTGTGTGTGTGTGTGTGTACATGAGCGTGTTTAAAAAAGCGAGAGAATGAAGACTGCTTTTACACACATGGCTGCCTGAGTAGTACATGCTCTACATGCACAAAGGGAACATCACTGTGCCACACCGCCAGTGTGTGCTGCCTGGAGCTGTGTGTGTGTGTGTGTGTGTGTGATCTAATAGTCTCAGTCTCAGGCTGCTTCACCAAACATGAGTACTACAGCTGTTCCCTCAGTTTCTGCACCCCCCTCCCTTTCCCTGACACACACACACACACACACACATACATACACATACACACACAAGCACGCACACAAACACACAAACATACAAAAACACACACACACACGCACACAAACATATAAACACACACACACACAAACATACAAATACACACATGCACACACACACACACACACACACACACACACACATGCACACACCGAATAACACCCACTTTTACTATCCCTTTCTCCATCTCTCTCTCTCTCTCATTTCCCCCCCATCTATCTGTGTAACCCTCTTTTCCTTTCTTGCCTCTGTGTTCATCAGAGGAATGATACTACATGTTCTCCAGTGCTACATTGCTAGTCTGGTGAATCCCCTGTGTGCTTATACCCAACCAGTGCCACCCCATGCAGTGGAACAGCCTTCCCTGCAGCGCTATTTCCTCCAACCCTCCGACCTGGCCCAGAAATGCCTGCCATTTTTTTTGTTTTTACCCAAAAAAGACATAAAAAGCAAATGACTCTGCCTCAGATCTGCACAAAGTGGACTCTGCTGGCATTTAACATTCAATTCACAATGACCAGAGAAAAGGCTATGTCATGTCATGCCACACCACACCACGTCATATGTCACGTCACGTACATTCGGCCTGCAACTGCACGAAGTAGCCCAGGGTGAGCGCCATGGTCTGCGAGTCCACTGTGTTCAGCACCTTGGCAGCCGAGGTGCCGGTCAATGGTAGGCCATTCATCTGCACATAGTAGGTCAGCTCTGCAGGGTTCTTCGGCCCAGTGACACGCCTCATGCTGACCATCTGAATCAACACAAATGAACGGCAACAGTTTAGTAAAAAATGATGAGTCACTTGTAAACTTAGTTTTGGCTAATACTGCAGCACCCCTATTGGAAAAATGCTAAAACTAAGCATATGTTATGCTTATGATATGATTTCCCTGAATACGTCTACAGGTCTTCAGGGGTCTTTACACTATAGCTGCACTGTCTTTTTATGACAGCAAAAATAAAAAATTAATAAATAAAAATAAATAAATAAAAATGTTTCTGACATCAATTCTGTATGTTTATGATGAAATGGTGATCCACTTGTATCATATTGTCTCTCTCTCTCACACACAGACACACACACTCACTCTCACACACACACACAGACACATAAATGATTACTTGCTTACTTACTTGCACCGTGTAGCTGCCCACAGTGGCTGCTCGGCGGAAGCGGCCACCCTGCTGATGTGCGGCCACAAAGAGCTCGGCCAGACGCTGCTCCATTAGACTGGCAAAGCTCTGGTACTGGCCCTCCAGAGATGAGTTATCCACATCCTGAATGACTGCACACACACACACACACACACACACACAAACAGACACACACACACACACAAGCCCTCAGCCATCTCATCAGTCATTCTCCCTACCCACGCCAGCCACATCACTAACACCAGGGACTGTTTGCCAACGCAACATGAGGGGCATAAAATACTGAAATGCATAAACTAACAAATGCATCACCCTTCCTCTTTCAGCAACAGTTTATGAATCACTGAACGGAGAGGAGAGTTAGTAAAAAAAATCAAATGAGCGTTCTCCTCAGGCTTTTGACAGATTTTAACTCAGGTCAACATTGTATTTTTAGGCTGAAAAATATTACACTAATTGAGTCAACAAACTAACAGCATATAAATGTCTTTGCCCCTAAGCAGCAGCACACAATAAATATTCCAGGACTCATGGATGGTAAATGAATTTCTACGTTATGTCTAACCACTCCATCACACACACACACACACACACACACACACACACACACACACACCTCAGCCTGCAGTGCCCGAGAGGTCCTGTGAGGTTGGTAACTTCATCAGATTGTCTGATTGCTGGTGCTAGAGGGAGATTAATGAGACTGTGCCGCTTTGCACAGCCTGTCCAGGAGCGAGAGTGTGTGTGTCTGGAGAGTCATCCCAGCTGGGCTGGACACACCCCAGTGCCAGCCGATACGGCTCCAAGAATGGCCGCATGGCTGTCAGCACAGGCCTCTACTAGAAGGGCTGTTTTTTTTGTATATAGACACCACCGCAGGGCCCTTTGAAATATAAAACTTTTGGAATGACAAAAGGAATGTACTTTTCACTTTTACAAGGGGCTGTGTGCTCTGTCTGAATTATAACCTGTGGTGAAGTATGAGATCATTTGTTACTTTGGTCTTGATAATTGGTCCAATAAGTAGTGATTCACACACTCTGGCACTTCAGCATTCATCACAAACTGCTACATTGTGACCATAGTTGCTTTTGATCTCCATTAGCACAAAGACACAAAGACCTATATCAAATGTGAGGGAGAAAAAGAGACAGACTGAGAGAGAGAGGGAGAGAGAGAGACAGAGAGAGAAATTGAGGAAGTGGACAGGGAGCTGAGGACATGATGAAAGCACATAGCTAGGCTATTTATCTCTTACACTGGAGCTGAAGTTAATTCCATCATGCTCTGGACTGACCTTGATGCTACTCTCGCTCTCTCTACCATGCATCTAAGTATATGTGTGTGTGTGTGTGTGCGCGCGCATGTCTGTGTATGTATGTGTATACATGTCTGGGTTTATTTATGAGTGCTTGTGCATGTCTTTGAGTATGTATCTATATATATGTGTGTGTGTGTGTGTGTGTGTGTGTGTGTGCGCTGTGCATGTGTTTTAGGGAGAGAGCTGAAATATGATCATGTTGATGGCCCCTATCTCCTCAGAGAGCTAGTCTGTTTCCACACGGCCCAGGTGTATTTACAATCCCAGGGACTAAGAGGAAATTAATAGCACCCATGACACAGTTGCCTGTCACAAGCAAGCAGGATTGACTACCCGTCACAAGCAATATTTTGGGCTGAACATGGACCATCACTTTATGTCCTAAACACAGACATAAAGATTTCATTTTCGCCGTAAATCAAGTCAGTGCATACCAATCCTAGCCATAGCAGTAACATCAATGGAACGACGGATGTTCAAGTTACCTGTGATTACCCAGTAGTCCCTTGTTGCTGAAGACGTGTTGAGATTGTGGTACTCCAATGCTGTATTGGAAAGAGACAGAGAGAGAGAGAAAGAGAGACACAGAGAGAGAGAGAGGGAGTGGGAGAGAGATTGCAGGTTGAAGGAAAGCAAGATCACCAATGGATACAGGGATTTCATGTTTAATTCTGCAAAGCCACAAACACACACACACACACACACACATACACATACACACACACCAGTGTAAGACTTCTCCATCTTACCAGCGCTCCATAATGAAAGCCCCTGCTCAATTACATGTGTGCAGTCTGATTAGCAGAGCTGGCACGCTGCATGTCTGCGCTGTAGCAGTGGAGTATGAAATGAGAGGAGCCTTAGACAGCACAGTCTAACCCATTCCAATTCACCTCCACAGACCCCCATTAAGGAATACAGCCGCAGAGGCATCTTTCCCGCTGTATTCACAGTCAAGCGCTTAGATGAGCAACCATGTACAACATGGTAGCTCATCAGTCCAACTCTGATGAGATTTTAACCTCCGAGTGTAAAGCGCTCATGTTGCACCAAATAAAAGCCTTTGTAAAGACTCCTAACGTGTTGATCATCCCAAGGTGTTAAACAGTTAGGAAAGACATAAGCTCACATTATTTCAGGGATGTGTGAAGTGTCAGCTGGTGGTCAGAGCTGTAACTTCTCTGGTAGTTGTACAACTATCTCACTCATATAATTAAATATTTAAATATTAAGATATAAAATTTGCCTGTGAAATGCCCTTTTGTCTGACCTAGTATGAAATTATGTTAGCCTTAAACAGATAAACAAACTCCTACACGTGGACCAACTGCATTTTTGTGGCATGGATACATTGTAGCAACACACAGGCAAGGTGGATTTCAATAGCAGGAATGGCCCTTGATTTGCTACATAGCAGTACATAGGACTGAGGAGTCTGAGCAACTCTGGGTGAAGGGAAGGACAGGTGTGTTATTTTATTCTGAGACAATGCCAGCATCCTGTGTTGGGACCGGAGAGAGCCTGAGGAGTCTTGCCATTGTCTCACAGACAGCAGCGACCCTCAGTGTTCATTATTTACAAGCCTAATTGGCTTTGATGCACCATTTGAGTCAATGCCAGCTTACAATGAGCTAGGAGCCTCCTCCTGGATCTCCCAGAGGTGGCTCCTCTGGGAGATCCAGGAGGTGAAGGATTATTGTTTTTTTGTACAATTCTGGGTTGAAATGGAGGTGAGATTGAATGACCCAGGTGAGATTTATCTTCTTTTTTTTTTTTTACCAAATCCGCATTTTCTGTCTCAGAGATCTAGTTAGGGGATTCTATCTGACAGGATGACGACTCACTCTTTTCAGGTCTGCCCTTGTTTAGGCCCAAGTTCTGGACATCCCTCTCTCTCTTTCTTTTTACCTCTCTTTCTCTCTCTCCTTCCTTGGCTCAAGGCACTACCCCCAAGACTTCCCTGTCAGATTCTATTTCATGTTTTCATTGCACAGCCTGTGCTAAAACAGCCTTGTTATGGTTTTGGAGTTAAGGGTATCCTCCCAGTGAGACAGGATGTCATAATCAGACCTCAAAACCTAATGACAGGATGATTAGAATCACTCATTTGGTGAACAAACCCAGTACAGTGGTATGTCTCTCCGCAGGATGCTTCAAAAAATATCCGTTCAGTCATTTGGTCTTTCTGATCCAACTCAAACGAACATCATTACTTTCAATTCCTCTGACAGCAAGACATCTCTGCCATGCTTGACTTGGCTGACTTCTATAAATAAAATCCCCAAAGTGTCACTACAACTCTCTCCTCCCACTTCCATGCCTTCCCCATCCTTCCCTCCTTCTTTCATTCATTCATCCATTCACTCTATTCGTTCGTTCTTGCAGAGCTTGTTAAAACAATCTTGTTCTCCCTCTGCTTTGAATGGCAGTGCAAAGCCAAGGCATTATGCCGCAGATGCTGTCTGTCTAATCCACTTACACAACAGAAGTGTGCCGCATATCTGTTACACTCCAACAGATGGGACCAGAGAGGAGAGTGTGAGCTGAATCAGAGCCTGAATTTTGTCAACTTGACTCACCACAGCCCAAGAGCACTCTGTACCATCAGCATGCCAACACAGAATACATAAATACATCTAAACCTGAATATGACATCTGAGCTTAACAGATAGATTACAGGCTAGATTTTTAATATTCTAAGTGGAAAACCCACAGTGGCCAATGCAAAAAGTACCATGAATCATTTTACATTAGATAATGAATGTTCCATAGAAATTCTTTAGGAATAGTTATAGATGCCTAACCTTATAGTTCTTTCCAGCTGCTAACCTGCTTTTGTCCAGCCTGTTATCACTTTTTTCACTTTTGTCTGTTGTCAACACCTGTCCCAAATATCCTTTGCAGTTTTTCCAGATGGCTAAGAAGTGCTTAATGAAACTGGAATCCATAAATTAATTGATCTTCATCCTCAATTTCTTAGCACAGCAGAACCAAGCATATCCAAAAACTGTTTTCATTGGTTTCACACATTTTTCAGAAGAATCGATTCACAGCCAAAAAGAGATTGTCTGCAGACATATGAATTACTAATGTCACTGTGTAAATCTTCTCCTCTATAATTCTATAATCAACAATTTCAAAAACAACTTCATGCATATTAGACACCACCTTTACTGTTTGCTATTTGCAAGGGTGAGTCAAAGAGGCCAACAGCATATAGAGTAATTGTAAAAGTATCCATGTTTTCATAAAAAAGGAAGGTCAATGAAAATTGGAAAGTTACTTCAGTATATGAAGTGCACTGTACTGTACTGAAGGAAAGAATAAAAATTATGTTCTAATGTTCTGGTTCTTTTTCACACATTCTAGAACCAGGTAAATGGAACAGATATAGCAAAACCTAAGGCAGAATCAGCTTATTTTGAAAGCAACGTTTCACATTTTGTCCTCCTTGGAAAACAGGAAAAAAATGCTTTTGCCGCATGTTTTAAATGTTTTGTCACCGTTAGAACCTTTTGCATAAAAAATGTGTGATTTTTGTCAGAGTGCTCCTATTTAGGCTTTTTGCGTTAACTTTGCGATTTGAAAATGTGGATTCTGAAGTGATGACGGCATCAAAGCAATCAAGAAAAACTATTGCCGAACTAAGCATTTTGTGCGGTGTTTAAGGCTTTGGACATTAGCTTTCCATTACTGGCACCCTGTGTGTAAGTATTTGCAAATAAGACATAAAAGATAGATAATTTTGGTGTTGGGGTGATCCTGTATGTAAAGAAAATGCAAGCACTGTAGAAATGCATTCATTGACTGCATATAGTGTGAAAACAGCAATAAATGTGTCAACTATATGGCTACAACAGACCAAGGGTGTGCTAACTGTATTTAGAGTTTTGAAAATGAGGCTAGACAAAAGCTTGTTTGCAATTGAAAAAAATTGTAATGCGTATAACCTGGCCCTGTCTGTGAAACAGGAAACTTAAGTATGGACTTTCTCTTGGCAGAAATAGCTATGGGGAAAGAAAGACATGACACTTACGCTCCGCAGTGATGAGAGGGGGGTAGAAAAGAAAGTAGCCCACCAGCTCGGCCGTCAGTTGGCTCAAGAGGCTGCTGGCCACAGTGCCATTTAGAGCCACACTACCATTCCACACCACATACACAAGGGTGACGGCAGGAGAGCCAGCAGACTGCGATGCGCTCAGGATCTGAGGACAGAGAGGGAAGAAAGAAAAGAAAGAATGATACAATGAAAGAAAGAATGGCAGAAGAGAGATGAGACAAGAATGTATTTTTGAATGGTTGAAGGAACCTTTACTTTGAGCTTTGATAAACTCATCTACTCTAACAAACTGTAAATTCAGTCTGGGATTACATCAAACACGGCAATAACACAGGCTAAATCGTAACTCACCAGTCTTATTATTAAAACATAAGCACTATGTCCCAGAACACAATCAAATTTTATCTGAGGTTGAGATGCAAATTTTATTTACAAACGTGATGAGTGATGCACCCAAGGGGGCATAATGAGCTGCCAATTATAAGTGGCTTCTTTTTGTTTGCCTCATCAGTGACACAACTACAAAGCAGTTTCAGAATGGCTGAAGATGCCACAATTGGACTACAACAGCATGCAGCAGGTTGCTGTCTGATGCCAGTTTAAGGGATCTCAATATAAATAGACAGCAGATGTCAATCACTCGCAGCCCAGATGTCAGCTAACAGTAAGAGGTCGTAGCATTTTGAAAAGCAAGGCCTGAGCAAACATGGTAACTTGTGTCCTGCATAATTCAAGCAGAGGCGCCTATAAGTCTCTATAATGATGGGAAAGGAAAAGGAGGAGAAGAGGGAGAAGGTACGATGCTGAGCAAGCAAGCCACCTAAAGGAGGAAGTAAGCGTGGCTTATATAATAAAAAAGGATTGGTCCTAGCCTAGGAAAACAGTGGATCAGTGGATTCATATATGAGCAGCTCAACAAGAAATAGCCTCCTACCAAACACAAACATTATGGAAATCCATTTTGTGTTCCTCTAATCCCTTTATGGTATTCTAATGTAACTGTGGTAAAGACATGAGAAATCCTTTCCAGAGCCCAAGCACATATACAGCAAATATAAAAACATAAAAATGAGTTGATGCAATTAAGGAAATTAAATTATTCTTTATTAGGGGTGCTGTGGCAGGGCACTTGTGACTGCTATGTTTATAACACACCTGGATTCAAATGCCCACAGGGATCCGGTTTTAAATCCAACCCACAGTCATTTCTTGACCCAACCCAATCTCTTTCTCTCTCTCTCTCTCTCTCTCTCTCTTGCTTCAGTAACTCCTCTCTGCCTGAATAATGAGCAAGAAGCCCCTCAAAATATACATTTTAAAACTGTTCTCTCCTGCAGTGCAGTGGTTACTGCTACATACATTAACACATTGACCACTGCCTATTAACACTGCTCTTTAGCGTGTGTATAGTGGATAAATAACAACACAAATTGCTGTACCTGCACAGACAGACTGCTCTGAGAATGAAGCACTTTGGCCTCTGCCTCTGCAAAGGCTTTCTCCAGACGCTGCTCCATCATCTGGGAGAAACGGCAGGACTGCAGGTCATCTTCTGCGCTCACAAATCGAAGCACTGCACAGAAAGCAAACAATTACCCATGTGGAAGGGTGATAGGGAGCCTGAAATCAGGATTAGAACAAGTAGAACGGCTCTTTCTCTTTCTTCTCTACAGACAGACAGACAGACAGACACACACACACACGCACACACAACGTTCCTGACCTGTCTTTAGCATCAGTGCAATGCCTGGATTGGGAGTCCAGGGCATGGCTGGGATCGGGATGCCCTGCACCAAGGGCACAAACTGCCGGACATCAGACATCAGACGCTCCACCCCATACCCATTGAGCGCCTCCATTACCGCAGCTGGTGTGTACACCATGTCCCCACGGAGAACATAATACCCCACAGTCACATTGGGCACTGTGAAGAGACTCTCAACCTGAGGAGGCAAAACAGACGCAAGACACAGCAATTTACCACCCAATAGCACCAAGGCTAATAACCAGGATTTCTGTTGGTCCAAATTGGCTCTGTAATTATCATTTTAAAGGCACACCAGGCAATGTTTTTAGGTTAATTACAGAACCAGCTTTGTAGTCACTTAGATGATTACTGTAAATGAGGGTGAATGAAAACTCTCGGCCGCCTCTAGTGTAGATTCTACAGTTACTACATTTGCAGGATCTGAAATGGCAAGGTGCTGAAAACAAAACTGAACCTCACATTTATTACCAGCTTGTTGTTGCTATTTTTTTTTTTTAATCGCTAACTGTAGGAGGAACTCTGGGGGTAAGAAAAACTGCAATCTTGCCTGGTATGCCTTTAAGGTGAAATGCAAAACCTAAAATATTAATATATAAATTCTATTTGAAATGAAATGAAATGGACTGGAAAAAAGTCAAGTGTGAAGCCCTGGTTAGGACAGACTTCCAGTTCAATTATACACGAGCTTCATTAATGTAATTACATGAGAACCAGGGGACCAACTATCCATGGATTGCAAGATAAATAATAGAAATGTTATTACAGCTTTTTGAAATGAATTCTGTGAAAAATGACAGGAATTAGACATTTCTTGAGGTTTTCGTGTCTTCTGGAAACATATTAGTCAATATCACAAATGACGTTCAGCATTATTCACTGGCCTGTTAACGACTTTCGATTCGCACTTGTCATTCTGATACAAAGCGTGTGCCACTGAGAAAGTCAATTTCCTTGAGTCGCACAAACAGTTCCAGCAGTCCAGTGGACAGCACTATCAGGACCTTAATCACAGACACAAGGCAGGATATCAATGCTGTTATTCCACACTGGTGTGGGAAAGCCAGAAGGCAGACAGAAAGAGATAAAGAGTGAGTGAGAGAGAGATAGATAGAGAGGGGGGGGGAGCAAAAGTGAAAGAGATGAGACAGAAAGGGTGGAGTGAAGGACAACAAGGACAGGTGGATAGCATGAAGAAGACTAAGGAAATATAGCAGAGAAAAAGACCTGGCCTGTCTTTCAGCCATGGGAAGAGGGCTATGACCAGCCTCTCACTAACAAGCTACTGGCTTGGGGTTTGAACACAATACAATACATCTGTGTGTTTGTGTGTGTGTGTCTGTATGTGTGTATATGTGTGTGCGTGTGTATGTGTGTGTGTGTGTATATGTGTGTGCGTGTGTGAGTGTGTGTGTGTGCGCATGCATGTGAGTATGTGCATATGTCTATGTGTGTGTTTGTGTATGTGTGTGGGAAACAGATCGATTTCATTGTGTGGCCAGAATGACAATGCTGATAGACAGCCTAGAGGCTAAGCACACTGAGAGGCCACAGTGTGTGTGAGGGGCCATGATTCAGTAGGATTTACCCCCGACAATCAAGCCTTGTTCCGGTGTGATGTGAACTGGCCTTGCATGACTGTGTCTACTGTGTCTCTGAAGACCCAGAACTCTCCTCTACCCAGGTGATGGTGTTATTGAGGGATTGGGTTTCGTTTCAGATGACTAGACCTGCCACACCTATAAGCTCTGTGAATTCGCAAATAGCTTAAAATCCATTATGGGTTTCAGTCATTACTGGGCTTCATTCTTCAAAATGTGCCTTTTCTGACTCTATTAGTCCAGGCAGTTACAATTTTCTCTCTGTAATTAAAAAATAATTAAAATGTCATTGATCTACGCAACCTCATCCCAAACTCAAATATTGTATAAACAGGGGCTCATTGATGAGCTGATGGAAAGATGGATTGGTGGAAATTGCACAGAGAATGAAAGACATACAGAGACAGTGAGTGAGAGACAGAGAGAGAGAGAAAGTGAGAAAGACAGAGAGAGAGAGAGAAAGACAGAGAGACAGAGACAGAGAGAGAGGGATGAGATCAGTTTGTAAAGGAAAGAGGAAAAGCTCAAATCTCTTCTCTCCCCTCAGACAACCACAGCTTATGTCTCAAAGCATCATTTTAACCTTAAGATCCATCTGCCAAAACCATGGCATTGCACTGTGTTTCATAAGCCTAGATGGATGAGTCTCGATCTAGGATACAGGTTCACCTGAGGGGATGCGACACCTGAAGTCCAGACAGTGTGTAAACCCACTGAGGTGACTGAAGAGGGAAGTGATGCTCCTCCCTCCCCTTACACTGCTTTGCCATCCAATTCATTTGACAGATCATTACCCTTATTTATTTCAAATTCAATACTGACTAATTCAAAGCCTCAATTTATCATTGCATGTCATTAAGCATGGCTGTTCCTGCCTTTTTCAATTACAGCTAGTTAAAGCAATCCTTCATGGCACGTGATCTCCTATCCACACAGAAACAAAGGCACTGGGAGATATGAAAATCAGAGAAAAAAAGAGTGTGAAAGAGACACATAGAGAAAGAGAAAGAGAGTGACAAAGAAAGAAAGAGAGACAGAGAGAGAGAGAGGGAAGAGAGGAGTGGTTTTGGGGGAAAAGGGCAGTCTGACATTAAGCCACTTTGGTGTCTTAACTGAGTATTCTAGTGACTGTCACATAAGATTTTCTGCCGCAGTGCCGTGCATCTCTTCGCATTTCAAGAGGCTCCACTCTGAGCCGACATGCTGTATCTACAGTAAGTGGCCTTATCCTGTGAAGTGTGAATTCTGTCCCTCAGAGAGATGCATTTTTCCCTCCCCCTCAACTCCCACTCTTTCTTCTTGGAACAAGGGCACCTGACATGACTTTCTCCAGGCAGAAAGACACTCTGTGTGTGTGTGTGTGTGTGAGAGAGAGAGAGAGAGAGAGAAAGAGTGAAAGACAGACACAGCCATAGGAGCTGCCAGGTTCCTAAAAGACTCTTATAGACCCTTTCAAGAGAGTTCAATTATTAGCATTGTATGTTATCTCAACATAGCAGAAGTAGTTTTAGTTTTCAAGTTCCAATTCTTATTTGTTTTTTTTTTTTATCTTGAAAAGGTCTAGCTCCTATAGACCGTTTCAATGGTAAAAAAAAAAACAAAAAACAATGCCTGAACATTCTATATCGATCCTAAACTACGTCTGCTAGGTTTACATCGCATCAAACAGCCATATGGACTGTTAACTCATTGTAACCTAAAATGCCAGCTAGGCATTTAGACCCTCTAAAACCTAGGATTTTTAGAAAACCAAAAGAATTAAATGTTTTATTTCTCAGGCTCTGTAGCAGATAGAAGCATGAAAAAAAAAAAAAAAAAAAACGTTTGAGAGTATATAGCTTGTCTTGTCTTTGGATTGACTTGCTTAGCCATGATCCTCAAATGTACATTTTGAAAGTCATTGGTTACAGACCTTGAATGATTGAAAGTGGCATATATGCTGCTGCAAGTCATCAGGGTAAAACACATAGATGCTGCTCCAGGTTTTCATGGGTTCCCTTTGGGAACGAACTCTCTTGATATGGTCTAGAAGATGACCTTTATCCTAGATTTTTTATAAGCTGACCTGTATGTGGAGAGCACTGTCATTCAAGGACTTTCGTAAAGCTTGGGCCAAGCCCCTCGGTAGGTTCTGCTTCAGAATGCTTTCCAGACGACTCCTCCTCAGGTGAATCGACAAAACTGACAGGAAAATAAAGAATAATATTATCAACCAATTGGTCAAGATCAATCAAGATGTATTTAAATATTTATTTATAATTTTATATGATATGGACCTTCTTCTGTGTCTAAAATAAAGATTAAATTCTAGTCTGTCTAATTCGAGTCTATCTAGCTATCTACCGATCTATCTACTGATCTATCGTTCTATCTATTTTTTACAGTCAGAACTGTGTGTTAAATAATTAATGCATCAAAGAAAGACTGAGACATGACAGAAATGAAGTGACCAGTAAAGCACAGCCGAGTGATTATCATCAAAACAGTCTAACAAATAAATAATTCATTGTAAAACAATCAGCTGTTTTTTTTCTCCATGTTAATCTGCATTCATAGTTGAAACAGTGATAAGCCTTTTTGCCTTTCTTATTTATTGCCATCTGCATTAACTCTCACCTGATTTCACCAACATGCGATTGGTGATGTTACACTTGGGTGGTGGTGGTCCTGCAGTGGTGGTCGTGGTCAGGATGGTAGTAGTCATCCTGGGTGGAGAAGTCTTGGGCGTCTGAATGGTCAAGGTGCGGGCTGGTGGCCACACTGGGGCTGCTGTCCTGGGTGGTGCTGCAGTAGTGGTGGTGGTGGTAGTGGTGGTAATTGCTTCTGTTGTAGTGGGTCTTGTTGTGGTGGTGGTGGACTGAGTGGTGGTTGTAGCCAGGGTGGTGGTCGTAGTGGTTGTGGCTGGAGCTACTGTGGTGGGGGTCAGGATGGTAATCTGCACTAAGGTCTTAGGGGTTACCGGTGCAGAGGATGGAGGCGGTGAGTCTGTAAACCTTATCTGGGGAGGGGATGTGTCTGAGTCATTCACCTTGGAAAAAACACCTGCTTCTCTGGATGTGAGGAAGTCGTCCATTGCTGGCTCCTCTGTAAGAAGAAAATGAGTCTCACTGGTTTCCACAGGATAAGTACTGTGTAATGCCTCACTGGACAATTGAAATGTAGGATAAACCGCTACTGGTGATGACTGTGGAGGTGGTGATGATGATGATGGTGATGATGATGGTGCTGGTGCTGATAGTGAAGGTGCTTGTGATGTTGACAGAGACAACGACAGTGATAATGATGATGATGATTCTAATGATGATGTTGGTTGTGACAATGATAGTCGTGATGATGCTGGTAGTGGCAATGATAGAAGTTGTGATGGTGACAATGGTAATGTTTGTGGTGGTGATGTAGGGGACAGTGGTGTGGGTATGATAGCAGATGGTGTTGATGCAGAAGCGGATGATGCTAACAGTGGTAGTGGTGATGGAATGATGACCGATGTTGGTGTTAATGATGATGTCTGAGGTGATTTCAGGGCTGATGTTCCTGTTGAGAGTGATGTTGGTATTAAAAAGGATGCTGATAGATGCTTCATCAATGATGATGAAGAGATTAGTGATGAAGATGAGGATGATAATGGTGGTGGTGATGTTGTCGGTGCTGATGGGGATAATGACTGTGTTTGGAGTAAATGTGATACAAGGGACTGTGGCAGTAACACTGATGAAAATGGTGATGTTGATGGTGAAGATGAAGATGAAGATGAGGAGGAGGAGGATGGTGATTGGCTCAATGCAAATGGTAAGGATGAGTGAGAAGGTGAGTGAAGTGGACTCTGGACTGAATGAAATATGGGAGACAGTGTAACTACCACTGATGATGATGATGATGATGATGATGATGGTGCTTGTGACATTATTCGTGATGGTGGAGATGAAGAGGTGCCATAGGCAGATGGCAGAGATGACTGTAATGATGACACTGACACTACTTCAGACGGCCTTGAGGTGAAAGTGAGTGTGGAGCTGGTCACTGATGCTGAGCTGCTGAAGTGAACTGTGGGTGAGGCGACTCCCCCTGAGGAGCTCTCCATCACTAATGATGAAGACCACTGATATGTCCTGCCTTCCGAAATTAAATCAGAGTCAGTTGTCTGGTCTGTAAGAGAGGGCTTTGAGTATTGGGCACTTGTAGAAGACAGTTTTGTGGCATTTTGCATTCGAGTTATAACTCCCACATAGGGTGGAATGGTATCAGTAAGTGATGAGTTATCAGGGAAAGAAGTTTTTGCATTGGTGTTTGGCTGTAATTGCGTAGCACTATTGCCCTTCTCCAGTGCGTGTTTAAACAAGGTAAAGGTGTGGATTGTTGGTGATGGAGGCTGTCCTGTCTCTGCTGAATTGCCTGGTGGAGTAAATGATTCAGGTTTATTATCTTGAGTCACTCTCAGTGTAGAAGACATTGCCTGAGGTTTTGTCTCATGCTCTTTGGCAGTATTGGTTTTATTTGTTCTAGATGTCAATTTACCATCAGACAAAACAGCAGACATGTGTCCATCTTGCCCCTCAGTGACCCAAGGTACCTTAACTCCACTACCGCTGTACTCTGTATTAGCTGAAGCAGTTGAATGTGCAAACATACTACTGGGATGAATTGAATTGTTGTTCATTGAGGTAACACTGCTCTCATACGACTGCTCAGACACTACTGTCTGGTCATCACTGTATGTCTTATGTGACTCAGGAACTGTGAATGAGGAGCTGGAGTGATAGGTCACAGCCTGATTCGTGGTTAGCATTGTGGAATCTCCCATAAGTGTGTATCCCTTTGACCTTACAGCATCCCCGAGCGCGCTAGAGTCCATTACATTGATTACGTCTCCATATCTCTCTGCATTGGTGGAGACCAAAGGGGATTCAGACAAATGGGGCCTCCTCCTTCTCTCATCTGCTTCAGTATGGGGGTTCTGAATGGGCAAGGTTGCGTAAGTGGGCCTGGCCGAAATGAAACTGGCCTGAGAAGTGCTGGTCATAGTTGGTTGTGTTGTCTCCGTGCCCGCGGTGCCAAGGGAAATAGCACTGCCAACCCCTTCTCCACCCCTTTCCTTCACAGATAAGGAGGCGGAGAAGGAGGAGGAGAAGGAGGAGGAGGAGGAGGAGAGGGAGGAGGTGAAGATGCGATTCGTAAATGTTTTCACTGCCTTACTGGGAGTGAGCAAGGGGAGCAAGAGGGAAGGGGGAAAACGAGTGGGGCTCTCAGTGGTGTCTGAGGGGAGAGGCCTTGTCACATGTAGTGATGAGAATTTGGCTGAGGCCCCTGCTGAGAGATCCTTTTCATAACTCATAGAGACAGTGCTGCTCCCAGTGAGCGAGGGGCCCTCTGATCTTCTGGAGAGCACTGCGAGTGAGAGCGAAAGCGAGAGCATCTCAGGATAGCTCACGGTCTGCGATGGCTGTCTAGACTGTCCCAGACTTTGTGGTGTGTGATTTGCGGACTTGTCAATTTTTTTGAGTGCGCTGAGGACACCGTGATTCGATGCTGCGACCTGCTCTGTGAAACTGCGCGGACTCTGTGGAACAGAGCTTGTTAAACCAATGGATTTGAAGAAGCGCTCTGCAGGAGTCAACACTGGGCCTCTGATATCAGCAGTCTCTGTGCGAGAGCTATCAGAATTCAGCTGGGCTGTTAAGCGTGAGGGACTGACCGGCTCTGACAGAGTGACAGCTCCCAGGGCTGCTCCGAGGGGCTGACTCACGCCCCTCGTTGAGCCTCCCGCAGTGACAGCGGCTGGCGAGCGGGACACCATCCCAAGGGAACCAGCTGGTGCTTCGGCTCCAGTGGGGACATGAGTGTGGGTGACTGATAAGGCCAAGGTCGGATTCTGAGGTGGCGATAAAGAGGCCTGGTTGTCTGAGGCGTGTGTTTGATCACGATTGGAAGGTGAGAGGAGTGACGCTAATGTGGACTCGGAGGTCAAAGAGGAGGTCATTGAGGTCAAGTGTAAGTTAAGAGATGACCCCATCTCTGTCACAGGAGAGTGACTAAGAGCCATGTGACTGTGGGATATGAGATTTGTTTTCCCTAGCGAACTGGGGGTCATTACTTCCTCATTGTCATCATCATTGTTACTGATAGAATTTGTGTCGGAGTTTGAGTTTCTTTCACCTGAGGAAATCATTACATATCCTGGAGGTGGGACAGTGTCCACAGCATCTGGTGAAGGCTGTTCTGTTCTAGAAATTTCTCTGACCATAATAGTAGAAGAAAATGATGACGATGTAGCCATCATCACAGTAGGCCACCCTGGACTTGTAGTGACAGCTGTTGTGTCAAAGGTAGTGCCTGGTGTTGTCCCCTTGTAACTGTCAGACAGTGTCACAAATCCAGCCCCTAAACTCTGGAGCAGATTATTTTCATTCACTGAGGGGTGTGTGGTCTGTCTGTTTATTGTTTGTTTTTTCCCCACACTGGCTGATGAATATGTAAATAAAACGTCAACATATGTTTTCGTATGAGTCTGACCGCCAGTTGATTGCGGGACATGTGGTGGCGTGTTTGGGGCCAAAGCCACAGCTTTAACAGGACCTTTGGTTGGCTCAGTGCCACTAGTACCCACTAACATCCCACTGGTCTTTGCCGAGAAAAGCAAAACATCTTTTACTGATACAAACGGCTTTGGTTTCACTGGGATCAAATCTCTATCTGAAGACAAAACTACTGGAGGAGATGTAGTCACTAGACCTGCTCTTACTGTCTTGTTATTGTCAGATACTGCGAGACGAGCAGCTCCTGCAGAGATAGTGCTATGGGTTGAGCCATCAGAGTGTACAGATATGATCTGATTCACTGCTGTTGGCTGGACAAGATGTTCTGAATTAAAGATTGGAAGCCCAGTCTGTTGAACTGGGGCCCTCAAGGGTTTTGTGCTAGTATTGTAAAGCAATTCAGATGGTTGAGCAGAAAACCCAAATATGGTTGAAGGAGTATTATGCATTGCAGAAGACATTTTAGGTGATGCACGTTCCTCTTTTGCAAGTTCTTTATTACTAATTTTCTCTGATCGGTCATTATTGTCACTTCCTGTTGTGTAAAATGAACTGGATTTCACTAACAGCGAGTCCAATGAGAAAACAGACTGCTCATTTGTGACGCCTATTTGGGGGGATGTATTTTGAGACACACTGACCCTTCCTTTGGTCCTCACAACATCAGGCAGTCTGTTTGTAATGGAGTGGGAAAGATGAGATGTTGAAACTGCCTCTGAGCTCAGCCTCGCTGATCCGACATCAGCACTAGCTTCAGAAAAGGCGAGTGAAATGGTGTGAAGCATGAGCCTCTGAGGATGAGGAGAAGGAGAAGAAACAAATTGGGGGAAATGAGCGTGTTCTGGTGTGCTTGACATTGGGAATGATGGGTTCACCGTGACCTCTGATGGCTGTGATTGCACTAATGGTGGTGATGATGGTGACAGTGATAATGACTGCAGTGATGAGAGTGATGATGTGTGGGACTGTAGCACTGGCTGGTTGGTGCCCAACACAGTGTCTGAGGATGATGTTATGAAATGGGGTGTGGGTTCAGACTGGGCTGAGGGCATGCTACCCAATTGTATGCTGCTGGTGGTGGCCAAACCTGAGCCAAAGGAGTAGTTGCCGATCGGCCCCAGGATCGAAGAGGAGGAAGAGGAGGAGGAAGAGGTGAAGGAAGGTTCAGCTCGATCGATCAGGTCATCAGTGAGCCACTGAGTGGTCTGGTTCCCGTTCCGGCCGAGGTTACCTTCGGGAGACGACCTAGGTTGGAGGAGGTTTTGGGGCCGCCTGGCCGTGCTGGCCAGCAGCGTCAGGATGGACGAGAATGCCGGCTGCTCTCGCGTGTTTGCCGAAGGACTTGAGTCATCCGATTGGACGATCGAGAGTGAATCCTCCTCGAGCATCATGAAGCCGGCTAGCAGGTGAGAGGATGTTGTTACGGTGACTGGATCTGCATTTGAAGCTAAAGATCCTGAGGTCTCATAATTGGAATCATCTGTAAGGAGAAAGAGAAGGAGAACAACACTGTTTACACTATTTTGGCATGTTGAGTGTTTTTTGGCAAATTCAAGCAGCAATTTTCACTCTCTATGCTCAGCTTCCTCGAACAGTATTTGAGGCATATATAACAGTATATATATTGTATATCACAGTATTGGGGGCCTATCAATGGAAATGCTGATGCCTTCCCCGAATTGCCAAGGAAAAAAAAAGATACAGAGACACTGCTGTGTTATGCAAGGACATTCAAGGTGTACTTGTGGGTAGAATTTCACTGAGTTACTGAAAATGAAAATTTCATTGTTTTTTCACAAAGCCTGACAAACAGTCTACCCAAATGGAAACAGATTCATGTAATGATTGGTCTTGTTTCCAACATATGATTCATCTCACCTGAACAATGACTCAATTCCAATATGCTTGTCACTAATTTGTCTTAACAAGGAACACATTCCACTGTGATCCTTTGTGATGAAATTCAATGATGCTGATTTGCATAACACAATTCACCAGATGCCTCTAGATCCTGTAGTACAGCACTTTAAATGGCAATCTTAAAATCTCATCTGAGTAAGACTGGTATCATCTCCTTTTCTGCTTCTATCAAATTCTAATTTCACCTTCAGGGAGAGAGAGAGAGAGGAAAAACAGCGGTAGAAAGAGAGAAAGCACGTGAGAGAGAGAGAGAGAGAGAGAGAGAGAGAGAGAGCTCTTGTGTATCACATTTCTTTGTCTGGTGCCTGCGGTTGACTTGCAGAGTTTGCAGGCTGTCACCGTGGGATGGTTGTCAATGGCTTGGCACGCGTCCACATGCTGCTCTGCCACCTCGGTGCTCTTACCAGTCTCGGCACGTTTCCCAACTGACATCCTCAACACATCCATCTGGGGGATTCTTTTTCTCGTTTATAAAAATTTGCAAGCCTGTCACATAATCCTCTGGCTTGTGTGTGTGTGTGTGTGTGTGTGTGTGTGTGTGTGTGTGTGCATGTGTGTTTGTGTGCATGTATGTGTTTTCTTGCCTGCTGTAAGGGCACACTCAGCTAACCCCTGATGTACTTGCAGTTTATCACAGTAGCTCCAGCCTGACACCCATATTTACACAGGGCACACTCCCAGCCTGACACAAAGGGAGGAGAGAAAATTGCTGACCACACACTTTCCTCCATGTTTGATGGAACTCATGATGTAATATATTACAAGATACAAGCTGTACGCTAACATGGAGCAATATTTGAGCTGGCAGGATATATACAGTCACAAACATAAAGGTGACAGGTGCAATTTTCATATTAAAATAGCATCTACATTCCTTTCATGTCCTGCGCTAAGAAAACACAAGGACATGACGAGCCTTCACACAGATCTGAAATAATTAAAACAGATAATAGATAACAGATAATAATAAAAACAGATTATAATGTTAATGGAATTTTAGAACTACACTCCAGACATCCTCCATACCCAATGCTGAAAGAAATGTTGCTCGGGGACATCATCTTGTTCAATTATTCCAAGACCACGTTATATATATTTCCAGGCTCCCTCCCTCCCTGACCCCCAACTCATTCACACTCTCTCTTTCTCTCTCTCTCTCTCTCTCTCTCTCTCTCCACCGACAATGACGACACAGCAAGCTCCATGGCGGCTGGGTGCTTGTCCGGACCTGTGGACACCAGGTCCCCCCACCGACGGCCACCTGCTCTAACAGGGGGGAGCATATGGAACAGACCACCTCAAGCACCCAGTGGCACTGAGCAGGAAGGAGGAAAAGACAGAGATGGCAGAGGGCAGAGGTGATGGTGGAGGATGGACAAAGAGAGAGAGGGATGGAAAGGCAAAAAGAAAGAAAATAAAATGCTGATAGACTGATAATACCTTTACATTTACATTTATGCATTTTGCAGACACTTTTATCCAAAGCGACTCACAAATGAGGATAATATTCAAGCTACAGCACAATGAAAAACTAAGAGTGCATATTGCTAACATAAAATTTGCAGTATTTTAAGTTGAAAGTGCAAGATTAAGAGTAAGAGGTTAAGTGCAATCCTGGTATTCAGAAATTCAAGCCAGGAGATATTCTGGGAAGAACTGGGTCTTTAAGAGTTTCTTGAAGGTGGAGAGGATATCTTTTGATCTGGTAGCACTTGGAAGGTCATTCCACCAGTGTGGAGCAACACATGAGAAGAGTCTGGATTGACCAGCACAAGGTGTTGCCCGTGCTAGATAACGTTCCTTGGAGGAGCGAAGTACCCGGTGGGTGGAAGTGATAGAATGAGGCAGACAGTAAGGAAAGCATGGATTATAAGGAGGGGAAAAGAGTGAAGGGAGACAATATAAGGGTAGAGGAGAGCAGAGGCTTTGCCAGTTGTATATGGTCCAACCACCTGTCAATAATAATCCCAGTTCAGAAAATATGAGCTCTGGTGGTATCCGGATTCTCTCTCTCTCTCTCTCTCTCTCCCTGTACTCCTTCACTCATTCTTTCCTCTCTCCATACCTCCTTCTCTTCCCTCTCTCTCTTTCTCTCACTGTTTCTCTCTCTCTTCAACCTATGCCATTCACTCTCTCCCATTGAGCAGGGCAGGCTTCCTCTCTGTGCCTCTATTCATAGCTCCCATCTGTGTCCACTTGGACCCGGGTGTAACGAGCACCAGAATGCCAATAGTAGCGCGCAGCAGAAGACTGCTTATCGCTTTAGCACTACTGCAGGGAAACATCAGGATGATCGCTGTTACACTAATGATCTCTATGGTCCATTCTGCTAACGGCCACTAGCTCAGCATGTGCTCTCGAGTCCCTGAATGCTGAATGGTCTGTGAACATGAGTCACATTTGATGCCCATCAAAGTTCTAATAATTGCAGAGAAGCACTGGGGCAGTGGGGAGGTCTTACCATGCTGCTGAAATGGAAGAAGCTTAGAGGATATCAATTTGAAAATGTTAAAACTGGGTAACGTCAAAGATTCTTTAGAATGGTTGATGAGCTGTCTCTGGTTACGCCTTTTCCTCTCATTTATGAAAATGGAAGAGAAGCTGAAAGTTAGTGAGTGTCAAAATTGAAAGGCTAGAGAACACAAAGCCTGACTGCCTGCCTGCATTCCACCGAGATGGCCTAATTGCAAGGCTAAATTGTAGTGCATATTCCCATTCAAGGGTGTTTTACCCAGAGATGAGCTACTCTAAAGTAATGTCCTCATACCCAGCCTATCACTGGAGTCCAGAGATCCCCCAACACTGCACTATAAAAATAGCATCATGACCCCCCCCCCCCCCCTTCACACACACACACTCACAGACACACATATATACACACAAATGCACACAAACACGCACACATACACACACAAAGACACACACTGTCTCACACTGACCCCCCCCACACACACACACTCCTTGTTCATTACATAAAATAAGATCATTTGGCTGTAAGACTGCTTAACATTTTAAATGCATGTCTAATTGGAGATTTGGCAGTGTGTTTGTTAAGCGACTCTGTAGGAACAGTCCTCCAGGGGAGGGAGGGAGAGAGAGGTGAGGACAGTAACAGCAGCTGTGGCACTGAAGCACCGAGGCCCTCTGGCTTGTCAGTACAGCTAGCCGCTGCGCTAACACGACATGAAGAAACAATCAGAGTGAGGTACTGCATGACTCACTGAAGCTGCAATATGGTGGTCAAGACACCCAACCTCTGGGCAAGGACACTGGGACGCTGCTGTAACTTTAGCCTCTCTGGCCTATATCTTCAGACTAGGAATAGGGGCCTGTATGTAGACGCATTACAAAAAATATCTTGGTTATGTACATAACTATAACTAAATAATAACTATAATTAAAGGGTTTTACTCTCTTATAATTGTATAATGAGATGCAATGAAGATATCTTGAATCTTGAGTAATTACGGCACTAGAGGAGGGCTTGTCAAAGTGTAGCTCAAGTATCCCCATTACTTGGGGATATTAAAAATAAATTTATGATTTAGGTTCTCCATTCTGACTGGTATGAAGACAAAAGTACAGATACAGACTTTGTTTGACAAATGATCTTAGACAGACTGAATGTCCAATAAAATCTGATATTATCAGTAATGAATATCATACTATATATTTGTGTTTATGCAGCATAAAATTTCATTTTTATTGAAAACTGTCCATGGGGCCGGTACTCAATAGGTACACATCAGTTCTAATTTTGGGAACCACTGCACTATAGGATATAAGATAGATGATAGATAGATGCTTCTACTATAGTTATAGTTATATAGTTATAGCTACGATAGTTATTAATAATAAAACCAAAATATCAGCACCTGGGACATAATTTCCTGTTAACCTAATGACATATGTAAAATGTAAAATGTTTTAGCAAATCACTCAACACAGAAAATAGCGATTTGTAAAGTAAATGGATATTTTAGATACTCTATGTGAACGAAGACTAAAATCTCTGGCGCTTTCCCTGAGCATGTGGTCGATAACAAGCACCATCAGAGAGTTGGATGAGACACTGAGACACTGAGAGTTTTATCTTCGGTCTCTTAATTCTGGTCAGTCTGCGGCAAGCCGCACCAATCCTGGCGCTGTTTGTTCTGCACAACAAAGTCCTTCTCCCGCCTGGCTAAATCTTCAAGGCCCTCAGCTCTGCTTCTGGACTGATCATCCAGACAGACTGTGTCTCCGGTGTCCGTTCACAGTGAAGACATATTTAAAATGGCCCATCTCTGCCAGTCTGCATTTCAGAGAGAGTAGTGACTGAGGGAAGCTCTTCTAGACTGATGAAATGACATTGGTCCTAGCCTGGTCCACCAGGGAATATGTGGTCGGGTAGAGTTATCGATTTTTTTTTTCGATCTTTTTTTTACAGCTTTACTATTTTAGTCTCTGCTGAGGAAGGGGGAGTTTGCATCCTCTGGCCACTGAGCTAAAATCAGATACATCTGACATCAGACAGTAAGTGGAGCCTGTACTCACTAGGCAACCACTAGGCAGTGTTTCTACTGTTCCTAAAAATACCTTTCCCTCTACTTTTTTTCCCAAGTGAAATAAAAGTAAACACTTGGTCCTCATTAATGTTATATCCTGTAACATTATGACTAAGCAAATTAAAGATGATCACAGGGGGGTAGGGGTGAGGGTGGTGATCAACCACCCACCCAAACAAAAACAATTACAAGGTAGTGAATACTCAGCAGAAAAAAACACTCACTTCTGAACTCCCTGGTGGCTTGTTTAAGCAAAGATAAAGCACTAACATTAACTGTCCACTAATTGCTTTCAATTGATTTCTAAGGCTTCTTTAAATGTGATGGCTTAGCTAGCTAAGGTTCATTATGCTGTGCTGCTTCTTACACTCAAACAGGCATATTTTTAACATCATAATTAACCATACATGACAGAGAACACAGGCCTCAAGCAGACAGGTCCTATGGGCCGCGACCATTATAACCCAAAGTAACATTCACTTACCTACACAACCCACAGTCCAAATGAACTGTAGAGTGAATTCTAATGAACACCTTTAATTATACCATCTCTTTAAGGAGTGGGTAGAGAGAGAGAGAGAGAGAGAAGAGGAAGAAGTGCAAGAGCAGAGAGCAGTAGCGGGGAAAAGAAAAAGAGAAAGACACAGTTACTGTCAACAAAGGTAAGCTAAGGTATTCCTAAATCTGAATAGAGTGCATTTGATGAGCCTTACGGAGAGTGAAGTGAGGCAATTTTAGAGAGAGGCAAAAGAGAGTTACCTCTGCCAACGTTCCACTCTATCCAGGACAGTGAGTGAGACTGCCCTCTGCACTCCTTTTGATTGGAGTAAATTCAATGAACTGTAGGCTGCCTGAACAGCACTGCACCACACTGCACTGCACTGCAATGCATTCCAAGAAAACAGTGTGCCTGGACAGAGGGATGCTGTTTGTAAATCAATGTGCAGCACTGCTGCTGGACCTGACAGTGGAGGGAGAGAGAAAAGTGTGTGCATGTGTGAGAGAGAGAGAGAGAGAGAGAGAGAGAGAGAAAGAGAGAGAGATGAGGAAGGAGAGAGAGTGGAGATGTGGAGCCGTACCTCCAGGGAGAGAGAGAAACAGACGGAGGTGTGAGGAATAGAGGTGACAAAGGGTAGTTACACAAGCTCCTCTTCCAGCCTCTTCTGGGGCAGCAACACAGAGAAGATCACACTCTTTAGTTATCAGAATGCATATAACTTAAAGTGCTTAAGCTTCTCTTGCATATGTTACTAATCTTAATCTTCCTAAAACATTTTGTTCTCTTCTCTCCCCTGCTCCTTTTATTGCCCCTTCCACTCTCCCAACTCTCAACTTTTTAGAGTTTGTGTTCTGTATTTCTCCTCTGCTCCCCTAACTCTCCTGATCCTGTCAAACTCTGTCACACACACACACACATACACTCAATTTCCTCACAAACACACAACAGAAATGCCCAAGAGAGCCATTTCAGGAAAAAAACAGCCAACATTCCACGATCACCCCATGCCACCCCACCCCCCACCCCTTCCACCACACACACACACACACACACACACACACACACACACACACAATCTAATTGAATGAATGAACAGAAGCCATTTCCTGTGCCATCTGTCATTCAGTGTAAAATTTGCTTCCATAGACCCCAGGGTGCAGTGGTGGACTCCCACCTTTTGTGTAGAGCACACAGAAAAACAGCGCAGACAATCGATAGCTCATCGAGGCTGGTGAAAGGGGCAGGCGAGGGTGGAAAACGCTTGCTCAGCAATATATCAAAAACACCCCCAACCCCAGCTCCATGCCGAGATGGAGGTGTTTGTGTAGCGACGCACCGTGAGTCTTTCACTCTCCTCCTGCCTCCTGCATAAACATTATGATAGCATTACAAATGCGATGGGAGAGGAGGGAGGGGGGGTGGAGTGGGCTGGAGGAAAGGGGTGGGGGGGATGGCAACGGGGGCAGATAGAGCTGTTCACTCATATAATTGGCCCCTGAGAGACCTCTGGCTGTGGGCAGCAGTGAACCTATGCTTATCTTAATAGGTCAGGCCAATCACTCAACCGCCCCTCCTGTTGTGACCCAGTGACAGTGACCTGATTTCACTGGAGCAGATGTTGCATTGGAACACAACACAGCTGCAGAGACAAACACTGCACCCCCCACCCCCCAAAACAACAAGGTGCATTGGTACAAAAATACATGGCAATCCACCCATACAGGGCAGGTCTAAAATGAAATGGTCAAGATATGCTGAACTTTTTAACACGAGTCATGTGATTACTCAGATCTTTCTATTGGAGTGGGATTATGCAGACCCCATATGTATGGCAGCTATCTAGGCAAGTCAAGGAGAGTGGATTGGGAATTCAAGGTGAGCCCTTGATAGGTGACCTTGACAGCAGGCAAGATTTAGTTCACCCTGCAATGCTTGCACGGCCGATTGCTTCAGCCCTGCACTGGATCAGACCATAACAGTAAATCCACAAAGACTCCACCTTCCACGCACACAAAGCTGCCAGAGCAACAGCAATCAGTTACTTTCCTCATTGCCATGAACGTGGGAGACGGGATCCTCAAAGAGTCTATGCCACTAGTATCACTGACATTTCCCAGCAGCACTCGATCATGAGCGCGGGGTGGCACTGCCGACAGATATACTGTTAGCATGTTCTAAATCACACCAAGCTTTGCAGTGTGTGTGTGTCTCTGTGTGTGTGTGTGTGTGTGTGTGTTTGTGTGTGTGTCTGTTGTGGGGTCGATCAATAAAGCCATCTCTTCCCGTGGGCCGGAGCCCTCCCTGTGCATTTCGCTTCCTCATATGGTATGAGTGGATGACCAGTGAGTGATCGTGTCATTGCATGCTCACCCCCACTCCCTTTGACAGAGACACAAGAGCAAGCTAGACGGCTAGAGAGGATGTGTGTGTCTGAGGCAATGCAATTATGTCACCACTCTTAAACACCCTGCACACACAAACACGCGCACATACATGCAAATCCGGCCATCTTGACATAATGCTACTTCATTATATAACAGGAAGACACAAATGGATATGGGAATGTCCAAGATGTTTGCCTTTCCAGAAGCACCACTAATTACATTTATGTGATCTGAAGACACTAGCATGTGGCATCTGGTGTGTGTGTGTGGGAGGGTGGGGGCAATGCCGCCTAGTTGACAAATGATTGACAGCTGCATTAGCTTCCGTGTGTCACCTGGCAGAAACATAGCTAGTGTCTGTCACCTGGCCCCGTTGCACAAGAAAATACAGCCACCAGGTTTGTGTGTGTGTGTGTGTGTGCTCAAGGCTGTGGCCACAGCAGCCAATTGCAACCAACACTGAACTAAGAGAGGAGGAATAATGATGTCACTGTAGCACCATCCCTGTTAAAGACACCCGAGAGAAATCTCTGCTCTTTTAACCATAAAAGTTGTGTGAGGTTGTTTGTCTGTATATTTCAGTGATGTCCGTTGTCTCTCTACTTGCTTGTGTTTTGGAGGTTATTTTGACAGTGGCGGAGGTTATGAATAAATAAGAGCTGTGTTTCCATCTGAAGTCAAAAGTGAATCAGTGTGTTCATTAATCTGTCTGGAAGAGGCCAGAATGGCATGTTCTTCTTAACAACACACTGATACTGTCAGTGAAGACTGAAGAGACTCAATATTAAGGCCTACAGGTACACTCAACAAATGCCCGGAGCCTAAGCCAAGACTGAGAGAGACACACAGAGGGAGAGAGATTGTGGAATCAAATTTCATAGATAAATGATTTGGATTCAATCCAGAAAACCTAAACGATCCAATTGAGCACAGTGATAAATCACATTTATTAGTCCTCTCTTCGTATTTTAACTCCACAGCTAGAAATGTTGCATAAGCCCTTCTGAAAGTGTCCTCTCCTCATCCCCCCCAACACCCTGTTCAGCTAGAGCCACCAGTGAGTGTACGGCACAGCAAGATGAAACAAGGACTGCCTCACCTCTGTCATTTTCTCTCATTTCTCAGGATTCTCTCATGAGATCCTGACCACCTATGGCACTTCACCGGTTCTGATGAATTGAGCAATGAAACACTGCCACAGGAGCACATGCATAATTTAGCCTGTTTAATAATAAACTTATAAAAGAAAAGTCTGGTTTGTCCATTATAGTCCACTCAGTCCTAAAAAAAATGAAAATATAATAATATATTATTACACACGCACACACGTGTCTGTGTGTGTATTATGGAGTCTGTCACTGTGTGTATTGCTAAATAACTCAGTTGAGCAGTGTCACAAGGTAGGACTCATGAGCTCACATCTACCCTGGGAAAATAAGGAGGAAAAGATATGCTGATATGTTTTATCCCTTGAGGACAGACCAATGAAAAATCCATGAGAGAGGTAGGTGCATGGGGTCTAAGTCGGAGACAGCTCATCAGGAAGGGATGAAATCTCTGGTGATGGAACACAGAGTGTGTGTGATGGTGTGAATGTGTGTTTGTATGTGTGGTAGTGGGTGTGTGTGTGTGTGGAGGGGGGCAATGGTACTCAGGCTCCTCGGGGGGCCATTTCGAAGTGTTTACCCACACTGAGATGGAGACGAGGGGAGAATCATAAGGCAAGGCAAGGCAAGGCAAGGCAGGCAGGGCTGGCGAACAGCAGACAACTTACAGCAGATCAGCATGCTGGACTTACCTGTGCCAGGTACCTCTGACGACGGCGCTCACTCTCTCCCCTGCCTCACTCAGCTAAATCTGTGCCACAGTACACTGACCTACATGAAAAGTGAGCTCCTCTATGGCTTTGCAGCCTGCTTTGTGACCTCAATGAAGAAGTGAGGAAGGTGGAAGAGAACGAGTAAGAGAGAGAAAGAGAGAGAGAGGGAGAGAGTAGAAATTGAAAGAGAGAATGACAGAGAGAGAGCTCCATTGCCGGGTGCAAGCCTTATGAAGAAGCAATGTAAAAGGTTGCAGCAGGAGTCTGTGAGAACAAGCCACAGACATTTCTTCCCTTCCACACTCTTTCCAGTACAACAAAGGCCCAATAATAGCTCTCATTTCCTCAGAACACACTTAGTTAACCTCCAGCACCACAAGCCGCAAACTCTCGACTAGAGAAGTCTTTAATCGCTCGCTCATTAATCTGGCTGTGCAGGGATAGGTGAAGACACACACGAATGGAGGGATCTTGGGGGCTTGGTGACTCGAGGACTCGATCGTTGCGATCTCGAGGCTCGGCTCTGACTGCAATTGTTTGGCAGAAGGGGATGAATGGCTGCGGTAGAAACACATGCGTATCCCACTGAGTAATTACAATGCATGACAGAAAGGCTATCATCAGACTCCACATGGGGGTGAGGAAATTGGATGAGCTAGCTGCCATTACGCAGGGGCTAAAAGAGGAATGTACAAGTATGTTTGTCTCTCTTGTGTATGAATGTGTGTGTGTGTGTGTGAGAGAGAGAGAGAGAGAGAAAGTGTTTGGCCTGAGGGATGGTGTTTTTGTTGTAAAAAGATGGGGAGAGTAAGGCATTATAGGTAGTGTGAGAATGTTTCACTGAGGCTATATATCTTCATCAAAAGCCAAATATTGTTGTTTAGGCCTCAAATTAAGCATGTATGAACTGTGCAAGGACAAGTATGTGTACGTGTGTGTGTGTGTGTGTGTGTGTGTATCTGTGTATCTGTGTATGGATATATGTGCGTGAAGGATCAGTTTATGGGTGAGACTGACTGTGGACAACATTCACACTATCCGCTTGGCCACTAATGAAGCTGGCTGATTTACAGCGCTGAGACAGTGTGGATTACACAAAGCAGCTCCCATTTACACACACAAACATTTCCACTCTTGCATACACACTCTGTCTTTCATGCTTTTGCATACACCCACACAGACACACACACAATGTGAAATATTACCCTACTGGTCCTGTCTCCATGGCACCTGGGCCCAATGGCATTTATAATGCTTCATAACCAGCTTAGACCACATTAAAAATGGGAAGCTGTTAGCAGGGATTCCTCGGGACTCCAATCAGTTGAAATGGAGCCAAGCTAGATTTATCCAAAGGACTAGTCTTGAGTTTACACTATCAGGATGTGAGTTATTGTATAATTAAAAGGTCTTTACTGCATGGGCTGCTTCAGCTTACAGTAGTAAGTCATACACCACACTATGCAGATAAAGTGATGCTGGCCCACTCGTTCTCTTTCACTTACTCAATCACTCTCTCCACTTCCCTCTCTCCTCCCTCCCTCTCTTGCTCTTTCTCTCTCTCTCTCTCTGTGTCTCACTTTCTCTCTGTCTCTTTCACATCTTCCTCTCTCACCTTCTCTTTTAATCTCTCTTGGTTGCATTTTCTCTCTCTCTCTCTCCTTTCAATCTCTCTTTCTCTGTCTGTCTTCACCATGCTCTGCTCGGTGCACTGATCTGCTGATGCTGCAGGGCCGCCGAACCTCACGCCCACTGCATATGCAAATAAACACAATGCCCTGACACACAAGAACTAATCTGCTGCAAAATACATACTTTCATGGAGGCACACACACATACACACACACACACATACACAAGCCCATCCACACACACACATACTATACACACTCTGTCTTACTGTGACAAACACAAACACATACACCCACAAACACACACACACACATAAATACACACACAATTGTTTTTATTGATCATGCATGTATAGTCTCTCATTGCTTAGCCATGTGTATTGATTTCTAAACAGTATACTACTTTTGTGGGGATCATGTGACTTTAGTGATGAAATCACCAAGGCTGCTGCAGAGGCTTATCTGGAGCCCTGGCCGTCTCTCCCTCAGCTCCTGAGGCCAAGCACACACACACAGGCCCAATGTGGAGGTGCTTAAACAGGCTTAAACATCACTCCATGTCCTGTGATACCAAATCTACTGGCTGATCTCTTGTCTTCTTTTCTATTGCAGTGCCTCAGTGCCTCAGTTTGAAATGGCAGCACAGGACCTTGGAGCAGGGCTCTTTTTCTTGTTAAAAATAGTGAGAGGGAAAGAGAGAGAGAGCAGGCTTTGCTGGATGGTCCTATTCATTAAAATAATGGGCCATGACATGTATGACAATCACTCTGGCAGAAAGAGAAACCATCTGCAGAGTTCCAGCCTGCGCTTTCCTGCTCTCACGGATCATAATGGCAAAGAATTTATGTTCTCTCAGCTCTACTGTAGATGCCCTCTCTCTCTCTCTCTACCTCTATCTCTCTCTCTCCCTCTCTCTTCCTCTTTCTCTCTCCCTCTCTATCTCTTTCTCTCTCTCTCTCACTCTCCTACTTCCATAGATAAGGGGCAAAGGCCTAGCTCCTTGCTCATCACTTCCCAGGTGACAGTAGTGTGGCGTTACAGCATCACCTCCTAGAGCAATGTGTCAGCACATCTCTTTGGCAGCACTCAGTTTAGGCCTCAGGGTGCTGCTCATCACCTCCCGGCCAACCGGTTTAATAACAGGAACATACTATTAGTGTCTATGTTACCCTCATGGTGATACTTTGGTATGCAGGACAAAGGCAGCCATGTTGGAGAGCTCATTCCCTCAACGGGAGGGCATTAAAAAAAATCATATTACTTTATTCGTTGAGCAAAAGGGCTATATTAAAGTTTTAAGCATGGCTCTTTCTCTCTGTACTTTCCTGAGGATCTCTTAGGCTAAGAAGTTGTCGCTATTCAGATCTGCATCACCCCTAATCACCCATAACCCTAATCTCTCATTTCCATATCTATGCAAGAAGATAAATGCTTCAAAGTGTGGAGCAGGTGGACACTGAAAATCCTGTCCAGTTTTTAAAAAAAAACATGTTTTTAAAAAAAACATCTCTAGTGCAAAAGTCTTTCAGAGAAAAACCATGGGGCCCGTGACACACAAAGAGGATGTCCACTCTATGATAACAAAAACAAGAACAACAAAAACAACAACACATTCCATTTATATAGCATTGGGATAAATAAAGCCTCTGTGGTGGGATTTCAGAGCCACACAATAAGGCTTGCCACAGGCTGTGTACCCCACCATACACACACACAAACACACACACGGCCAGCTTGCCTGCCCGGGTGAGTTACGGCAGTGGGCATGTGGCGTGGAGCTGGACGGGAGCTGGACGGGAGCCCTGCTGGAGTGATGGCCTGATGAGGCCTGGTGCCTGACATCAATCTAGAGGCACTTCGGCTTTGGCGATGCCATGTTTGTCCTCCTGTCAGGGAGTGAATCTCACGCAGAGGAAGAGGTGAGGTGGGGAGAGTTGAGGAGGCGAGAGGAGAGACAAGGGCCAGCAACAAAAAGGACATCTGGCCATCACATCTGCATCCTGCTTTGTCACTCACCTCCCTTTCGCTTGCTATGTCTTTTCAAAATGAGACAAGATGAGGCCTCCACTTCTGTAGTGACTTGTAGTCTTTTCATAAGCTATTCTTTGCTTGCTTTGTGAGAGTGCTCGACTGGGCACTGTGTTCACAAGAAGAAAGACACATCACAACCACAGATTTAATAAAGGAAACCCACAAAGGAAGATAAAAAAAAAAAAACTAACAAAAAAAAAAAAAAAAAATCCACCACAGCCTAAATAAAAATCACACCAAAGGAACACTGAACACCTTCTACATGCTGACCACTTCCTCAAGCACCTTTTCCCTTGGCTCAGGGCAGCTGTGCTCTGCCCTGCTTTACGTAGTGTGCCTCCGCCACAGAAAAAAAAAACAAGGAGGGCTATTCTGGGGCAGATGGTACATGATGCTAATTAAGAGCCATGTTTGCCTTCTCCACAGAATACATTCATCAGTGCCACTACCATTTTCTCAGAGGAACCAGGAGCTAGACCCAACTGGACCAGCCAGAGCAGACCCTGACTGATCTGAACACCGGATCCACTGTAAGTATTCCATCGTGTGTGTCCACTGAACAACCACACACTGAAGGTACCATTAATTGCTAAATGCTATACCCTATAATGCAGCATTCCAGTCTTCTAATCAATACATGGCCTCTAATGATACTACAGGACGTTCCTCATTAATCCTCTTTCTCTTGTTATGTGTTCCTCACTCCTAACAGTTGATTACAACTTTATGCGTTATGCGACACAGCGTTATGTCTACACCATACTACCAGTTAAATGCAATCTGTTTTACACTTCCAACAAAGACCATAATCTCCAGAATTGTATAACAGTCATTACATGAACACAAAAGCCAGAGGCCAGTTTGGCTTAAATACTAATCATTAATAGAACTCCCGTTTGTCTATAGTCATACAGTATTTGCCTAGTTGCACATAATGCATAAATATATTCTCACCTAAAACTCTGCTTGTTTAATTGGTCCCTTGAAGTGGAGTCTAAGGAGCAGTGTAACCATTTTTATAACAGTTCTCTTGCTGGCTTTGGACATTCTGCCAGTTTAGCACAGAGAACTGATAAGCTTGCTAATGAAGACAGGGAAGTGCATTTAGGACACAGTGGGGGAGGTTTACTCATCGCTAGGGCTGTAAGCATTACATTTCACTGGGCAAAAGGAAAAACCAAATGACACTAAAGCGTTTTGAGACACAAGAAAACACGCACGCCCCATTCCAAACTCCCATCTTGTGACATTCACTCCTGCACTAAGATGCTAGCATGCATTTAGCCTAGCAGTGGCAAGAGAGAGCACAGTTTGAAAAGGGGAAACTAGTCCGGCATTCATCTTTGGCTGGTCAAGGGTGAAAAGCATCTTCATCACTCATACACATTTCCTTGTGTACACCTTCATTAACTTTCACACCACTTATCAGGCTAATGACCCGTGAGGAGCATTGGAAAGCCTTCCAATCCCCTAACAGTGAGTCAGGTCACAATTCACCAATGAGGGTCAAACTGGACATCAGCATTTAGCTAATTGATGCTAATTGTTGTTAATTATTTATTTTTTTCTGAAAAAAGGCAGAAGAGGAAATAAAACAGCATTATATCAGCCTTACATATAAGCTCTCTTAATAAGAAACCTGTAAACAGAAAGTGAGTTTCAAAGATGTTTAAAGTCAAATGCGTGAATCAATTTGTGCTTTACAACACTGATTTACAGGTTAAATTCCATTCCATTCTATTAAGTACATTCTCTGTTGGAGTACTGGGGTAATTTTATCTATTTCTGTCTACTCAATGTAGACTGTTCTAAGAACACAGACAAGATCTTCACTGTGACCTTGTCACAGTGAGGCATTGATCATTGTGCATACACAACTTTGAAAGTGAGGAATATGATAGGGAGGACAATACCTGAATGCACTAAATGATTAAAACTGGATTAAAATTACATTTAATCACAAAAAGACTGACGTATCTCACAGCTCATACTGAGACAGTGAAGGTGTGCAGTTAAAATTCATCTGTTGCCAGTCTAACATACAGCCACTGTTTAGATAGCGACATTAGGGAAAGCCTGTTCTCACAAAGGGTACATATTGTACTGTCACTGTGCAGTCTACAAGATATTACATTAAACACTAAATTCCTTTTTATTTTATGCCACCCACATAAAAGATAAACAAGCCTCAATTCAACACTGCTTGGTGCAAACACATTCACCCCCACTTGCAAAACAAGATAAATCAAAGGAAAAACACAAGGCCCCATAGTCTCAGAAGTCATAACAATGTGCATTTCTGACATTTTTGGGAATGTGGTGGAAATAAAATAATACAAGTGGTGTCTGATGTCACTTTGGTGCAGCTTTGAGCACCTACCATGTCATGAAAATTACTAAATAATCAGAAATCTTATGCCCTGTTTTCTGCTCTTTACGAACAAATGATTTGCCATTATTTATGACCTCATTGACACATACATACACTGTACTTTACACTGTATGAGCAGGGCAATTTGCAGACGGGTTGTGAACTATTCTGCACAAAGCCAAAGCTGGAAAATGGAGAGACATCAGACTATCAGAGTAAGCAAGGGAAACATATCACCACATGAGATATCGGCCATTCTTTACAAAGGAGAATCTTCCATCTCGCTAAACCAGCTGGCTCAGTGCACTCCCCCACTGATGTTTAAGAGTATGACATGAAATGACTTTTAAAATAGCATGATTTGAAAGAAAAGATGGCATCTCTTTGGATGCTTTCTCCATACAAACAGGCCATCTCACTGCTGGGCAAGACACACACACACGCAAGCATGCACGCACACACACACACCTCTGTGAGAGTTTCTGCCCACTGAGTGACCCATTTCTCCAGCATCGTCCTGCTGAGGCTGAAATGCTCATAGAAGCACACAGGAGCTCTCACCATGACACAAACACCTCATTTTAGGTGCAGGACACAGGTGAGGAGAGACAATCACCACCTGTGCCAGGCCCTCCTGAGCTCTCAGGAACCAGCTCTCAGTGGCCATTAAAAAGTTTTGGACAAGCCATTTTATTAACTTGTGCACTATTTGGGCTACCTGCATGTGACATGGTTTATAAACATGAATATGTATGCCACATTAAAAATTAGCTAGGCGGAAGCGTGGTAGCAAATAAAAGCGGCTCGGTATATACCAAGGTCATTAAGGGATATCAAACAGAGGTGGCAATGGGGACAAACTGTACCCTCATGATACACATATCTTTAAACGATTCGGGGCTATGCATTCAGTGATTGCAACCCCTCAAATCAAGAGCCACTACACGCTCTTCCCTTTTTCTCTCTATCTCTCTCACTCTCTCTCTCTCTCAGCCTCCCACCACGCTGTCCCATGCCAATTAGATGATTTACGAAGAGGAAACCTTCCCTCTTCAGTAAGTTGAGTATGATTAATCGTTTTAAGAGAACGCACCAGTGTCGAGTCATCAATACAATTCTGCATAATGCTGAATTTGGCTGTGAGGTTAAACGTGATGGATCATGGTTCGCTATTTGTGCAGATAAACGCAAGTCTGCACTGAACATAGAGGAGCGGCGCTAGGTGAAATTCTGCTTAACTTTTAAATTGCAATCAGACCTGCAACGACTGCAGCTCTGCGAGTAGTAATATGAAACTAAGAAACAAAAACAAAAAACATTCAAGTAGTTTTCGCATCCCATTTAAGAATGTTTTACCAGAGAAATGTTTGCCAGTTAAGTGGGCAAAGTAGTGTCAATATGGGCATTTTACGCCTCAAGTTAGTCTTTGTTCTGTGGTGGCAGCAAGTGCTTGATAATACATTTTAGTCATGTTCTTACCCTCAACTGCGACCGCACACTGCATCAGAAGCAGAAACATTCCCATGGATACAATACATTTTATGAACATTCCCTGCTGACCAGCTCTACGGCCGTTTTTCCATGAACAATCAGCTGCTCCCCCGCGTATTCCTCTCACTGCGCACCAGATTCGGGGGTCCCCTCCGCAGGTATCCAATTCGGCGAAATCTCTCTGCGCACTCCTTAGACTGGAAGCCATTTGTGTTTCCAAAGGATGCGTTGCAGCAGCTGCAACCGTGCACAAGACATCTGATCAGTTCGTCAGCTTGTGGAGATCGTTGCGGTCCTTCAGAGGCTTGTCTCTGCCTGCAAGGAGGCAGCAGCAGTACTGCAAATTTAAGGGATGCTTTTGTGGAGAGCTCAGCACAGTCCACCCATCACTGCGACGCAGCGTGACGGAAAGGTCTCCTGGAGATGCATGCAATATCCCTTGCGCTTTGGTGACTGAAGAACATGATAACGATACGAGGTAAAGCGATTCTGCGGTCACAATCTGAAATTAAACGCAAATATAAGAGTGCCATCGGTCTACCTGTCAAAAAGGAGTAAAGTTGTGGTGGTTCCACGCTTAAGAATACCCGACCCCTTGTGGACAGAAATAGAAACTGCACCGGTAGGCTACTAAAGAATGCACCACAGTTTAATGTTGTCCATTAGGGCTTGGATTAATTTAAGGTTAAAAATCCAAGCAGCTTCATCAGCCCAACTTCTTGTCCGTCTCTGTGAGAGATGAGCATGCTCAAACGCTGAAGCTGATATTTGGTCCACTATGTCTGTGTCTGACACCGGATCTCATTCAGTACACATTACATTAATATCTGATACCGTGAGCAAAGACGACATAAAGGCATATTTTGAACTAAACAAAGGGAATCTTCCATTAGCACGCCATAACCCAGTCCTATTAATCTTTAACAAATTATTTCCATGTGCATGTGAAATGTCCCCTTTGGGAAATGTGCAGAGTGTTGTATTTGTGCATTATAGAGGCTACATACTGTCTAAATTGTGACAACTGGCGTAATAACTCATGCACAGCATTTCACTCTAATAAAATCTAAAACACTGTCCCCAAAGGAAAAACAGCTTTGTGCAGTTGATCAATCACAGCCACAAGAGGGCAGTATGTATTACTCGGCGTCAGAGCCCATGTGCTCACCCTTTGTTATAAGGTATTACGTAATGCTGCTGGAAACCACCAGCACCCCAGATTGCAGATCACTCCCAACCCAGACAATAATGAAAGACAGACTTGAGACTGAATGCAGCAATAGATTTTTTTTAATTCAAAGTGAATCTTGACAATAATACACCATAAAGTTTTATTTTGACACTCACCAAAATAGTCACCTGGAAAACCCGCTCAATGTGACAAAGGACAGAAGGCTTGGTCACATCTAAATGACTGAGGACTAGAGAGGAAACACTATCGCAAACTGCAGAGACATTACAGAGGGTATTTTTCCCAGTCCTCATTCTGAAAAATATTGCACAGTGCAATTGCTACATGGCAAACTAGTGTAGCATAAAACCAAAGAAAAAGCAATCAAAAAGGGTAACAAAAAAAGACTAAAGCCACTGAAATGAAATCTAAGAATCCTTAAAAACAGTAACAGTTTGGATTGAGTAATCAAGCCTGTTTGATGAGTAATCTTAAGTTGGTGGTTCTATAACTTGCAGCGTGAATTAACTTTTACAGACTTCAGTGAGATTTTAAAACAACCAGTATAACTGTTTGAAGTAGATCAAAACTAAGCCATTCAATGAGTAATATGGGAATCAGGATAACAGTAGCAATGTCAGATCAATATAAAGACCCTGAATTCATTTTTCTAAGAGCATAATACCGTTTGAAGGTGTCAAATCACATGTTAAAAGCAATCGTAGAGGCAATAAAAAACAGCCGTTTTCAATGTTTTGTTGAAACAAGGTCAAATACATTTTCAAATCCTTACTGCTAATTAGTGTAATGAAAGAATATAAAGGGGAAAAAACAGTTCCATTGTTTTTCTTTGAAATATATAGAACATTGTACATGGGAATCTGTACATGAATAGTCGCTGGTGATTGCCACTTCACAGGAATCGAAATACAGCTATGGTTTAGACATGGGACAATTGGGGATGGGAGAAGACACAAAGGCCATGCTTTTTCAGGTCAAATGAAATAACATGGGTCTCTGGGCCCACCTCAACAGTCAAGCTGATCAAAAACCCACTGCCATCCAAACAGTGTATCCCACCCACCAATACCGCCTACTTAAAGCACAGAGCAGCTTAACATGCTATTCAAAGTTTACACATCCCAAGACCGTGAAGGCAACAACTGCCATCTGTTTATTTATGTACAGTCCTAAGAGTCAGAGTGTGAATGGAGGCGCTCAATCTGTAACTATACATGGATGACCCTCACTTTCAACATGCACAGTGTGTGTGTGTGTGTGCTATTAAAGGTACATGTGAGACAGCAGGTCACTGCGGTGTGTGTGTATGTGTATGTGTGTGTGTGTGTGTGTGTGTGTGTGTGTGTGTGTGTGTGTGTGTGTAACACGTGAATCCGTGCATGACACATCCGCAGTCCTGGGGCTTCTGAGCCTGCTACAAGCAACGCTCAACCCCAGTGATGTCTAAGAACACTTAAAGAGTGCAAAGACTGCAAGGTCAAAAAAAAAAAAAAAAACCCTATGAGGCCATGTGTCCAGCACTACTGAGAAATCAACAGTATAGTAATACTGAGTCGCCAAGCTAAAGGAGAAAAAAGGTTTCACCACTATAACAGTGAAGTGCAGGTGCCCTTTTTCTTTGAGGTCTACTTGAGGGTTTTTCTTTCTTTCTCTCTCTCTCTTTATACGCTGTAGACAACAGTCAAGGGAGCGTGCAGAAGTATACAAGAAACAAACAAACAAAAAATCCTTCAGGTGTATTTCGATCCCTGGAATGACTGAAACATATGTATATATATATATAGTCTGTTTTGTGTTACTTTTTGCAAGGGTAAACTGATCTGTAATGGATCTTGGTACACCGTCTCTGACATAAATCATTCCCCTTTCTTAGAGAGAGGAGACAAGGAGAGGGACTGAGAGGGAGATAGAAAGAGAGAGGGCAGCAACATTCTTTCAATGCTCTTAACCACAGATTCTCAAGGCACGTAAACAGTAAATAACACCAACTTCCAACATCAGCAAGGAAAACAAATGACTGGCATGGTTTGCTCTTATAAGTTCTGTTTTTGATATTACACAACTGATTAATCCTGTTTCGTTTTTTTTTACTCTCCACACTAGTTAATTGATTAACAGAGACATTAACAGTTTGAATGGGACTGAATTGGATCTCAATTAAAAAGACAAAAAAAAAAGACTGAAGATGGTTTGGTACGCAAGAGACAAATTCACATCTCATATCCTTGACAGGCAAGAACCCTAGGTAACCCCAGATTCCAACGGCAACTATTGCATTTACTAAACGTCTGTTAGTAGAATTTGAACTACTATAATGTAAAAAGTTAAATCAATCCTGCAAGCTATGACTGTTACATTTCCCAAAAAAAACAAGACGAAACAAAAACACCAATATGAAAACATACAAAAATTAAGTTACATCGATACATCCATTTATATGCAGTGATGAGCCCAAAAAGGTTAATGAGGATAAAATACTGATTCCAAACAAACACACACCCTAAAACAAATGCAACTAATATCCATTATCAGCATTACAGTAGTTACAATGACACTCCAACCAATGAAAGCCAAAAATATATATTAATAAAAATCAGAAGAAAAAAAACAAAACAAAAAAACACTTCTATTTCAGGTAATTAGAGAGACCTACACAAAAAGAATGCTAGGTATGAACAAAGAAAAAACAAAAATCACCTCATTTCACAGCTATTTGAAGTGGCAATCATTATGTAGCAGCTTAATCTATGATACATTCAAGATAAATGATACGACTTATTACTCGCTCAAGAAGCTAAACATAACCTCAGCCACTTTTTAAACGCTTTTTTTCTTTAGAATTTACCCCTGTGACTAAAATTCCTACAGTATACTTGAGTTCTATGCAGAAAAAACAAACAAACAAATGAGTAGCTACCTTGCTCAGGAAATGAATTACAGTCTTTGGTGCTGCACAAGCAACTTCATTTTGAAAGTAAGAGACAAAAAAAGAGAAAAAAAAAAAAAAAGACACACAACCTTTACACACGCAACTAGCAAAACAAACTGTAAAATTAAAAACCCACACAGCATATATATATATATACTTTTCTCCCTGACGGAATGTATAAAATAAGCAGTCGACACCAATAAGCTTTGAAACAAACGGTAAAATGAAGAGAAGGGGTGAGGAGAGGGGAGTTAAAGTCTCGTCACACATGCATAAATGAGAAAATTGCACACTGTATAACACACCTTTGTCAAGCTTCAGCACTAAATAGACTAGCTCTATATAATATATATATATATATATTCAGATATATATGTGTCTATATCAAATACTGCATGGTCTTCTCAGGCTACGATGAATCCATACCATGAATCAAAGACCTACTTGCATTTTTGTCTTCATCTAGTCAAAGCCATGCCCACCATACTTCTACACAGCTAGGAAAATTAAAAACAACCCAATCAAACAAAAATCAAAATACACTGACACGAAAAAACAAACAAAAAAAAATCAACAACTATTTAGATTGTATTGCAGTTTCATTAAACAGTACAAATACTGTTAGTAGTAAGAGTTTTTACTAAATAGAAATTGATTATCAAACATTAAGCTATATTCAACGCTTGCTCTTTGTACACTAGTTTCGATCAGGGAAGGTAACAAAAAGACAAATTATGAACATTTAAAACTGAACAGCGAGCATTCGCAACAGCAAAGCATGCTGTTCTCCTATTAAGGAACAACAAGTAACTCACTACTCTCCAATATACACTGAATCCAAAAATAAGCACTGCCTGTACGCGCAATGCATCACATCCATGCCTATCTATGCATGAATACATATATCTGAGTGTGTGTATATACATACACATATACACACGTCGAATGCATGGACTGATTTGAATTTCAAGTGCTGCAGTCCAGTACATTTATATATATATATATATATATATATTTGTATATAAGTAGTAACATGAACGACTTACGAAATATTTAAGGCACTATGGGTGGGGACACATCAACGATGCAGCAAGTCTGGATACACAAACATTAAGAGCAACGTCTAGGCATCTTTCCGTTAACATTTCTGCTCATGCAAGAACACATGCAGTGTGAGGGGGGGGGGGAAACAACCTTTTTATAATCTGGTATGTGACTCGACACCGAAAACACCAAGGACACTGAAAAAGGTACAAATACTCGTAACGGGAAACACCAAACTGTGGACACATGTGCATCTGTCGGCCAACGGGATAACTTGGGGTGGTTTTACAACTGCAGATGTGTCTTGCACAAGTTAGAAGAAGGCAATATAGAAAAATAGGTTTGGGACGAGCGGTGCTAAAATGTGATTTTCTTCTCAACACGCCCAATATTTTTCACCTGTTAGAGGAGCACTCATAGAAGATCCGATGAGAAAGTATATCAAATGTGCAAAACACATTAAAAGTGTTTCTTATTTCATTCATTTCATTCAACCATTTGTCCGTTCCGTTTCTGTGAATTTCTGTCTTTTGTCTCAACGACACCACCTCCCCTTCTACTTCTGTAATCGCCACCTGTCCAGATAATTTGTTTTTTCATTTCAACCATTTCAAATTTTTTTTTTTTTTTTTAAAGCTCAAAGTTCAATTGCACCAAAGTCGACATGATTCAAAAATATAGCTTGCTTTCTCTGATGTGCCATGGCTTTGGGCATGAGAACCAGATGGTGGTTTGTGTTTTCAGTGAAGGCCCCTCTCGGTCCCAGAGGGCCGGCAGACGTGGAGGTGGACACAGGAGGGTAGGCGTAGGGGCAGCAGATGGATGGGGGAGCCCTCCTACCACCAAAGACCACCCCGAGTTGGGGCCTCAGATGTAGGGGTACTGGCTGAGCTTGGTGGGGCTGAGGGGGAAGCCCGCGTAGGCGGGTGAGGCGATATACGAGTGTGGGGGGAAAAGGGGCTTGAACTGGCCCTGCGGGTGCAGAGTGGGTGACGGCAGCAGCCGCGGATTGAGCCCCACCGTCACCTGATGGACGATGTGCCCGGCGGCCGGGTGCGAGATGCTGTAGGCCGGCTGTAGGACGTGCGAGCCCCGCGTGGCCCCAGGCGAGGCCAGCAGGTGGGCCATGGGGGCGGCCGTGACCAGGGGGCCCGAGGGTGGGTAGGAGAGCAGGGCCGGCTGGGCGTGCGGGTGGACGCCCAGATGAGGTGGCGGGGCGGCGCGGGGGTGGGCCGAGGTGTGCGTGGGGCTGCCGTGGTGCAGAGAGAAGGTGTGACCATGCACAGTGGGAGGGATGTAGGCCTGCGGCCGTCGGTGGGTGTAGTTGCCGTTCCACTCCTGGTGGGCGGAACCGTAGTGCTGCACCTGCAGGGGAAAAGTGAAGCACAAGACTATGACCTCAACTGACCCTGTCACTGCACAAAAACACTAGAAGGCTCATGCATGTTCCTCATCTGTACTAAGGGCAGGGAAACCAAGCTGTGTTCTGTATACACAACTCTTTAGTCAGCAACTAAGGCTTCATCAGTACTGAACTTACATATTGGCTGTACATAATCAAACGTGAACTTGACTGAGCTTAAATGTCTATTCTGGTTCCGGGGCTGATTCTAGTGTGTTATCACACAGGCTGCCATCTTCACTCTGGGCAACTTGTTTGCCCATGGTGTTGTCTGTGGTGCTGAGTGACTCACCTGCCCATAGGTGAGAGGCGGTGGCTGCTGCTGCTGTTGCTGCAGCGGTGGCTGGGGAGCTTGCTGTGGCTGGAATGCAGGGGCAATCTTCTGGGAGCGGTTGAGGAGGGGCGTAGAGAAGGGGACCTGTCGGCCGGGCCCATTGTGCCCCTTGGATGGGCATGAAAACTCTAAGACTGAAGGAGAAAAGAAGAGGAAGAAGGAGCAGGGGAGGGCAAAGAGACGTTAGCACTCGAGAAGCAACAACAACCTTAAACCTTAAAGGCCCACAGCATAAAAAAGCTATCTGACCACTGTCAACCAGCTTCAAGATGGCTTGCAAAAACAGCAAAGCTGTCAAAAAATCTTGCTGTCTGGTCCTCAGGCAAACTAGGGGTTCTACTGAGTAATTTTTAGCCCTTTTCCTGTCAAATCTTCCGCTACAAATATGTCACCGTTTATGTAAAACAGTGGCAGTGATGGCAGTGGTGCTCGCAAAAGCCTGGAGCTGGGTAAAAATAAGACTTGACTTGTCATCGAGATCTAAGGGTGGGGGTGGAGGAGGGGGGCTATAAGCCAATTGGTAACTAATCTCGTTCGTGTTTCAAGTTGTGGGTCATGGAGCAGTCTAAAAATACACTGCAGGCAGGCCTAGAATAGTACACTGTGGCCTTTTAAGAGAGCAGAGGATAGGAGTGTTTGAATGTGAGAACGAGGAGAGATTGGGGGGTTGGGGGGTTGGCAGTGGAAGAGTGGTAAGAGGTATCTGTTTCAAGGAGTCAAATGTCAAACTGTGTTCTGCAGTTGACCTATGCTGGACAAAGCACTTACATAGGACAAAGATACCAACAGAGAAAGGCAGCAACTTCTGTAAAGGTTGTATAAGGCAAGCACAACACCCTCACGTTAGTGGGACAGCACATCCAGAAGCTTCATGGGCTCTGTCTCTGAGAGACAAGAGGCCATGGTGAACCCATGAATGCTTAGCCCAACTGTAAAAAAGGGAGGTGTGGTGGTGTTGCAAATGCCACAATGCACCTTTAGAACAACATGCTCGGAGTAAACACACTCAGAACCAAACATCTGGGGGAGACAGATGGGTCTCAACACCTCTTAAGAAGATATCTGGAGAGTGTTTGTCAGAGTGGAAAATAACTAAGCAGTCAAGAGGACAGATCCAAGCACAGCATCCAGACACGCAGAGCAGTAGTGTCGGGAGGGGGCGGGGGGGGACTGAGCCGTGTGGTGACACGGCGGCAGTCATCACCTGCGGGAGCCTCGGTGACCTATAAAGGCTGCATAATCCCGCGACAATTCACCTGTTGAGCAGACAGCGGCACTGGTGATTGTGGCTCTGACCTGATAACAGTCTGCTTATTAGCCCTGTGACCAAGAAGGAATTAGCCAAGCTCCTGGCCTCAGCTCAACAGTTTGCAAAGGGATCAGGGATCAGAGATTATCGTACAGTCTTTCTGGGTTAACTGGGACAGACTACAGGATCAATGATCCAACACATGACACATGGACACAAGTCGTGCAGACACAGCATTCGGGATTAATAATGTTTGAATTATGCATTCAGTGACATAGATAAACACACCTGGTGGAAATACTGTGGGGAAAAAACACTTTGTTATATATGCAGCTTGAATTTTAATATGAAGCTGCAGCAATGATGCATTAACACTCATTTATCACAACACCATCATAAGAAGGCAGTATACATGCATCACTTGTTGTTTACACTTATGTGTGCACTTTAGTTCATTTCTTCAATTAGAAATACCTTTGAGCCTATTACATACACAACAGTTTAGAGTAGAGTAATGAAATGTGGAGTAATGGATGTTTCTTTCAACCTGTTGCAAACGTGCCTCTGTTCTTTGTGTGTGTGTGTGTGGGCTCACCTGCATTGGTGCTTTGCTCGCTGCCCACGTTGTTGTTCTGCATCCTCATAGGCGGTACCACCATGGTGCGCACTGTCGGCTTGTTGCCCTCTATCTCTGTGGTGCCGCAGGGCTTGCGGTTCTGGTTGCTGTCAGCGATGTAGCGGCGCTCCAGGAAGGGGCTGTCGTTCTGCCCGGAGGAGTCGGAGGCCGGCGAGCCGTCCACCGTGTCGCAGCCACTCTCCTGCTCGTCTTCGGACATGCTGTGAAAGGTGAAACAGAGGACATTATGAGGCTGGCAGACGTGGAGGTAGACACAGAGGGGCAGGCGTAGGGGCAGGAGATGGATGGTGGGGCCCTCCTACAACCAAAGACCACCCCAAGCTTGGTGGGGCAGAGGGGAAAGTCTGCGTAGGTGGGCAAAGTAATATATGAGTGCAGGGGAAAAGGGGCTTGAACTGGCCCTGAATTCACGCTGGAGAGACAATTCATCACACAATGTTTACAGGCTTGTGAATTACACAGCATCATGAACTACAGACATCACTACAATGTAATGTCTACCGTTTCACAGACTGTTAAGGTCCGTTTACACCTGGAATGACAACTATAAAGATAAATGGAACTATTATGATATTTCCTTCCACACTGACCAACGATAACGTAAGTCTGTTCTTATGTGAATGAACTAACGTCTAAACCATGGTTTCTGATTGGCTGTCAACTTTTTATCATTCAAAAGCTTGCTCTGAAAGTGATCCCAGTGATATTGTTGTGATGTCGCTGACGTTATAGTTGTGGTGTGGACGTTGTCATTCATGTTAATTAGAGAATTAATATTTCTTTGTCATTATAGTTATCGTTCTTGGTGTGAATGGTCTTTTACCATTTAAAACACATGAAAGTTAGAAGTCTTCTGTGACCTTGCAATGATTAATGTGATTATTCATTTAACCGTGGATGGCTTAAAAGATATGTAAATAGGTTTGCGTGTGTGCGCGCGCGTGTGTGTGTGTGTGTGAGAGAGAGAGAGACAGAGAGAGAGAGGGAGAGGTAGAGCAAGATAAAGGGTGAGAGAGGAATGGAGAGCAGAGCCGTACCTATTGGGTCGTTTGCAGGGCGAGCTGGTGGACTGCACCGAGGCAGAGGAGCTGGTGCTGAGGGTGGAGTCAGGGCTGCTGAGGGAACACACACGCTCCATGTTCAGGGTGCTCTGGCACGCCTCGCACTCAGGGCTGCCCTTACACCTGACACACACACACACAGACACACAAAGCAAGAAATTGTCCATAAGGCATGGTATCCAAAAGGGCTGTACAAAAGATCCCCCCTCCTGTCACAGATTGCTTTGTCACAATGCACAATGCTTGTTGTGCTGAAAGTGCACAGAATGGAAGAGTGTCACTGAGTCTCAACAGCATAAAGAATTTCATTCATAATCTCATAAACTATGTCGGCACGGCAGAGTGTAAATAAGGTTAACTCACAACAATGGCCCTGAAATGTAGGTAAATCTGAACAGCTCCTTACGCTGTGTTTAGGCTAGCTGCTCATGACATCAATTTCCAAAATGAAAATGTGATTAGAACACATACAAACCACTGTGAATGACTGAGAAAAAGTGTTCAAAACTCTATTGCAAATATCAGGTAACCCACACATTTAGTGGCTATCTTGTTTTGCAAAAGTACCTTAAAACTTTGATAAAGGTTATTAATTTCTGCCTGTCTCACTAATGTCATGCAGGACTCAGCATGTCAACAAGCCCATCAGTTTGCTAGAGGCTCACATCTTGTTGATGGCATTGGCCGTATGTTTTGGCGTGTGTGTGTGTGTGTGTGTGTGTGTGTGTGTGTGCAACTGACTCACTCTCCCATCGAGTGCCTCTGTGTCTGGTCCTCCTCGTCCGTGTCCGAGCTGATGCTGATGACACTGACCGCAGGGCTGGGCGAGTCCGTGATCACCATCGTCTGTCGCTGCTGCTTCTTCGCCACCACTATCTCCTCCTCTTCCTCCTCCTCCTCTACCTTACAACAGGTACGCTCCTCTTCTTCCTCCTCCTCCTCTTCCTCTACTACGTCTGCTTCCTCTGCCCTGGGGTTCGTCCGGTCGGTCGGGCACTCGTTGCGCTTGGCCTCGACGTACCTCCTGCGCTCTTTGCCCTCTTCTGCCTCAACGCTCCTTCTGATGGTGGCCATCTTTGGGCTCTGGCATGCTGAGCTTTGGGCGTTTGTGCTGTGTGTGAAGTTGTTGCTCCTGATGGTAGAACAAACACACATTCAGCCATCAGTGTGCACAAACTGTACATATAAACACATGCACGCACACACACACACGAACACACAACATAAGTTAATCCGACTCAGCAGAATTGTCCGATCTAGGGAAAAAAAAAAAAAAAACTATTCCAAAAGCAAAACAATAATATATCAACATGTGAGAATATACAGAAACAGATTATAAATGCTGGGTGTGTCTCTCAATCTGTTCACCCGGCACTGTTTACTCAACACGTCAGTGAACTGGGACTGTGAAGTCACTCAGCTAACAGAAACCTTGTGTGTTTGTGTGTGTGTGTTGTGCGTGACACTGTCGCCACAGCTGGCAATGGGGCTAGTGTGACAGCGATGGGCGAGGAACCGAACCTGTTGACACAGGGCTTGTTGCGTTTGTTAGCGGCGGGCTGCGGCCACACCACATGGGCGATGCCTATGCTGATGGGCTGGTGGGCAGACATGGTCATTTGGTTGGTTAGGAGTGGCTGGGGGTGGGGCAGCATGGAGCTGTAATGGTTGCCATGGGGACGAACTTTCCTGCAAAGACAAGAAACAAACAAAAAAAAGGGAGGGAGGGAGGGGGAGGGTGGATGACATCATGGGAAGGTGTGGAGGAGAAAACAGCCAATTACAAAAAAGCATGGTCACAGCGTGGTATTGATGGGAAATGTATTGGTACCAAGTACAGTCGTCAGAATTGCAACACCACAAACACACACACATATACACACACACACACACAGAGGCACAGGACAAAGGCAGAGGAAGCAATGAACTGTGGTGCTGGAGGCTACCCCATGACAAGGTGCCAGGTCTTTCAAGCTGAAAACTCACCCCCAGTCTGCCAGTCTCTGTGGACCCGCCACAGTGTCCGAGGCTAGCGTGGTGGGTGGCGGGGCTACCTGTGCCACCTGCTGCCAGGCTGGGACCAGGATTTGCTGGGCACGATTTGACCAAGCCTGCTGAAACAGAAGGAACTGCTTGAATTCACAAATCAGGCAGTAGGCAGCACAGTGCAGCACTGCGGTGACATCATGCATCTCTGCAAGGGCACAGCAAGGGTACCCACACAGTAGAGAGACATTTAACAAAAGAGGCGGCATTATGCCAGTGTCTCATGCTTGACTGCCAGACTTTAGGTCAGGGCCTAGACAAAATGGGTAGATGTAGCCACGGACCTTGACCCATCTTTTGTCCCCACAACTTTCTCACCTGAGTGATGACCCCTGGTCGGATCTGTATGGGCTGAATGGCGGGGGCCTGGGTGACCAGCGGAACGGTGCTTTCCATGCGGACTGAGTAGCCTGCAGGTTTGCTGGGGTTGGTGGGTATTCCTGTGACACAAAACGGCAATGCAGTCATTACACATTACAGCCGCACACAAATATTTCTCTGGTTTTCCCAGAGCATTCTTTCTCCATCGCTCTGGTTTTTCCATTTGGTTGAGATAAGCACCAAGCCTGGCATGCCACTAGACATAAACATCTATTTTTAATAAAAGACCACAGACAGCAACTCTAAAATATATCTTGTGTAAATAACACTGCTCCTTTATTGAAGTGTGCAGGCATTCATCTTCCTAATCCACGACCGTGGAGCCATGCAAACACAAGAAAAATGCCCAAGAAGAAAGTAAAAGCTTGATAATTATGGGGTACTTTCATGGGTGAAAGCCAGCTTGCAAAAGTCCCCTGCATTCCAGCAAAGGGTAATGGAATGTACCTTGGATGGTTGGAGGACACAGAATGAGCGCCTGCTGGAACGAGTCAGTGCAGCCAAACTGTGCATTTCCTGTCTGCAGCGGTATCCCAGGGTGCATCACTGAAGGGGCTGATGGAGCTAAAGCCTAAAAGAAAAAAAAGAAAAAAACAAGAGCACACAAGAGTTAGACATTGAAATGTGCTGCTCGCCTTTGACTGTACTATTCGATATGACTATGATCCCCTCCCAGTCAGGAAGCCGATGAGCATGAAATTCTACAAATCCACAGAAGCTACAAGCTGAGACCACAACACCCTCGCTTTTGGGTGACATTTACACCACCCTGTGACTGGGTGGACTGGCAATCTAAAATTAGCTGACAGACAGGCCAGCGATTTTGTTACCATGCAAAGCATTACATCACACAACAAACACCTTACAACTAATATACGGCACACTGACACCTCAGTTGGAACAGTGGAAGAGATTATCAGTACATAATATGCAGCACAACATATGAAGTGCTAACAATAACCAAAAGTACATTTACTGATAATATGAGAGAGAATGCCGTGAACACAACAGCTAGAACTAACTCTACATCTCATTTTCAGGCATTTGTTTCCATCTATACTAAACTGGACATAATGTTCTATTCTGTAAATACAAACTATTTCACAAACCTACTCCACAAGCATTGCTTACAGAGTACTGCTAGGTTTACAATGCAATTGTAGGAGTAATAAACCTAAGTATGAACCTAAATAAATCACATGTTTAAAGGAACACTGACTACAGAGGGTACTACATAAAGCAAAGGCAAATTCATCTGGTGGCAGTGCCACAAAATGGCCTGTAGGTGGCACTGTTAGAGCTTCCTGTGAAAACCTGCTCCCATCTAAAAACATGTGCCTTTGGCTCAAAGTTCACTAGCTCCTGTGTAACTGCTTAATCAGGGTTATTGAATTATGGCCGTAACGCCACGGCAGCTCAAACGTGATCAAAGTGTTGTGTGGATGCCAGGTCTGGATCAGGAACTAAAGGTCGGGCTCCATTACCCATGATTACACCCGCTATGATTCTATTTCTCTATACTCCATGGATGAGCTATGAGCTCCGCTCCCCTCCATAAGACTGTGTGTTGGTCCTCATTTGGGTTTACCTATTCCACAGATGAAAATGTGATTCACGCTGTCGGCTCTGACGCACGGAGGGCCACACATGTGACCCTAAGTGTTCTTTCATGTTCCTCTATTTGATTATTTCATCAGAAAACAAAGGGGTTTCTTGAGAAAAACAAAAAAATCCAGGCAGGTCAATTTCATAACAGCTTCCAGAAGAGTGCAACTGAGAACAGCAACGCAATGGGGAATAAAATAAAATAAAAAAACAAACACAGAAAATGACTACAATCCAGGACGACCACGCTCTAGCAACCAAATGCATGTCCTCAGCGTTGCCATGACGTCAGCGCACTGCCATGGCAACAGAGCGTCGTGGCAACGCAGTAAGGTGACACATTAGCCCGGGCCTACGAGAACAATGGTGGTAAGGTAAACAAGCTGGCGTCACTGGAGACAGAAACATGCGGGAGGACTAACTGACTGACATCAATGGCCCATCTGGCTTGCTAGAGGCTACTGCTTCCTGGAAGAGGGGCCTCTGAGGCGAGACGAGACCCGCATCCCCCTCCCCTCCCCTCCCCACCCCAATGCCTTAACCTGATACGCCAACTGAGTTGCGCTCAAGACGCCCCAAAAACCGCCCCCAGGCGAGAGAGCTCAGTGGAGAAATATTTCTCATCTGGCATTGGAATTCGTCCGCCGTGCTACTCTTAATGTAACGTTTTTCGTCAAGTCTGTGACACAACAAACAAACATCACAGTGCAACGCCGCCACCCCGACCACACACACACCCACACAAAAACACACACTCTCTGATGAGAATATTCAACGCTGTCATACAGCCTGTAATGATGAGTGGGTGGATGGGTCGTAATGTTGGAAAAGGCTGATGGAGAGCCCATCAGCTACGCCATAAAAACTTCACAATAAAAATAGGGGAAAAAACCCTGATGGTGTGTTGGCTTCGCGAGGCAATGAACATCCAGTGGTGCTAATCCACGGCAGAAGTGTTTACATTTAGCTGACATCGCTCCCATGCAATGCTAAAGTTAATGAGAAGGATTCGGTGACATTTACTTGTGTGTGGACGCCAGCCATTTTGCTGAATGGCACTGTGAGACTAGGCCCTGTGGTGGTGGTCACTGGGCGGATGAAGGGGCCCTTATTGCGGTTGGCTGTGTCGTGCACGCCGGGGCGTGACAGGCAAACATCCATGATATGGAAACAGGACTTCACACTGTGGAGAGGAGTAGAGGAGTAGAAGAGAGGAGAGGAGAGAAGAAAAAAAATACAAAATCAGAAACGGAGGCTAGATTCATACGGCACAGGCATTAAAGTTCATCTATTTCCAGCAGAGACGGTGCTGGATCATTAAATGCACGTCTTTGAGAGCGAACTTCAAATCTGGGGTATTCAGCTGTTCTGAAAAACCTCCACCTCCACAAAGCACAGACCAATTACAGCACATCAGATTTGCTAATGAAAGTCTTCAGGAGGCTCTATGCCTACTAGTGCTTTCAACGATACACAGCGGGAGAAATCAGACCTTCTGAGTCGCATTATCGAATGAAAACAAACACAAAATTACATAAGCATGCTGACATCTGTTAGGGCATTCAGGCACTAGCTCAGGGGTGACTTTAAACTACACAGATCAGTTGCTTTTCAGGAGGAAGACAAATGGGGTTCAGGTGTGTTCATGGGGGATAAGGTTCCCCTTTTTAGATGTTTTACTCTCTTATGTGAAGTAAAGAGCATGCGCTTGTGTGTGTGTATGGGATGTGTGTGTGTTGTGTGTGTGTCTGTGTGTATGTGTGTGTCTGTGTGTATGTGTGTGTGTGTGTGTGTGTGTGTGTGTGTGTGTTGTGTGTGTTGTGTGTGTTGTGTGTGTTGTGTGTGTTTTCTGCTCACTGGTTGCTGTGGGGGAAATCCAACAGGTGCTGCATTGTGACAAAGGGGTGGCTGAGTGCTTCACTCGGGGCTATCCTTTTCTCTGCATCAATCAACAACATCTTCTTCAGCAAGTTCACAAACTCTCCACGGTCCACTTTCTCGGCCAACAAGTCACTGCCTTCCAGATTCATCACCAAATTCACCTGGAGAACAGTGCAACAGAAAATAGGCAGAAAACAGGAAAGTACACGTCAGCACTGTGCCCAGTTCTGAGAAAAACTCAATTTCAGACACAGTTGTGCGGTCCCTGTTTGTAATTCTTATTTAACAAACAGTGAAGGTGGACACACTGCTTACTTCAGACTCCTTTTCTTAGTCAGCAGCCATAACTTAATTAAAAATTACTTCAACCTTCACCAGACAGGACCCCAATGTAACAACAGCTACGTGTCACTCGTTACTCTGATGTATTTTTTAATCTTTGTTTAATACATTTTTTTTTACAACAAGCAGCAAACTGGGACATACATGCGCAATATCATCCAAACAGCTGAAGATGTACTTCCTGGCTTCCTTTGATTTCATTCCCGTCTCTGTCTCATGCTCCTCTGTGGACTGCGGGAAAGGAGGGGAGGGGGCAGGAAATAAGAGAGAACATTCAGCAAGAAGGCAGGGCTTGGAGACACATCCGCATGACAAAGCCTGCGGAAAGGCCATGGCTAAGAAAGGATGAAGTAGGCCAAACTGTGCTGTGCAGAGTTCCTCTGTTAGCTAGAACAGTGAGAGTAGTGTTGTGTTGCAGGTTAAGGGGTCTTAAGTGTGTGAGTGTGTGTGTGCGCGTGTGCGTGTGTCTGCCTGTCTGTCTGTGACAGAGAGAAAGAAGAACAACGTACAAGACTAAGTGTGTGTGTATGTATGTATGTATGTATGTATGTATGTGTGTGTGTGTGTGTGTGTGTGAGATTGCGTGTGTGTGTTTCGGGGTGGTGGCCTCACTTTTAGTCTCCACGCTGCATAGGGGGAATCCGACTCCCGGCAGAAGAAGCGAGAGGTCTTTGTCCCCACTTTCAACAGGTGCTCCCCGGGCAACCCCTGCGTCTGAGAAATGTAACGGATCTGACACACACAAACACACACACACACACACACACAAACAGGGGTCATTGGCTAAGGATAAACACAGAGAAAACATACTCTGTTCAGACTTTGACATTTGCCTTATCTTGCTAGTGCAACTCTCCCTGCATAGACTGTGGCAATCAGCTCATATTAGCCAGACCCCCTGAGACGAGTCAGCGTGGCATCAGACAGCTAATGCAAACTGCAGAGGGCTGGGACAAAGAACTACCATAAAACAGCAGAAAAACAAAGATGGAGATGCCGTGTGCGTGCGTGTGTGTGTTTATGTTTGTATGTGTGTGTGTTTGAGAGAAAGATGGTGAAATAAAAAGACAGACAGAGCAAGCAGAGGGATAGTGAGATAGAGAGGAAGAAAAAGACAGACAGGAAGAAAGACAGAGAGAGAGAGTGTGTGTGTGTGTGTGTGTGTTCTGTGTACTTGAGAGAGACAGGCTGACAGTGAGAGTGGGGGTGTGTGTGTGTATGTTTTTGTGCAAGAGACAGAGTGAGACAGTGCGCGCGAGTGTGAGAGCACAATCTGACGTCAGTGGCGTCTGTCTGTGAGGAACATCATCCATTAGAAGTGTGCTGTGACGGTGGTGGTGAGGAGAGGCGGCTGAGTGGGCCTCTGAAATCTCAGCTCCTCTGGCCACGCAGGCACCCTTCATCTTTAACCTCTGACCCCGGAGGAGCCCACTGGCCATCAAACTCTTAGAAGGTAAACACTCACATAACACTCCAGAGCTTGCCTGTGTGTGTCTGAACACGCTCATGTTGACCTTGGCTTGGTCGTCAAGGGCTGCTTGGGATGGTAAACACGTCCTTCGCAGTAAAAACACAGGAACGCAAGCTACATCTGCCCTTGGAATGGCATGAAAAAATGTTTGTAGGGACTAGTGGTGTAATGGCGTGGGGTGAGGTACTGTTTCAACACGGCCCTACAAAACCTGCAGGCAACCAATGTGACCTGCTTTATTACCCAAGCTAACTCATTTCCTGTCAAAACCATCCAAATTGAATAAAGGCTAGTAGTAAAAAAAAAAAAAAAACATGAAAAAAAGGACTAAATTGAGTGACAGGAATGCGAACGCATACACACACAAAAAGAATTTTGAGGGCAGGAAGTGAGTGGCCTTTCCTGGGATAAATGTTTTGATTGGCATGTTGCATGCCGCTCTGCACGTCTCCTCTGGCGCTAAGACAGGCAAGGGAGAGTCCATTCATCAACATTCCAGTCTGTTACATCACCGATCTCCTCAGCTCTCTTCCTCCTCCCTTGTCTCTCTACTCTCACTCTCTTCCTCTCATCTCCACAAGTCAGCCATAAACATTGCTAGTTCCCTTCATCACATCCAATGCAACATCCAGACCTCAAGCTCATTAAATCAACACCCTTTTATGAAAGGTCAACAATCCATCACAGGCAGGCCAAACGCAACAGCCATCTCGCCTCTGTTTTGTTCTGTTCCTCTCCGTCTGGTCCATTCTGTTCCACTACATTGACGCCACTCTCTCTCTCTCTCACTGCCAGTTTGTATAACCTTGCATTTGGGTGTTTTTATGTCTGATATCAGAAAGAGGCCAAGGGGAAAGAAAAAACACTTTGAATGTCACAATATGAAGGGCTACGTGTTTTTTTGTTGTGTGCGAGAAAGGTAGTGTCTCATAGAATGCGGTTTCGAGTGTGTGTATGCATGTGTGTGTGTATGAAAGACAGAAAAAGAAAGAAAAAGTTTGTAAAGTTTGAGTGTGTGCATGTGAATGTGTGTGTGAGACTGAGACAGAGGCAGGGCAGTGCGCCCATTTCACTTGCATTTGTGAGTAAATATTTCGGCATGCAAACAAGGAAAACAAACGCATGTGTGCCAGTAACATTGTATAGCCCACAAATAAAGAGCACTGTCGCAAAGATGAAACGTGACAAGCTGCAAAATGTATTAGGGCTGAAACGATTACTTGAGTAACTCAAATCCTTTGATTACAAAAAATGTTGCAAATTCTTCTCAAGGTTTCGTTAATTTCCCATCAACAAAGTTGGGTCTTTTAAAAGGTTTTTATGATATATCACTCGCGTTTTGTAGCCTACTCAGTTCCGGTATCATTGTTTCACATGGGTAGTCAGCCTATTATTGAAGCGCATTCAAAAATATAAAGCGGCGTAATATCTTGTGCTGTCTATGACAATGTCAGAAAACCAAGCTCCCGACGGGTGTAAAAGGCAACATGGCGCAATGCATATGCAGTAAAAATGACCTGCCATACCATAAAATAAAGTCAGTGCTCCCACACCTGTAGGTTACAGAAAGCATCTGCACGTTAACTGCAGTTCACCAAGAAGAGCTTGAAATTACTGTAAAAGCTGACGCTAGTTGACTTACGACTGCTTATTGTGGTTCTTTGTTGCCTGCGTTGAGTCCATAGCAATGGACACACGCACGCACACTCTCATCTCTTCCCATCTTGCATATGCATTTATTCATCATTCTCAGATGGGTTATTACAGGAGACACAACCCTTGTTTATTTCTTAAAAGACAAAACTAAGGACAATTAACCTTCTTTGTGAAGTTGTAGGCTTATATCATAGTTTTTCATATTATATTTCACATACTTCAGAGTAAGTTTATATCATTATAGTGTGTGTATACAGATATGTAGACGTATTTGTTACCATGTCAGATAACGCATGCACTAAATGGGCTTAGTTTAGAAGCCAGTCAGTCAGGGGTTTGACCTTTGACCCAACAAAAGTGTGGGATAAAAGCTCAAAACCTTTGAAACAGAGGCAAGATGCAAAGTCTAACTGCATTTTTTAAAACCAATGATGGAAAAAAACAAAAGAACAAATGAGGAATAAAGACAGGAAACAGTTTAGAATGAGCTAATTAATTTGGTGTTGTTTTGTAATAAATGTTAGTAATACTTGTGCCTCCTATATTTTTCCCGCATTCCCAAGTTAAAAAAAAAAAAAAGTAAATATGTTTTAACTTGGGGGCACGAGTGCTCCTGAAAAACAAAGTTAAGGTAGAGCCCTGGATAGAGTAGTAGTAGGTAGTATCCGACTGAGGTAGCCCATATGTAAGGTTGGTATCAGCCCTGAGGGTAGACATTCCAGGGACGGTATAGATGATCATATATAAGGGCTGCTGCTGGAGGGCTGTCGTATGTCATAGGAAGGCTGGATATCTCAGGGAGCTGACAGGCTACTAACGAAGCTGGGCCTTGGCAGAGAAGGCCAACTGGGATCGGTGTGTGTGTGTGTGTGTTTGTGGGGGGATGGTATTGAAGAGGGTAAGTGGTGGGGGAAGTTATTAATACATTCTGCTGTGTTAGGTGGAACAGGAACCCGCCTTCACTGCCTTAAAGGCCTCGTGGCATGGCCGCCTCCCTTGACCCTTGATTCTAGCTTGCCCACCTTGGCCTGTGTGGGCTGTGACACTGACACTCCACTTTGCACGGAGCTTTCCATAGGTCAGGGGGCTCTGCAGGACAGATGAAGCGCTCATGAATCTATGCCTGTTTACTAGTAACAGATCAACAACTCCCCATGCCCACCCCCACACAGACCGCATCCCACCACGGCCAACACTTTGCCCCTCTACACACAGGGCTTGAAATATATTTTAATTTCTGCTAACTGCAGGCTAATGAGAATCTGCTGGGGCCTACCCTCGGCTCCCAGCCATCTGGCTACAGAGCTAACTGAATATTAGCCCGGGTTCACCGAAGCAGGCACTCATTTGCATAATTTCTTCATTAGCTCCGTCCAAAATCTGGCTTACGTAACCGGATTGATTCTAATGATTGCAGCCACTCTGTGTACAGTAGAGCAGTCAGAAGTCTGCCCAGAAACAGATTGTTTTGGACTTCACAAATGGTAAAAGTAATTCTGCGAGAGCTACTGAAAGTATACCAATCGATCTGATTTGCAAACTGCCTTTCCAGGTTAGACTGGACAGGATTTGTATTTTATAGATTTTACTGTTATTTTTATTTATTTCCATTTTTATTTATATTCATACACGTTTCAATTCCATTTTCTCAGTTTTCTCTCCAGTTTTGTGATGCTAGGCAATTTGTGCTGACTTCATTGCCTGAAAAATCTATATCTAGAAGGGTAATGATGTTTACTGTTATGGGAGGGTCCTCTCCATGTTCTCTTCGCTGTTCAGAGCACCAGAGAAATGCATTCACTGTAAGGAGGCTCCCCTCGGAATCTCCTCTGTACCTTCTGTACATGCTGATCTGTCCGTGTGAACACACACTTTTAGTGTGATGGTAAATTCTCAGACTCGCTTTCGGAGGTGTTCAGTTAGCCCTCCCTCCTTCTACAATGAGCTCAGGTGGTGCTAGCATGGAGAGGGTCGATAGACTGTCTGTGTGTCTGTGTGTGTGTGTGTGTGCCTTCACGCTAATCTGAGTGTGTGTGTGTGTTGTGTGTGTGTGTGTGTGTGTGTGTGTGTGTGTGTGTGTGTGTGTGTGTGTGTGTGTGCGCATGTGTGTGGTGAGGGGCGGTGCATGAAAAATTACGCTGGGCAGTAAAATACTGTGGCGTCTGCACACTGGTATTAGGCAGCCCTGTAATGCAATGCGGTATGATATATGTGGAGAGCAGGCGGTGTCTGAACAGAGAGGGAGGAGAGCAAGGCGGAGAGAGAGCGAGATATATTTATTCCTATATGCGTTCCGATATGCATTCCTACAGCATTTCCTGAATTCTTAAAAAGTTCCATAGGTACACTCTACACAGGAAACACCGCTAGGGGTGTGTGTGTGTGGATATATGTGTGTATGTGCTGCATTGGCACCACTGGTGGGCACAGAAGAAGAGGGGAGCAGGAGCGGGAGCAAAGAGATCCAGCACCTTCCCCTCTTCTCTGGTATCGCACCACCTCCCTGCCCTCTGCTCCAACCCACATGGCCCCCCCACCTCTCGGGGAGAGTCCTGGAGAGATCTGCCTGCAACACGCGCTCCCCAGAAACAGTGTGCTAATCCAGGCCTGTTGCTGCCCGTCAGTCCCTCCTCTTCTAGTGCTTCTCCCTACCCCCACCCACTGCTTCCTATCTCTATCCTTGCCAGCAGGAGTGTGGGGAAGGGAAAGCCGTCCCTCCAAGAAAAGAGAGGGCCTGGCTGTGGACACATTGGATTGAAGGGAATTAATTTCAGACTACTGAATTAATGTCACCTGCCTGAAAAAAAGCTTCTACTGTAGACCGGTCACACACACACAAAGTAAATGCACTGACAGATGAGGGGATGAGAAAGACTGAGCCCAACTGAGAGATGAAGGGAATGAGAGGAAAGGGTGTAGAGAGACCAAAAGGTACAAAAATCAAGTTAGAATGCCATCTGATTCCTGATTTGTGTTGGCCTGATAGCACATTCCAGCCAGCTCATGCTCCAACTCGTGCTTTAATGGATGACACCAGCATGAGGTCATGAGGTGATGTGGAATGGCTGAAAACAGATAGCTTGGTTTGAGGAGAGAGAGAGAGAGAGAGAAAAGTGGGAGAGAGGTGGGGCAGAGAAAAAGTGTGAGCACATGCATCTGGACAGTTTCAGACACACCAGGTGTCTGCTTTTTGTGCCACACTATCCCACGTTCTGAGATATACTAATAATATGTTTTGAGTGTCTATGACTAGGACTAGGACAGAGAGGCAGGGACAGAGCTGGCCAGCTGCTGCCTTGGGGTTGACACGAGAGGAGAGCTGAAGGTGTGGGCGGAGTGGTGTATGATTAGCGCTCCAAAGTGACGTCAAGGCACCATGGGAAAATAAGCTCATCAACAGCGCCACATGCCAAGGCCCCAACACAAGCATTAGGTTTTTAACCAACTATGCTGGCTAGATGGTTTCCGCAGCATTAGGGCATGGGTACGCAGGTTGGAATGGAATTAGGTGAACCACCCCATCAATTATAGTGTGCTAATATTAATAGGATGTTATTACATAAATATTACCCCATCAGTTCACTATCCGCTTTACTATCCTTCAAGTGGTGCAACAGTTCTTTTCAAACACTTCTCAACCTCTATACACTCAGCTTGAGTGAAATTCATTTGCCAAAGAAAGAACAAACCACTAAAATTAACTTCAAGATTCATCTGACTGATAGCTATATTATTGTATTATATCAATCTATTGTATCTATCAATCTATAGTATTATATAATCTGAACTGGTATTGTGATAATACTGTTATAGTCAGTAAAAAACATAATGATGCAAAAAAAGCACATGTTGTGACAATACTACGTCGGTGACACACTTTCAGGTGAATTTTTCCTTGCTCCAGTAACCAGCTGTATCAGGGTGGTTTAAAGAAAAAAGAAAAAAAAAGTTCCCTGCTGCCTGGGATCACTGTCAGCAGGACACCAGCAGCAGGAACATGGAGCACTTGCTAGCAGTGAGATAAAAACGGCATTTATAAAATAGCTGGAAACAGGTGTCTTCCCTTATCACGTCAGTATCCCCTGAGGCTGTTTAGTAGTCACTGCTAGCTTCTGTGTCTAGACAAGGTGGTCATCTCTACTGTTGACGTGTACTGTTGACACGCTTTTCACAGTGTGGAAATATGTATGTCCTGCATTGCACATTCCTGAATAATATTTGGATAACTGTGGGTGGGTATTTTGCAAGTATCTTCGAACATCAAATCCTTAGATTTACCAAAGTGATGCCACTTCTAGTATTTTTGTATTCTGTCCACATATATACAATTTATATCATGTGATTCAAGGAGCTTCACATTGTGATTGATCTGATCCATGTTACATACATGTTATGGCTTGAAGGAAAGTTCCGTGTGTGCTTGTATGTGTGTATGTACACATATGTAAGTTATGTGTATGTACACATATCTAAGTTTGTAAGACTTTATGCATGTATATACCTATGAGTATATATCAGTGGGTGAGACTATGAGAGGAAGGCTGTGTGTGTGTTTGTATACGTATAACATCACTGTACCTGGTCATACTCCAAGGCCCCAGGGTATAGTGGCCAGCCCAGGAAGAGCTCGGCGATCACGCAGCCCAGGGACCACATGTCTATGGCTTCACAAAACGGCAGCCCCAGAATGATCTCCGGAGCCCTGCAGAGATGGGGACACAAGCCAAACAACAGTGACTGAGTGAGGGTGGGGGGTGTGAAGCTCTGGCCTTTCACTGGTAAAACAGGAACACTCCCACTGCTGTGGCAGCGCACGCAGACACACACACACACACACACACACACACACACACACACACACACACACACACACAAAAAAGCTCAGCAGTGGCGGGACTGGGTCTGTGTATTTTATTCTGGAAACGTTGGGCGCATCATTGTGCCCCTGGGGTACCTGATCTGGCAGGTTATCACTTTAGTGTGAAATGATGCTGTGTTATACGACCAGGCAGGACACAGAAAGTGGCAAACAAACAGACGTAGAGGCTTTTACGGCCTGAGCCCTTAGCAATGTCCGGTGTGGGCCAGATGGAAGCAGTATCCCACTTAAATGCGTCTGGAGGGAATAAATCTGAGATGACGCAGCCTGAGTGCTACAGGCTGTGGGGCACAAGAGGTTGCGTGATGCTCTCTGGAGCCTCAGCTTGAGCTCCAGGCCCTCCCCTCCCCATCCCTGTGGCCCATATGAAGGGTTAGCAGGTCAGCCAGCCAGCCAGCCAACTCAACAGCCTCCTAACACAGTCATTGTAGCTTGCCCTCTTTCTTTCTTTTTTTTTCCCTCCCTTTTCTTCCTCTGTCTGTCTTTCACAGAAGCGTGACCATGGTGACGGGAGAAGCCACAGCTGCTTAGTGACAGATCACGGCAGTGATCCCTCAGAGTGGTATTAACCCGCCTGTCCACGTGAGCTTGGCTGGTGACTGTGACGCACTGGCTGTGTCAGCGCTCATTCTGCAAAATCAGTCTGACAGCGACTCCGCCGTTACTCCTGTTACAGAGACTCTGTGCGGCTCAGCTAGGCCATTTGTAACCCGGCCGCGTTACTGTAACGCACACAGCTTTACAGACCTCCAGCATCTAGCAAGGCATAGTGCCTATGGGCTAGCCGGGCCACTGCTATTTGTAACACAAAGGAAACGAGAATAGTCTCAGCTCATGAGGAGCATTTTTTTCCCCACAAGCATTTCAGGGGCCTCCCTAAGCCCGAAAGAGAAGTCTGCGAAATGAAAATGTCATCTGGCAAGAGTAATAATACCGGGTGTTAAAAATGTCCGACAAGCGAAAGGCGGGCGGATGCAAGAGTTATTTCCGTGTGTAGGGAGAGAGGGAGAGGGATGTCTTTGGAGACAAATGGCCATAGCATATATACATACACTGAACTTCAGCATGTGGCTTAAGGCCTCATAGCTGTTGGAGCTCAAATGTCCTGCCTAGAGTTTCCATGAGGGATGTGAGAGCCGATATCTCAGCAAGGTAATAGTGCTCCAGAAGGCCCAAAGAGATACTCTTTACTGTTTAATCTTTAGAAATGAACGGAGACGGCTACACAAATATAGACATGGGGGGTGGTGTATTTCCCAACACATGGAGACACAGAAAGACACAGCAGACAAACACTTTAAGCTAGCAAAGTTGTTTCACACAGCTGAACAGAGCTGGGCTATAAATGTGTGAGGGGCAACAGCTGTAAGGCCTTGAAACATTTCATATTTTAACCTCTTTATTCACTGTACTATTTATAAAAGCTAGCCTTAATCCATAGGGAATAATGGAACAAGCAGGGCTGTGGCCAACAGGCCAGATGACATACAGATGGGAAAAAGAACAGGGGAGAGAGAGAAGGAAAATAAAAGAGGGAGAGAATGAGAGACAGAGTGAGAGAGAGAGAGAGAGAGACAGAGTGAGAGAGAGAGAGAGAGAGAGAGAGAGAGAGAGAAGGAGAACTTGTCTTTCCATTCCAACTAGTACAAGATGTGCTCTCTCTCTGTCTGTGTCTCTATCCAGAACTTCCCTACTGCCCTCACTAAACACACACAGAACTTCTTGGAAGACTTAGCACCAGGTGAAACCATGGCTCCCTGCCCTTCTGGACAGATGGAAATCATTTAAGCCATTTCAACATCTTCTGGGGGGACTGACAGCACTGCTGATGTCCCATTTCAATCTCTGCCACAGATTGGGCACATAAAAAAAGAGGATGGAACAATCAAAGCAGTGGCACTCTAGATGGTGGATGTCCTTGAAGGATGATAGACATCTCTGTATAGTTGGGCACCTGGTCAAGTCATGAAGACCCACAATTTGGTCGCTAATTCTAGGTTTCCAACGCAAAACAACTTTGAGAAAGTGGTAGTTCCACAGAATTGGGGGGGGGGTGCATTGGTGGAATGATAGAGAGACAAGGACAGGGAAAAATCAAGGGAGAGAAGGTTAAGAATGAGATCACCGTGAGGTGTCTTGTTAGGGTCGCATGCAAAACCAGTTAGAGCTTAGTGTATGCTGTTAGTGACTTAATATGAAGGTAGGGGTTGCATAACCTTGGGTGGAAAATAATCAGAAACAGAGTGCCTCTGTTTGCCTACCAGTCAGTCTAAACACACACACGCACACACATGCGTACACACACACACACTCCTACTTCTCTGGAGAGTACTAACATGGGATGGTGGCCCATGCCAAGCCCTCACTAGTATGACACCTCATAATTTCGGCACCCAGCTGGCATACATACCTCCACGATAAGCTTCAGGCCTCAACCTGGAGTGGTTTCCAAATCAGACGGCGGCAAACCAGGCATTACATTGGGGTCTCCTTAATACAGGGCTTTGCGCATTTGTGTGCCATTGTTGGTTGTCTTTTTTTATGCATTAGACCACAAGCAGACTTTCACAGAAAATGCTCCGTCAACACCAGGGTGCTTGAGCTGCATGTTGCCCGTCACCAAATCTAAATTTAGCTCAGCAGGAATATCAAAGGAAACATCAATTCCGTGAAATTAACTAGGCTATAGGCTTAGAGGTTATGAGAAGGGGGTTTAATGTCTCATTTCATATTTAGATGGGGAAAAAAGACCTGAACAAACAAAACTTTAGTGAAAGTCAATCAAGCTTAAATCAAACCGCACTGGTGGATACACAGAGCTGATGTACGCTTGCAAGTCCATATAGTGCTCTGTATGGAAGTTTGGTAGCATGGAAGTTTGTAATTTTGGCCACAATCATGACTAAAACCAGCAAGGGCAGCTTCAAAGACCACAAAGGAAAAGACAACATTCATGGATCAGTCAGCAAACCAAACAAATTGTAACAGGGTTAGCGGACACCCCTTCAGAGACCCACAAGGTCCTCCTAAGCAGACTAATTAAAACTAAAGTAATCAAAACAAAAGCTCTGTAGCTACCTTCTGCAGCACACCCGAGAGAGCAACCTCGGCTCATTAAGAGCAAGTCAGAAGGGGTGGACTGTCATTAAAACCAATAGACAGCCATTGTGCACTAGCTTGTCATAGACTGATAATACCCACTTCAGATGGTGCTGCTATCGCAGCTGGGATGCAAAGAGTATAGTGAGGGGTCGGGTCATTGAGGAGAAATGCGTTTTCCTTTAGACTTTAGAAACATTAAAAAAAAAAAGGGGCATCATGTCATGTCTCAAATGCAGACAAGAAAAACTATCCAGGGAGAGAGGAAGAGGTGGTAGCTCTTAGCTAATCGTTGTTGGGGTTTCATCTTGCCACACTGTGGGACTGACTGAGGAGTGACTAAAGAGGAGTCTGCCACAACAGTGTCTGATTATCTGGATGGTAAACCTGGGATCATGTGTCCACGGGTAGCTTATCCATGGCCATGTAAAAACATTAAGGGGAGCTCTGAGTCAACACAGAGTCAGACTCCGCTTTGGAGGTGTTAATCAGAGCGGAGACCCAAGGAGACAAAAACAAGGAGGGATGGGGGGCGTGGGGTGGGTGGGTGGATTGGGGGGGGGGGGGGGGGGGCTGAAGGGATGTAGAGGGAGGGTTTTTACACCGTTCGTTCGAAATGAGATTGTGCCCATTGCCATAACGACAAAAGCCCTCTACCTCTCTTTTCATTCAGTGTTTCTGGGTAGAACATCTCTCTGGTGACTCCTTTTATCTGGAGAATGTGATGTAAGGGCCATTAAGGAACCAAGGAGAGGACATCTCAATAATGCTCACACACACGTTACTCTCTGTCTGTGTGTGCGTGTGCTCCGGCATGTGACTGTTACCACCAAACAGGGGAGCCATCACAGCTCTGTCTTTGAATGGATTCATCCATGTCTAGTACCTCTCAAATTACAGATTAATTATCAGCAAGATCAGGTGCTATCCTATGACATCCTATGAACTAAGTTAACAGGGGTGGAGTGCTCCTCTGACAGTCACAGACATCTGTCTGCAAGGCTGTGCTTTTCACTCCCAAGATAGTCATACACTATATCAAGAACGCTGAAAGGAGGAAGCATTATGCACCATCATCACACCTTCAGCTGTTCCCAACCCATCTTTTTCAATCCCAGACCAGACTAATGGATCCATAACACTGTTAGCCGGTTGCCTGGCTCAGTATCCAACTCAAAGTTTAAGGCTAATGGAGTCTATGTGCTCTTAGTCACTTCAGCTCTTCCAGAGAGTGGCGTACTAATCTACTGCAGCTGGGGTCCATTTCATAGAAAGGCTTCACATCTTAGCATAAAGAGCATTCACCTCCAGCATAACACCATAGAGAGAGAGCGAGTATTCCTCATTTGACTGCAGTTTCAGATTCATGGTCAGAAGTTCCTTTTCTCTCTAATATGACAGTTATTATAGCCCTACAATCATAAACACTCACCTTTCTCCCACTCCCAAATCATCATGGCACTGTATCTAAATAGGAGGAACTGAACGTACAGGTAAATAATCAGACTAATCTGATACAGTTTCATGGTGACTGCGTGTTGACACAGGAAGGGAGATTATAAAACTTGCACATGTTAACATGCCAGTGTCAAATAACAAGCACTCCTTTATGAAGGGAAAATGTTCGAGGGCTTCGGAAACTAGCCTAACAAGCATAATGCAGCAAAGTGAAAGGCCCCCCAATTTCCCCGTGTGCCTGGGGTTAGGCTAAAGCCAACGAGCTGAACCAAAGTGCTGAGGCTAGCAGCAGCAGCAGCAGCAGCAGCAGCAGCAGCGCTCCATGGTGTCAGAATGGGAGCACAGGCATCTCACCCAGACAACTGGGCATGGACTGAAATACGCCACATCACGGAATGGCACGCCAGTGCCAGGGAACAACCCTGGTATAATTTTTTTTTTTTTAATTGTTTAAAAAAGCACCACTGGTCCATAGAGAAGATCAGAAAACATGACTTTCTGTTTTTGTTGTTGTTTTGTTTTTGCTGTGATAGAGCTTGAACTGGTCCAGGCACAGCAATTCTCATGAGAGGCGGTTTGCTGCCTCATGTTCCAGAATGCTCGGTGTGCCATCGCAAGCTCAGCGGCAGGCCTGGGAACAGGCGAAGGCGCAGTAAAGAACCGGATTCTGCAGACAGCCGGGGGACAAGCACTTCCTTTCCATGACCTTGTGGGAAGGAGTCCCTGAAAAGCCGGGAAAACGGAAGGCGGTTCGTCGCCACAAACATCTGCTGCGCTGATATCCCACAGACAGTAGCGCAGTCAGCTGCTATTCTGGAGGGAGAAGAGGAGGAGGAGAAGCAAGGGGCCTAACATAACTAGCAAGCTTCCCATTACTACCAATGCAGAGCCAGAGAGATCAAAAACAGCAAATTAACCCCTCTCTCTCCACTTTGTTTACATAGACAAGCAAAGCCAACAGTATCTCTTAGTCCGGGTGTGAGGCTGTACTTTGTAAAAGCTAAGATGAAGCAGATTAATATTACAAGGCCCAGAAAAAGACACACCCAAGGAAAGGGTAGGTCTGACTTTTAGAACATAACAATGAAAAACAGCAAGCACATTTACAAGACTCTCACAAAGCAAAATAGATAGCACACAGAAACACTGACACACACACGCACGCACAAAAGAATGTAGTCAGCTTACAGAAGGGCCTATGCACTTCAGCGGGACAATCTAAATAGGCATCATTTATTCATGGCCATGACCGCATGGCCCTAAAATAGTCCCCGCGTCTGCATTGACTACCCAGTGTGAACTGATCCAGGTACTAAGTAACACCCAGAAGGTCTCTATGACAAGAGACAGTCCAGTCTTAGAGGGAGGTGTAGCTTGCCTGTGTCAGCATTCACACCAACCACAGTCATAGTGACCAGTAGAAAACAGACAAAATTAGGGGCTCTGATTTATCCCATTTTGTTGCACAAGAACTACGCTTATTTTTTCCCCTGCTCAGCATGTACCTCAAAATGACACAAGAGTGTCTTTCAGGCCTGGCGCGGTCTATGTTGGGAAACATAATGCCAAAGACTCCCACTGTGGCCTAAATTATTCACCGGGACAGAGGGACTCCACCCAGTCAGCAGGGCTTATATGACCACCCCACAGCCACCAACCTAACCAAACCAATCTGTCTTCCCCCAACAAGTACTGTGGAAAAACACAAACACACACACACACACACACACACACACACACACACACACACACACACACACACAAACACAAACACAAACACACACACACACACACACACACACACACAATGAAGGCTAAACCTTCACATCAAGTATTTTTCCTTAACCAGTTTTATTTTGAGCAGAGGAGTTCAGGTAAGGGAAAAAAAGCTGATTGCACTGTTTATAAATTTTAGGGTTAGGGTTATGGTTATATCAGAGATTAAAATGAGGATCAGTTTCTCTTTCTTACAATATGGAAAAACGGGGAAGGTTAGTGTGGCCATTAAATACACTCACTGCAGCAAACATGATTCACGGTTCATAGTTCACAGTCAGTGAGATTAATAGTTACTGTTGTGGCACAGAGGCCCAAAGCTGCCCTTTGGATCTGGAAAACAAATAAGTGTGTAAAAGAAAACCCATTAATGCAGGAATAAACACTCAAACCCAAATAGCCACCTATGATTATAGCACGACTCGTACGTCAGGCATTTCAGCATACGCCCGTTCAAAAATTACATAACACAGAATTTTTTCCTCCTCTGTCTGTCTCAGTCTCTCACGCTCTCTCTTGCTCCCTCTCTGAAGCATTTTTTTTTAAACAAGCTGGAACAAGATGCACTGTTTCCCCTAAAGAGAGAAAACGCCACTTCCGTTTCAGTCCTAAAAGCCAAACACGCTAAAGCTGATTCTACTGTGCAGATATCCAACTTTAGCCAGGTTCACTTACTCACACACACACAGACACGAAGGGAAAAAAAAGCTTCTGCTCTGGTTCTGCGGACGGAACAGTAAAAGGAGGGGGGGAACCCCAAACAGCTTGGCTTGAAAAGGGCACAGGGGAGAGAAAGAAAAAGTGTCAAACTAAGTATCTTCATGCTTATTTTAACTCCATTCAGACCCTGCAAACCATTTAACGGAAGTTGAATTACATAATTTTTTCTCATGGTGGCCTCTGTAATGGTTCTGCCTTTATTATGGAATCAATGAGTCAATTTCAAATGCGAGGAGGAGGGGGAAAAAAAAAGTAAAGGAGCCTCTTTAGGCGGGAAAACCCGGGAAAGGACTGTGAGCGCCAAACACAGGGGCCCCCCCGTCTTTTGCACGCCACAGCTGACCCTTGTTTCCTCCCTCTCCCAAGCGGCACACACTCACCACGCCATTGTCTCTGCCATCCAGGACACTTCAGTGAGGCGCTACAGCCGTGACAAAGCGCAGCCAACACGCTGTCCAGTGGAGCACAAAGTATTCAATTAAATCAAAACCCTGTGCAGACAAAACACCGGGGCCTAACAAGACACTTGGACCATGTCTGCAAAGCTTCTGCACCCCCTCCCCCCACCCCTTTGCCCACCCCTGAAAACGGTTTAATGACATACTGCATTTCTTCTTCAATCTACTGCAAATCAGTCCTCCCACTTACTGGAAAAACCCCAGAACTGGCTGTGCTTAAGCCCCTACTGCTATTTCCAGTCAGAGAAGGGCAACAGGAAGTCTGTTCTTTCCAAACCAGTCAGAAGGGAACAGAGTGGGCTGCATGTAAACACCTCACTAACATCACTGATGCACTGCAGGTGAGAGAGGACAGGTGGTAGGGAGGGAAGTTAATCACCATGGCAACAGTTTGGGGATATGCTTGGGTTCTTGACTTCCAAAATTTTCTAAAAATCTCTGTAGCATAGTGTTACTTTTTAAGCTCCAAGTGGGTTTAAAAGAAATTAAGGATGACCTCGAATAAGTAAAATTAAATATGTAAATATTAAAAAAAAAAAAAAAAAAAGAAAAAAGAAAGCCTAGATACAGACGATTGGGTGCATTAAGGTAAATAATTTCAATTTCGAGTAAACTTCCTACACAAGGGGTCAGCAGAAATGGCTTGCTACTTATATTGGCTTCCCATCAGGCAGTGAAAACCAAGCGTTGTTAAAATAAATGACCAGCAATCACATGGCCTTCTGCAAGCGTGCTTCACACTCCTGCCAAGAATGCCCTTCCCCGATCAACCAAAACTCAGGCTGAGTCAAGACATTCCTCATATCTGCTGGGAAGCTTTGCCATGCATCGTCAAATTTTGAAACTTCTGTGTGGGGGAAATAATAATTTTTAAAAAATGCTACAGCAAAACAAAACAAAAAAATGTTTAAATCAGGATGGGGAGGAAGATGCGGAGAAGAAAATTCCCAATAAAACATCAAAACATTTTTTTCTGTTGCTTAATTATTCTGGTGGTTTCCAGGGCCTAAATATGAAACCAACTGGGGAATTCTAGTGTGGATGAGGTTTATTGTAAAACTCCTGAGAGAACTACTGTGAGTTCAACCTATAGCCTAGTGAACTCTTGGTGTCAAGTGAGGTAGACACGGCAGGCCTGCAGCTTCAGATTAGTCAGCACTAGTCCCCAGGCACCACTGAAAAGGCAGGTGGTCATCAATCTGACTTGGGGGCTGTTTGGTTATAAACTGACTATGCATTAGGCAGTAAGCAATTGACAGGTCATAATTTCTAACCCCGACAGCTTATTTGGTATTCATGGCGGCATGTGAATGCTTTCCTGCACTGAACTAGGAGAAGTTTGCTTTAAATTATGCCCACGGTTAAAACACTTGCTTGAGCTTAAACATGGAAGCCTGAACCGGACAAAGCCACAGTACCACACTGCTGACCCATCATGAGTCTGCAACAGATTCGAACAGGCTCCTAGGCCTTCTTCAATCAAGCAAAAAAAGTAAAATGGCAACCAGTGCACTCCATTCCTTACCATGAAATACTTATGTGTCTGTCTGTCCACACATCATTATAAATGCTTACACGGCTATGACCACAGGATGTAACAGGCTTCTTCAATAAATTGGAGACAGACTTATCTATGTAGCAACATTGGCACAGCACCATAATTTCCTTGGTCGGGGAGACCACATACAGAACCCACCGCCATATATGTGGTATTTCCTTCCTTCCCCACTCATCTAATGAGACTCAATAGGGTATGTCCCCACTCACTTCTCATTGTCTTGATTCTTTTTTTTCCCCACGGTCAATTAGAGCAGAAGCCACACTTTGTGAATTATTTGTACAGGAAGTGGAATGGGATGTGATGTCATGCCACTGAACTGAACAGCTGGTCTTTCCTTATTTGCCCACAGTTATTAGTAACAGAGGCCCCAGCAACACAAGCCACCAACAACCCCCATAAAAGCCTGGGCAATCTGCATCCATGACTACAAAAGGCCTTGAAACATGATGCTGTGGTGGTTAGGTGACCGTGTGTTTTGTTTTCTTTTTGACATCAAACAGCCTTGTAGCCTATAGACTGCCTGTTGCCTACACAAATATCGTACATTTTCAAACATCTGGTTATTTCTAGGCATGTGAAATACATTGGTGGAAGAGACTGAATAAGAGAATTCATTCAGAACTAATGGAGGAGAAACCAACCTTGGGGGTGTGGGATAATTTGCTATTGGCATCCTAACCGCTCCCAACACAAACAAACATTTTTAAAAGACAATAAATTAAGTGACCGGATAAATGTGCCTTGTTGCCCTTGTAGGACAATGTCTGATTGGTTTTGTTTACTGCGTTGCCAACATAAGCAAGCTGAGTGACAGGTCTTGATGAATGATTGATGAGGGTGCCTCTCTGTGAAAAATAGCACCCCTGCAGAAACAAATCCAAGTCACCTCTTAGGCACACAACACCAGACTATAAAGGAAATCTACAGTACACTAACAAGTTTCTAAGGTAAAGTGCTGATGCTTCTCACACACTCACACACACACACACAGGTCAGCTTCCAGTGTAAATGGAATGGTGTAAGAGCAAATCGGTTATCTATGTGAGTTCAGATGTTGACAGGTGCATTGTGTACTAGAACACGATGGCTCTATACACTAAGTGAACACACAATCCACACAAACTTCCCACACACTCGCAGGCATACACATAGACAGAGACACAGACAGAGACACAGACATGAACAGGTAAACATTCCAACTGATTTCTTTTGAACCTTGCAATGAGACAAACCACATTTAAGGCAGAATGAAAAGTGCCTCAAACAAACTCACTGACAATAATTTTAGGCTTTCATGTCCAATTTCTCTTTTATAAGTAGATTCCAGAACTTTTCTGAGCTGAAGAGAAACAGAGATGAAATATTTTGTTTTTTTTGGAAAGAAATTAATCATTGGTTCTCTAGTCATCAACAACACCCTCACTGTAGGATTTTAATTAAGGAGACTAATGCATGGGTAGACTGCTCATGTCCATTTTAAGCCAACATGATTGGTGACTCAGTTTTTTTTTTTTTTTCAGAATTCTTCAACTGAGAGTTTTCAAAATAGCAGGGTACCCCTGAAAGCACCCTCAAAATCCTCTACCCTCACCCCCCTACCCTCTTCCTGCCCCTCCCCTCGTCAAACTGAAAGCTAAGTATATTCCCCTTCTCTGAAAGCAAATACAAAACAGCTGACGTTGGAAGACATTGACCTTGAACAAGTGGCTGGCTGGCGCGATCCAACTCCTGTTCTCCAGCATTTCCCTGCGGCTGCCAGCGAGCCTACCCATCTATAGAAGTCAAAGCGGCTCTGGCCGTCCTCCCACAGGTTATTTCAGGCTGTGCCGACGCCCCCCCCCCCCCACTCTACACCCCTCCTGCCCCACCCCTTGCCTTGAAGCTCTAACCGCTTGTGTCAGGAGAGGATCACTATCATGTCACGCGCTGGGCATGGGTGGGGGAAGGGGGTTCCAGGGAGATGGGAATGTAGTGATTGGGGTGGGGGTGGGGGTTTCTTGAACCGATAGGTCAACTCATCAACCCCCCCCCCCCCCCCCCACACACACACACACACACACACAACATCCAAGAGCAGCAGGAATGTTGAGCTGATTGTACAGGTCCCTCTCCACCTGCTCCACAACAACTCCATAAACACAGTAAAGACTGTGCATGGAATACGTGGTGGGTGTCACATTCAAAAGAATGTTCACTTGGTAGACTGACTCTCAAATGGGCATGCTCGCAGACGTTCTATGCTGCAACTAAAAAAATCTAATCAAATGCACTCTCTCCACAACTGACCAGACTGAAAAAAAATGTGATTTCAAATTGGACAAAATAGCCCTGTTTACAGCACAGTACAGATTTACATCAGCCTAAAATTATGGAATCTTAACCATATTGATATAATTAAGGGGGGCACTCAAATGACAACAGAAAATGGCTTAATGGCAGAAACATCAAATGGTAACTAGCTGTCTCAAGTGAGTTTTGGAATTTTACTGGTAAAGTTTACAATAAATCGAAAGAATTTTGAAAGTTAAATGAAACGGGGATATTTGAACATTGAAACAATCTGTGGTATGTATGTATGAGAATACGCATGGTATGTATGTATGAGAATATGCATCAGCCTGTAAGCTTGCCTGAATGTCTATTTGTGTGTGTGTGTATCTGTATAAGCATGTGTGAGTGATCAGTTTTTTACATCAGAGATACTGAAATATGGCAGAGTTTACCGCAGTACACACTTATCAGACCTCTCTGCTTTGACGTGTGCAACACAATGACAAAACCACAACAAGGAAGCATCCAAAGCATTTCCTCAGTTCAACTCTGTTTAAAAAGCTCCCAGTGAGCACACTTTCACCTCTCTGAGACCTTCATGTAAGTTTGAAGACAAACACTATCAGAGAAAAATGTCACGCTTGCATGCCACCAAATGTTCTGCTCACGAGCTGCAGTGACGACAAAAGCTGATGACCACAAGAAGCCTATATAAGGTGACCCAACAGCTATGACCGATCTTCATGGGCTTTCTGAAGACGACAGGGTTAAATGTATGATATTTCCGCGGAAGAAGAGAAACACGAAGACCATGTTCCAGTGCATTATGGCCACCGAGAACAGTCATACAATTGGGGCATGAGGAGGAAAAAAATAAAGATACAATCTGTCTTTTGCATATAAGGCCTATGTAAGTCATCATCTAGGGAACTGTGCTATGAATCATTCAAATCTTAACCAAATGGACTGTGGGTTGCATGGAAAAAATGTAATCAAACAGCTGAGATCTTCCTTCTTACCTTTGTTACCTACGGCACCATGACCTTCCTACTCAATATCCAAAACATTTTCCCTCCCCGGTATTAAAAGACTCAAATAATTCAAGCTATGCTAATGTGCTGAAGCTGAAGAACTAGAAAAAGCACAAAAAAAAAAACTATCTGGCCTATGCTCTGCAGAGTCAGACTAAAGGGAGAAATCTAATTCTGTGCAGAAAGACAATTCTTTTTCAGCCTGGTCAGCTGCTTCAAGCAAACATGTTCATTCCAGTTACAGAAAGTAGCCCTTGTTTTGTATGTTTTTTTCCCCAAAGCATTCTGGCTGTACACCTAGAGTACAAACTGTATCTTTCTCAACATTTGGCAGCTGAAAAACTGTGCAAACATGCATCTCAGCAATGGCGGCCTCTTGGCATGGGAACCAGCCATCTATCAATGCAGCCAAAACTGCTCTGCTGTGGTCATGGCACTCACGTACCAATGTGCCAGTTAGTGAGGTACGGGGTGCCGCTGAAGGAGTGGAGGCATGAGTGGCTCTGCCAGACTCAAACTGGATTTCTCTGTGGCACTAGCAAGGGCTTCTGTGGATTAGAGACTGTGGGTGTGCAGTCCATGGCATTACCAAGTTGCCAAGGAAAATAGCAGAAGTTTACCCCCCTGTGCTGTGTGTGTGTGTGTGTGTTACTTCTGTGCCCCGGTTATTATAAGAACATCTCCACATAAGCATTCTTGTGAGACAAATAGAGAACCTTTATGGGTGTCTATTTTAAAATTCAGTCATTTTAGAAGTCACCTGTTTTTGGCGAGTTGGTGTTTCAGTATCATGTCTAGATGTTTGGCTGCGGCAGTGGATGCACGCTTTTGAGACCACAAACCGCTCATCTTGATGAAAGTGGTTTGGCAGCAGTTTGCGTGGAGTACAGTTAGGGATTTCCGGCCTGGGACATGAAAGACTTGTTGAAGAGGTTTTAAATGGGGTGACACAAATCAATTTTTAGCCTGGTGACTCATGCTATGATGCCAAACCTGCCTCTATGTGGCAACCAAAGGAATTCAAAGGGCTTACAGATGTTCTCCTATACAGGAAGCTTTCTGTATGGGTGTGGAGGACTTCACTGGGCCATGGGAAAATGTCAGTGCTCATTAGATCTTAAACCATTTGGCTAAAAAAAAGTACCTGAACAAAATTTTCAAGGAGTTACTCATGGAGATACAAATTAGCCTAACTAGAAGCAGTCTGTACCAAACCGGATGACAAATATGAGGCACTGCCCTTGACAATCACAAATTAAATTAGAAATTAAAGCCTTTCCAAATCAGATTTTTCAACTAAGTACAAGACCAAATATTCTGAAATCAAAATTATGTATTCTGTATTATAATAACTTTAAAAGTCAAAAAACAAAAACAAAATGTCCTACAAAATGTCTCCACATTTTCATGATTCAAGACTCTACGGGCACAAGAGACATGAATGAATGAGGCAGTTCAATATTTTTCAGACAGGCTAACACACTATATGCATGACTTATGAGAACCTCTCAGAAGATGCCAGGGGAGCTCTGGGCTTTCCATCAGCCATACAATATAGGGCCTATAGCTTGAGTCTCTCTCATGATGTCACAGTAAAATTAATGATCAACTCAAAAAACTATTCTGCCAAGAGCAGAATTCTCTTTGCCCAGCGATAACAAAAAAAAAAAACTTGAAAGCAACTGATGGTCTGTGTGTGTCTCTCTGTGAGTCTTTGAGGAGGGCACTGTATGCAAGTCACGAGACTGTCATGCCCCTGCTGCGTTGTGTGGCTAATCTGTGCATGTTAAGAAGTGCTGAAGGCCAGCAAAGAGTATCAGTATACGAGCGCTGCAACTCCACAAGCTTCTCAGAACGTTAGTCCATAGACTCATCTACCCTAAGCCAAGACCCATCTATGTACAGGTCATATTTAACTAAATTCATGTCAAGAAAAATATACTCTTATTTATTGAGCTGTTGCATTTGAATCTCACAAAAACAAAAAACAAAACAAAACAAAGAGAGCTTGTAAAATCAGGCCACTTCTCAGGAACTAGGAAAACACATTTTACTACAGGTAGCATGACTTGCCAAACAGTCTAGGCTATATAAAACAAAATGTGATCAGCCTAAAATATCCAATAAAGGTGATCTAATTGCACCTAATTACATCCTGTCCCTCCAGTCGACACAGCCCTGTATAATAACCTATTACATGTTGTTGAGAGCAATGGCAGAGGACAAGGCTTCTTAAACCTCATGTTCATGGCCAGTTAGAGACATGCTCTTGAGGCCAACAGAAAAGCTATGAATGGCCTTCAAAGATGTCTGGGAAAAAAAACATAAACACACAGTAGTTAAACACACAAACACAACCATGGCCTTCTGACAATAAGATATACGTAACTTCTTACAGAATTGTATGTGTGCTCCAAATGAGCCACATTACATTGTGTCAATTAAGACTCAAACTTAAAAGTCCTCAAAAGTTCAAGTAAGTATTTTGCGTGAATTTGTGTGAGTAATTTGGCAAAATTTTCCAGTTAACAGTTAAAAATCCTCAGTTCTAGACAACTGAATGAATAACAACTGTCAGCCTGTCCAAGCCAGCTGGTTACCACTTGCTCCTAGCTTCTCAGTTTTAAACGATGACCAATGTAAAAATAGTTACAGAGAACAGTGAGTTTGCAGCTTACTAAAAGTTGAGGCATGTTTGTATTCTTTACACTGAATGCTGCTTATGCTGCTTTTAACATATTTTTTTTGTTAAGTCCTCTCTGACCATAGCCAAACACTTCTACGAAAAGCTACACACAAAACAGGTCAGTGGTGTGGCAGACTGAGCATTAAGCTAATCACAAAAATTGTATTTCTGTCTAACTGAGGAATAAGCACTGGTTAGGACTATTTGTCAGTGAACAACGAAGACATTAAAAGCAGTTGGGGTTGGACTTAAGCAAGGCCACAGAACAAAGCTATAGGCTGTTCAGCTGCACAGCATGCGAAGGCATGTCATTTCTATTTATGGAAAAAGGACTTCCGGTCACAACACACACACACGCAGGCACACATGCACGCACACACACACCAATGTGTTGTTCTCCCTCTGTTAGGACTGCTCGAGAAGGCAACCCTGCAAGTCCCAAGTAAAAAGTCTCACCACACTGTAAAGTTCTCAGCGAGGTACAATCACAAACAATGATGTGGGTCATTTATGAGGAGTTACATAATGCTTGATATCATTACAGGCCCCCTTTCTGAACCCAAGAGGGGGAAAAAAACAGCTGAAGACAACCTTAAACTGCTGCCAAGGCTAATTCTTTCTCAGAGTTTTCCATTTGCCGGGCCAGAAACAAGGCACTCCTGTTAATATAAACATGCAATGCAACGCAATGCTGGCATGTGAGGCTGCTGCTTTCAAGGTAGTGAAGAGAGCACCATTTGGCCGAGACCGTGCAGGCACGCACAGCTGAAAAATTCAGCTAGCTCATTCCTCACCAAGAAATGAACTCCTATTTTCTTCTCATGCGCAAGTTCACAATTCTGACATTCAGGCTCATACCAATGTTAAGTTTTTTTGTTTTGTCCTTCTTTTTGTTTTTTTGCCCCCAGCCCTCCAGTCCATTGTGTTAGCGTGAGTTTTCAGAGCACCATTTCCTTTCCCATGGACAGGAGAAATGAATGGCTGACCCCCTGCTATGAACATCATGGGGTCAAACTTTTGCCAGGTTAGTATGTGGCCCTGGAGTGTAAAAAGGACATTTTTCACAAGTGACTCCACAGGGCAATGCCCAAGTTAGTATTCACAGGGAATGTTTTTCAAAACATTTCATCTTTTGATTTAAGCAAACTGTTAGTTCAAAGTTAAAAGCAACTCTACACACAGCATGGTGGAGTTAGGCAGGCAGCAGTGTGAGGCCTTTCTTAGTACTTTAATCTCATACACTGCAGGTCAGTGGGACAGTATTTTTAGAACATAGAGATTTAAAAAGTACATACCTGTAGTACCGCGACTGAAGGTACGTGGAGCACACAGCTTTTGAAACATGGCTGGCTGAGCCAAAGTCTATCACTTTCACCCGGTAGGGCTGCCGCACTGGGTCAACCAACATGATGTTCTCCGGCTTAAGATCGGCATGAATCAAGCCCATTGCCTTAAGCTTCTTCAGGGCTGTGGCCACCTGCTGTAGGATGGGCCGGATCACCTTGAGCGGCAGCGGGCTGAACTTGTTCTGCTTTAGGAAGTCGTACAGGTTCTGCTCCAGCATCTCGAACACCAGGCAGGTGTGGCTACGGTGCTGGAAGCACTCAAGAGCCCGCACCAGATTGTGCTCATCTGCGTTCTCACCACTCAGACGGGCCAAGATGCTCACCTCGATCTGGCCCTGCCGCGCGTACGATGGGTGGTTCTTCAGAATCTTGACCGCTACCACCTCGTTCGTGCCGCGTTTCCAGCACTTGACCACCTGGCCGAACGTGCCCCGGCCCAGGAAGTCGAGAACCTCGTATGTGTTCTTCATGGAGCACAGCACCTCGTGCTGTACCAGCTGGTAGTCTCCGTCTCCTCCCCCGGCCCCTTGCTTCGCAGGCGCTCCCGCCACTGCCGCAGGTACAGCCACTGCCGCCGGGTTTCCCACATTCGTTTGCAACATCGCAGGCAACATGGACAGGTCCTCCACTATCTGCATGGCGCTCCCCAGGTTTTCCAGTTCTTCACTTTTACGTTTCAGTCCGCATCGCTGGGAGCTCTCTGCCAAATTCAGTCCTCCACAATCTTCCCCGTCCCCTTCGTCCTCCCCTCCACCACCACCTCCTCCTCCACCACCACCACCTCCACTTTCCTCTCCTCCTCCTTTTGCCTCTTCACCAACACCTCCCCCTCTACAGCCGTTTCCCTCTCCCCTGCCCCCTCCGACTCCCCCTGAAGCTCCACTGCTGCTTCCACGCCCTCTGTCCTGATGCTCTAGCCCCTTTCCCTTGGAGGGGACAGCCCTGTCTTGGGGCTGTGCTGCCGCTGTAGGCTGCACACGCTGCACACCTCTCACAGCGACCGTTTGCAACGAAAAGTTCTGCCCGCCACGCGGTCTGCCACCCGCTGCTTCTCTTGACTGAAATAAAGGCGTAAGTTTCGTCGGGTGAGCGATGCCAAGGGTTCTACCATTCAAATAAGTCCGTGGGTAGGCTCTTTCATGGTAAACACAGTTGCTGGGCTCGACTTTGAGTTTCTTCACACTGCAAAAGGCACTTGTCTGAGTTTGAAAAACATGTGGTGGGTAGACCAAGACTTGTGAGGCCATACCTGGACAAGGAAGGAGAGAGAAAAAAAAAAGAAATGTAATTTCAGTATTGACCACAATTATCACACTAACCTCGACCAGTAATACTGTGAAAAGGCTTGGTTTTCATTTTCACAAGCTATTATTGTAACGGATACACAAATTTCACTACACCAGAAACATCCCCTTATTGTATTCAGTGTTATAAAAATATGACACTGTGTGTGTGTGTGTGTATAGTGAAATGTGCTTTAGGGACCCATTTAGTATCTTTGTATTAGAGGATCTCAGAACAATCTGACCTGCAGTCAAAAAGAAAGAAGAAACAGCCTACTTGGAAACAGGTTAAGATCATAACCACAGGTTATGAGAGAGCAGGTGACCATAAAAAAAAACAACAAATGCAACCTAAGGATATGTCTAGGCCATGAACTAAAATGTGTGACTTGTCTTTTTTTCCCATTATTTCTTCAGCCCTGGCACACTGACCTTATCACTGACTGTCTATAGGCCTTGCTGAAACAGCTGACCTAGTTCCTTTTCTCTGGAGCTCTTCCAGTGACATCAAAGCTCTAAGGCCCTGCTGGCTTTTCAACTTTAATCAACACGGGTATTCAGAAGGACAGATTTAGAAAGCTTTGCATGCCTCATCCCAGGGTCGAGTCTCAGCCCAAATGCACCCAAGACTGAAGAGTATGGTGACCTAGCCTATACGAGGCAAATGTAGCTAGTTATGTGTAAAATTCACAATTGCATACCCTTTTATTGCGTACGATTTTCATGAGATCAAACATTTAAGATATTTTTACATTTATTTTATATTTATAAATAAATTCTGTGTCCACAATGTATAATTACGGTCACACACAGAAGAAATTTTGAATTGATAATCGATTCTATTTTAATGTAACCATGAAAGGAAACAACCCCTAGGCTAAACTTGGCTAAAGAAGTTGTGTGTGCTACCACGCTGCCCTGTGCGCCAGTAGGTTATTGGCTTCAAACAAGAGAGAAAACAATGACACTACAAACACTATCAATAACACCATGGCAGCAAGTGATCTAAAAAAGCAACTGAGCTAAGCGCGTCATTCTAAAGTTCAATAGCACCAATAAATGAGACTGAACTGATGTGTTGTCACAACACCATGGAAGTACTAACAATGCAATCGAGAACAGATAGCAGTGTGGGTGGAACCCAACACTATTTAGACACTGATTTCACATGTAGGGAAATAGCATTGGTTGATCCAATGTAAGATTCAATGAGACTCATTATGGCAGCCTATGATAATCGTAGTTTGTTCCTTCCCTGTCAGTAGCAATTTTTTATAAGGATAATTTTCAAAGGTAATATAAGTACAAAGCAGGGAAAAGGTACCCCCCCCCCCCAAAAAAAAAAAAAAATAATAGGTTCAATGGCAATGCTAGGCAACATGGCAAACCAAATGTGATTAAAACAACCCCAACACATGCACAATCAGGTAACACCTTTTTCAGCACCTGGAAGGCCATATCCTCCAACCGACACTTTTTATCTCAAATGGTAACAGGAGGCCACCAGAATGAGGCCTTGGGTGTTTTGGCCCTTTAATTTAGCTAAGCCAACAAAGTGGCAGCTGCAGAGGCTGCTATTATTGCTGTCTGTAGCATGATACTCCCCCACTAGCCAGGGAGACTCCTTCTGTGGAATCAAGTTACTAGACAAGGAGCTACACAATTTTAACACTACGACCACATACTACTGACCTCTCACCCCACTGCTTCCAGATCATGCACCTTGAAAAATGACCAAAAGTCCCTCGAGTCATTGTATGTGGGTGGAAACAGCTGGCTTTCAAAGGAAAAAAACAACTTATTCCACCTCCTTTCACCTAATGTGTGATAGTAAATGGCTCACACCTTGCCTGGAACAACAGAAGGCCCAAGAGCCAGATAAAGCGTCTTCTCAAATGGGTTTACTTCAGACCTGACAGTATGTGCTCCAGATTCCAAAAGTTACTTAACAACTTGATTAAACAGGCTACCAGAAGTGTGCTTAAGAATTGCGCTCTGCCCACAGAACTATTTTAAATTTGCCCATGTAGGCCTATGTAGAGATGCTGCCATTTTCCTCTCCACGTCTAACCAGGGGCCATGTTATGTGTAGCAGAAATGTGCTTAAACTATTCTGTGGTAAACACAAACGAAAAACAAAACAGGAAATGGCTGTAAGGTCACTCAGGAAACGAAGCATGCCTTTTTATGGACAATACCAAGATGCAGTTTGGAGAAAAAAATGGTAAAATATTCCAAGGAGATTAAACTAAGACAGCATTTTCATAAGCAGCCCCATAGTATTACATGTTGAGCACATTCAGCATCTTTTTGGATTTTTATGTGGGAATAAAAGTCACCAAGTCCATAAAAAAGGCTAATGATCAAAAAACATCAGGTAACATTCCAGTGTCAAGTTAAAAAAGAAACCTTGACAAATATTAACCAAAGCTTTACAACCTACATTACAAACTACAACCAATATCCAATTCAAAAGAGCACTGTTTATCTGCAGTACAGAGTAGTAGCCTGCTAGCTTTTTCTGTATCTGGTTTGGCCCAAACTAACCACACTAGGCAAAGGGAAATTCCAAGAAAAAACCCAATGCCTAAAGTTGCGTCTGCACTGAGATCTGAAATCAGCTAGTCACTCTGCCATGGTCATGTATGCACTTGTCCCTTGACGCCACCCAAAATGTTGTTCTGGGCTAATATGAAAAGGAAAGCTCAGTTGCCTTACAGCCAACCACTCAGCATCCATAACAAAACAGGAACGCTCTCAAATTTCAAAGCAAGTGGTAGGCTATACGTGAAGGAGCATTACTGTTGAGATACAACTTCTCTTCGTGGACTAGCTAAATAAGGATAAAATCTAAAATGTTGATAAAGCATGAATGTTAAATTAGAAGACATGTAGCTGAAGGGGGGGGGGACTGAGAACGAGAACAGAAGGGCATTGTGTCAGAGACAAAAAAATGGCTACTACACAACCAACAGCAGAAGGCATGGCCCACTTACAAGGAAACATAACAAAACAAATTGACTGCACGCTGGGTCAATAAGATCAATATAGCCTAGTGATGCAGTGTGCAAATCTGTATCAGGAATAAGGGGGGAAACAATGACATAGCTCCTGTGTTGTTACTATGATTTTGCTTGCTCTTGAAAAATTACCGATCTAGTGGATGTATAAGACTGCGCTAAAATTCTTCCATGCAATCTACTACAGCCCTCAACCACTTTTGACTGGTTATGTAATAGAAATTATATCATTAAAACGGCGACTACTGTGTTTTGGAAACAAACTCTTCATATCTACATCATGTAGAGTAAAATTTGCATCTTCTGTAACAAAAGTGTCTGTTCCTTATGGTCAGGCACAAAAAGCTATCATCTGATAAAATATGTGCTTTGTTAAACAAACTTAAATGTTGAAGGATTCACTGTGCTGCCAAATAACCTAATGCAAACTGGCATTTTTAAGCACCTGTGGCTCAGAATACATTTTAGGAAACTCCAACTATTTGTGCTTCTGAAATGGTAAAAGAATTCGGTTGTGAAAAGCCATTGGCTAATTCTGCCTAGGTTTGGCAAGAAAAGGGACCATTCAGCTGCAGAATGTCTTCTTACTTAAACACTTGATCTACAGAAAAACTACAACAAAACATGTATTATATAACTGGGTCCGCAGGCATCAATCGAGCTAAAGAGATACAAATCAAACTGTATCTATAGCCATTTCTCCTAGATTGGTCCCCTTCTTTTAGTCGTAGAGATGAACTTCAGACAATGAGGCAATAACTGCCTACAGTACTTTTAACAAATTCCCTGAGAAACGACAGAAATCAAGTAGTCATATTCTAATGTCGTGTACACGTTGGTGGACCACCATAGCTGAGGGTCATGGTGCTTCACTTCGTTGTGGTAGTGTGATCCTGAAAACCTTTATCTTTGTATAGTTGCCAACAATACAGAGCCAGGAGGCCGTTGCAACCAACTTGTATCAATTCCAGTGTCCAAACTAACTAACTTTTTTCAGCCACCAGGAATTAAATCTGCAGAATAGCAGCCTATGTGCAACTGAAATAGCTAACGTACTAGAGTTATCGTATGACTTCTATTTAACTTCCCGATTCTAAAAGCGCTCATTCTTCTGAAACTGAAATCTCGCCATTTCAATGTTCACTCTAGCGCGGTGAAGAACTGAAAGACCAGATGTAAACAGAAATGGAACGAACTTGCAGAAAATGTTAGCCAGCAACCACCCAACAGATTAGAATTTTTAACATGTTATCCTATAATAGATTTAGGCTGGTAGCATCGGACACGTAAAATTTACTGTCTTACCAGTAGTGTGAGTTTAGTGAGCTAAACTACGTGATATCTGTAACGTTAATGGAAAAGAAAATAGAAGCCAGACTATGGGTTTTGTCAATGCTCAACTATCGAGCAAATAGCTAACTTGCTACCTTACAAATGCAAGTGAAGAGGAAAATGGTGCACTGCATTTTATCTTTAAGGCTGCTCTACTTAATTTACTTACAGTCGAATCGCTAGAACGTAAAATTTAACGTTAGAGATTACTGGCCCGACTTCGACTTTTACATCGATCATGCCAGGTAAAACGAGGCAAACTGAAATGCGCATATAACGTTACCTATTCAGCACATTAGCAACTAAATATGATATAACGTTAGTGGCGGGGATAACGTTAACGTTAGCTAAATGACTGTTTGTGGGAATTAAGTTAATGTTAATTTAAAACGTCGGTAACAAATAATAGGGAACTTAGTTGACGTATCGCCCGCTGATGTTAACGTTACCCCAGAAATGGATCACCCTAACGTTGGCGTTAACATCTACAACAAGACGACACATTCAAAGTTATTCTAACTTTGAAAGAAAAATCGATAACGATGATTTACCAACTAACTCTTGTAATTTCGCTATTAGTAGAATAACTATCCAACAGCCAACACCAGATTCGCACGATAACGAGTTTAGGATTTTGTTGTTAACGTTACCTAGTAGCTGGCTGCCTTAACTAACGTTAATGTTAACTGAAGGCGGACATGAGGACCAGCACCACCAGAGTTGCCACAATATGTCATTAAACAACTATAACAAACGCTAACAAACACTGAACATTTCAGTCATTTAGCAAGCTAGCAGCCCTGCCCTCACTAACATGGTACTTCGAGTCTTGTCACATAAGTTAGCAAGTTGAATAGCGGCTAAAATGTCCAATCAAGCAATATAATTATACAGGTACATTCATGAGATGTATTACCTTCATATAGAGTATCAGATGATAGAATCCAGGGCCTCTCCGAACATGTTATGGACTTACAAGGTACCCATACCATGCACAGTCTGCCTGCTGCACTGCTGCCATCTTGTCCTGGACAACAGGAGAGGAGACCTCGCTATCGACAACACCACCATCTCCCACATATTAAAGTTCAAAATAACAACAGCATATGCGCAAATTGTGTCATCAAACTTGGTCCAGGACGTAGCTGTGAGGTTCAAGTTATTCTTTTGGTTGGCAGGGCGGAGAAGCCCATTTTCTGGAAGGGGTTTAGAAGCCCCTATTCTCCGTGTGTTCCGCCCGCTCTGTCAACAGCTAACATGTCCCTAGTCTCTCTTTGGTCTCGGCTGTGTGAGAAATGTTTGTGATGTGAGACAATGGCATGCATGTAGACGTAAGCAATCGACCGACGAGACCAATCTACTGGAAACGTACTCTCAGGTTTCACGCCCACTGGGTAGGGAGCTGTATGTAAAATAAAAGAGAAGGAATAAAAAAAGTAGGACTTGGAGTTGTAGAACAGCAAGAAACCTTTTTAAGTATGTGTAGGCTGCAGTTTATTTTTAGGAAAATAACAGCCAGGCGTGTGTAAACTCTGGTAGCCTGATGACTATTCAGATATTCAACTATAAAGAAGTCTACAATTTACACCAAATTTCAGGATGTTAACATTTGTTATAAATATGTCAAATGACATATGATGATTTGCATCCGCCTAATGCAGAACTGCATCTTTTGATTTGTGTGTGTGTGGGGGGGGGGGGGGGGTATTACAGTGCTATGTTATATGGAGTTTTATGTTATATGGTAAACATATAACATACAAATATGGTGTAAATATTAACAATGTGACAAAATGTAGTTTATAATTCCTTGGAAAACTTTACAGTTGCTGTAACAGAAGTAGTTGTACCTTTCTCCCTGCTGCTTTCCCCATCTACTGGGATCTCTGTATCACTGGAAACTCTTGTGGAGTCTTCCCATAAGCTATTTTTAATTATAGAGATAAGAGGTCTCTGCACTGCTTCAGCTGGCAGTTCAGCTTGACAGACAAACATGAGGTAGAGACACAGAATTAACAGAACATGTGGAACTGACTGATTTACTCATGAGTCAACAATGTGCCTAAGGTGTACAATTGGTGTATCTGTAACCATGGCTGATGGAGAGCAACTGTTATCTACTGGCATGGATAAGCTAGTCCTGGTCTCAGCTGGTGGTGACAGGTGCTAGCCAGTTCCCTTTCAGACTACTTGGACCATCTCAGTGACCTCTGTTTGCATGCAGCTTTAAATCAGAGAACAAAATAAAATGTGCTCCAATTCAAACAAGTTTCACAGACTTCCAGTGACTTCACTGACACCATTCATTCATCAACAGGATATTAAAAGCCCAATATGTCTCAGTAAATCAAAGTGAAGTCAAATGGGTTTTATTTTCATTTCAACCATATACACTGTATATAGTGAGATAAAACATTTCACCATGGATCAAGTGTATATCTCAAATATGTAAATAGACATTTGAGGCAGGATACATTTAGTGCACACACTTTTGTGTGATGAATGTATAAGTATGTGTCTTTTGAATCATTAAAGTACTATCTATCACTCATTGTAGATCCACATAAAGTGTAGTTACCACTTTACATTTAAGACAGACAAAGGACAGGACAGACAACAAAAGACAGGGCTTAAGTAGACTTGGAACAGAGCACTGATTGTTAGTTAAATTCACAGTGGTGGAGGTAGATATAGAGAAATATATAGAATTTAGCAGCAGGAAAAAAAATGCAGGAGTGTATTCCAGTTTGGTGTAAAAAAAATACTATAGTTACTATGTTACTATAGTTGTTATAAGTTATTTTATTTAAGCTGTGCTGGAACTACAGTGACTTTCATAAAGTCACAAAGTGAAGTCAATAAACCCCCTCACCCATCACCTGGCAAGCTATATTTTGCTACCTCGCCACTTCTGCACCACTCTATGTTCCCATTGTCATTATGGTTGATTTAAAATTGTGAAAAAAAGCAGTCTGGATGATATACTTTTTGAGAGTGATCAACAAATTTTACATGTAGGCTATAGTATGTAAAATAAGGGAGTCTAGTGATCCTTACCACTTGACAAAAAGAGTAAAGAGTGAAACAGTAAAGACAAGTTATAAATAAATAATGGCATAAACACATGTTTGGTAAGGATGCTTTAAGACACACGCATTCACACACTACAGTGCACCTGTTGTAATTAATCAATTGCCAGGCCAGCAATGCTCAGTCTGCAAGTTGAAGCGAGCTAAAGGGATTTTGTTCTACCAGCACGTGGTTAAGACGAGAAGTTCGGAGATCAATTAAGCGTCCTGTTTCCTCATGTGTCATAAGCGTGTCTGGTGTCTTCAGTGTTTTCACTGATTATGTATAATGCTACCCTCAGCTGGTCAGAGATGGTAATGCAAACGAATTTACAGGGCGTTCATCAGGACAAACTGAGACAGGACGGCTAAACATCAAGTGTTTCCAAGTTATCATGCCTACATTTCTTCAATTTTTTTTATAGGTGGGTTAATCAAAGCCAAATAGAGGTACATACGTGTTATTGTACTGCAGTTTCTTGAATTGGCAATATTTGAATTCTATGAAATTAATATTAATAATTTATTCTAGCCCACTCAGTTTAGCCTCAACAATATATAAACTGTAAAACACATGAACCAGCAGACTCAGGTGACTAAGGCCAGTAAGACCACCTGAGAAAAACAAATGCAACTGCACAACCTACATGTCCATGACCAAATCAGGTCTACACCTCCTCTCATCTTCACTCAGCATTCCAGCTGTTGCCATTTGGCTTTTGTGCTCTCTGCTGTGACAATCCTCAAGAGACCATGAACATTGCTGCTATTGAAGTAGTCTATAATATGTGTTGTTTGTTATGTTTCAGTTTTATCTCAGTGTTGTCAGATGCTATTTATGTTAATTTTATGTTATGTTTATGTGTATTTAATGAATAACAAAGTTTTATCTTATCTCATCCTAAAGATAGTTGGTTGTCAGAAAGACTGTAGAATCCTATGCACAAGCCCTAGGAGAGATGTAGGCCTAATAGTGTCTTTTAGCAGCTCCATCAGATGAAACTTTGAGTCTTGGACTTCTGCACCCCGGGTCAAGATTGATGACTTCTATCTGACATGCAAAAGACTACATAGGAAATAAGCTACTTGTGATTTCAATACCAGATAAGTTTTTTAGTATATTTTATAGTATATAGTTTTTGGTAGTTTATAATATGGTCTGTTATGACTTGGCTGATACACATACACAATTGTGATTGTGACACTTCTGCTGTCTGTAGATTTTGCCTAGCTGTATTTTGCTCAGTGCTTTGAATGTGTTTGATGTGCAACTAAAGGTCTCAGTCCATTGCTCTGCTCTCACTCTGCCTCTGTCATCTCTGTCCTTCCCTCCTGATCATCAAGCTGATTCAGAAATCTCTCGCCAGTCATTGCACAACTGATTAATTGGCCTGTTAATGTTTTATTGTCTTCGAATTGAAACAGGCCCTGATCATTGGGGAATAATTAACAATGGGCCACTAGCATCACCGAACAATCACCTAATACTGCAAATACTGCAAGTCAGCTGTCATGCCTGAAACTCATTCAGCTGCAGTAGGCCTGAACACAGCTTTTATTTCTGCAAACTGTCTCTAGGTTACACAAACCATTTGGATTACTTCATTTTCTAGTAATTCATTTTAATGCATTTTTTATTGTTTTTTTTTCTTCAACCAATATATTCAACTGAAACAAATACAGCACAGTACAGTAGCCTTTGGTCAATGATATATTCGTTTTTCATAGGACTCTTATTTTGACATGTTTGTGCCGGTAGTAGTTATCTTCTGGCAGTGGTCATGTGATATGTTGCTTTTGCCACCACCAATTTATTTTGGATGTTTTAACCTAAAGTCTACATCGAAAACCGACGCAAATGCAATTTGTCTACAAATAACCAACCATGCGGAGACGGCCATTGTCGGCCGTTATGAAATCGGCAGCAGAAAATAGGTTTGGTTAAAACATTTGCACATAGGATACAGGCTAAGATGTTTAAGTGTTTGAAAGAATGCCGTGCTGTAAAGTAGGGTTTTGCCACCTACTGTTGCTTGTGCTATTGATGATAAGGTCAAAACGTAGCTGTGGTGTACATCAGTTCATTTACTTGGCTATAGTAGTATTTCTCAAATCATTATATTTCTCAAGTCATTTATTACGTAGTAACAAGTAGCTATGTGTTTGTATGTGTATGTATGTAATGCTAGTAGTATTACATAGCCCTAGACTGTTTGGTTGCATAGCTGATTACAGCATCCATGTTGACGTTTCCGTGTCTCTTTTGATCTGGCAGGTCTACTTTGGAGAAAAATGAAACCGACCTGGTGAAACCACAGTTCCACTGTGATCTGTGGGTATATTTCACTATTCAAAACTGGATACTTGACTTTGGTAGACCCATAGTAATGGTATGAGTCCAACGCTACTCTTAAAATTGTATAGTATTTATAAAGAGTAAGAAGTGTTTCAAAGTGAATGTAAACACTTTGCCTACCTTTAGATTATTCTTCCTCTGGAATGGTTCCCACTAAACAAACCCAGTGCTGGAGACTACTTTCATATGGCTTACAACATCATAACACCGTTTCTTCTTCTGAAGGTATAGCCATTGCACATCATACCATTATCATTCACTTACTTTATAAAAGCTGATATTTAAGTGTATCTCTTTCATTAATCTAGAGAGAGGGGGAAAAAGTAGCCAGATAAACAAATAAGGCAGTGATACTTTTGAGTTTGGTATACCTTGATACCTTTCTGCAGTGACACCTTTCCCTACCAGTGATGCCTTTAATGTGAGGAAAACAGTTGACTAAATTCTGATAAAATTATCCAAAGTTACAGCTTTCCTTTGCACTAATGGCTATGCATTTTAAATGATACAGCTGTGTAGTAGAACTTATATTTAATGACATTTGACATGAATGGCTTCCATTGTAGTTTATTGTCATCAGGTTTATTGACATTTGCCTTTCTCCTTAATGCATGCTTTTTTTTGGTCCATGCCATCCAATCCTATAAAGCTATAGTGATAAGCCATCAGATAAGCCATGGTTTATTCACACAGAGTGTGTATATGTTTTGTTTTACAAGCTGATCGAACGTAGTCCTACTGCTTTACCTCGCTCTGCGGTATACATCAGTATCATCACATTCGTCATGGGTGCCAGCATCCATTTGGTAGGAGACTCTATCAATCATCGCCTCATTCTGAGTGGCTACCAGCTACACTTATCTGTCAGAGAAAACCCCATCATTAAAGATCTCAAGCCTGCATCACTGGTACACAGAATTAATTACATCATACATTAGGATACATCAATTTGAATGTATACATTTTGCTAAGAAAGAGATTGTGATCATACTGTACATTTTTCACCATTTCCAGATAGACTCATTTGAACTACTGTACTATTATGATGAACACCTGGGCCATTTAATGTGGTGAGCAAAAACACTATTCATTCCTTGAGAAGTTCCATTCCTAAGTCTTATTAGCAGGAAATGTTATATATGATACTTGACAATGATATTTCTTTCTTTCTTTCTTTCTTTCTAGGTATATTCCATTCTTCATCATTCTTTTCCTTTACTTCACTGGCTGCTTCACACATGTGAAAGGGCAGAAAAAGATGCCTTTGGCTGCATGGATTCTCTTGGGTCCTAGTGCCCTCTACTATTGGTTAGTATCCTCCATTCTGTCAAAGAATAAACTCAACCAAAATATCTTACTTCGGTTAAGTATACATTTACTGTTTGTCCACATTGGTGGCCAAAAACATTAAGACATATCTGACTCTGCTCAACTGGATGCAGAGGTTTTGAAGAATGTAGGACTTCATTGATGATTGTACAACACATATCTCATTGCACAATATATTATTTTTATAACTTTCATTATTTTTAAATCATCATTAAAATGTTGGGTTAAACTCAGTACTTTTGATCACCACTGTATGAATCTAGGAGTATTACATATGGTAATTGTTGTAAAGTCAAAACAAATTAAATACTAATGTTTAATGACATATCTCTCTCTCTCTCTCTCTCTCTTTCTCACTTCACTCGTCCTGTTCCTCTTTTCCCTTTCCTCTTCCTCTTTACACTGCAGGTATCTTGTGACTGAGGGCCAGATTTTTATCTTGTATGTCTTCACTTTCTTCGCCATGGCAGCTACTGTCATTCAGCAGAGACAGAAAGGATTTGTCCTGGACAGCAACGGCCTCTTTCTTTTCTACAACTTCATTTTAACACTTGCCCTTGTGGTGGTGTGGGTTGCATACCTCTGGAATGATGAGGTGCTACGGAAGAAGTACCCCGGTGTCATATATGTCCCTGAGCCTTGGTCATTTTATACATTATACATAAAAGGCAGTCATTAGGCCCTTCTTTCCTGCTGCGTTTGTTAACCAAAGGTCAAAATCACATTCACAATCACAAGTGAAAGCACTGAATCTAGTCTTCTGAGCTGTTACCTTGATTGCTTTACACTGCACTGAAGGTGGTTGTGTTACAACAGGACAGGTTGTTTAGTGGAAGATCCACAACACAGACTGTGTCTAGTGTGTCCTTTGTAGTATTGAAGGCCAAATGTACATGCAATATGAATGCATAATGTATGCAACCTCAAGTACATTTTTCGAAATATATTCAGCTGTAAGTTTTTATAAGACCCATTAAATATTTGTGTCACCTTTCTTGTTATTTGTTTTAGGTGTTGTTTATCATTGAACATTTCATTGCTATTACATTTATTATTATATCATGACAAGATTAAAATTTAAATGCCTGACTGATAAATAAAAAACATGTTTTAGTCAATTTAGTTTGTTTCAAAAACTGGGAACATTATCAATAAAGGTCATTGGCTATCGTGTAGATTTAAGAGGAAGTACATTTTGTGCTCAGAGTAGGAACACCCTATCCCTATAGTGATCCTCCCATGGGTGGAAATAATCACAGTGTCTTTATGGGTTTATGGCTGGGCTGTAACATCCAATGGGTTGAGTTCTCTCTGCAGGAATAATATGATACATCGTATCCAATATCTGTTGCCACAGCAACAGCCTATCAATTACGTCTATCTGGTGGTGGACTTTAGAATGAGCTGGTGTGCACAGCAGTTCGGCAAGGGAGTAACATTACAGGAAGTCACACACAAATCTGTCCAACATGGTGAGTGCTGGGAATTTCATTAATTTCTTTTTAAAGGTATGGGGATGTTTGAAATGAGTATCTGAGTATCTGAATGCGTATCTGTTTTCTTTCCTCTAGGCAAAGTTCCTTTCACAAGCTCAGATAAATGGTAAGATATTTATACACACAGAGATCACAGTCAAAAGGAAAAATTTCTGTTCATTTTTAACTTTAGGTCAAAGTTTTTTTGGAGGTGTCAAATTGAACTATGACTGTAGAATTGTTATTTATTACTTTAGGAAAATATTTAAAGTATGATGTATGTTTCCCATCTTCGCTACTGAGTGGCGTCATCAATAGACACCTTGTCTAAAGTTTACACAGTAGTGCTTTCATTTATTTGCTACTTACAATGAATTACTTTTTACTGACCACACACATTTTGCAAAATCAAATCAATGTATAAACCTCGGTTAATAATTGGAATATTACAGTAGTACATATAGGTTTTTTAACACCAACAGTAAAGAATATGCATGTTTTACACTAATGTTTTAGCATTAGTCTTGATTCAGTATGTCTAATATCCTACCCAATTGTATTTTTCCCCTCAGAATTCAAAGAATGTTTTTCCCTTTATGACAAGAAACGCAAAGGAAAGATTGATGCAAAAGACTTGATCACAGTGATGCGAAGTCTGGGGACAAGTCCAACCTTCAGTGAGGTGGATCGACACCTACAGATTCATAAAATAGGTACAGGCACAAATAATGAAAAGTTATAACACATTGCTTTCACTAGTTGACTAAAACACTAAACCAAGAGAGAAATAGTCAAGAGCACATTTGCCACTTATGAAGGGAGCATAAGAAGAGATAATATATGAGCTGACTCACATCTGACTTTTGGGCTCTCAAAGCAATAAAAATAAAGTTGTATCTGTGATGTAATGGATTCATAGCCTAGCTTTAAGACAAATACAAACAAAACAACCATTGATAAAGTAATGTCTTTAGTCAAAGAAACAAACTCTGTTTCCAGGAGTTTATCTCCTGTCATTAAAGTGCTCTCTGCTTACCTGTTTTTGTCACAATAATCAGTAACTGTTTACTCAACATTCTGCTGCAGACAAAAGAAAATCGTGTCATTTACTACATCCATCTGAAAATGCCAGTCGCTGTGGGTCATTCTTAACAGTCTTAAATATGCTAGTGTGCCACCCAGATCTAAAACAAAACTCTGTGTCAAATATCTTCCCACATTTGATTATATTATATACTACTAATCTTCTTGGGGTGTGGATAATATCACACAGTAGTCTTTCATTTTTGTATGAGAGATGCTTCAAACATAAACTTGCATTGCTGTACATGTCAGATGTCGTAACCTGTCTCCACTTTTGTCCAACAGATAAAAACGGAGAGTTAGACTTCTCCACGTTTTTGACCATGATGCACAGACAGATGCAGCAAGAGGACCCAAAAGCAGAAATCTTGGAGGCCATGCGCATGACAGATAAAAAACAGAAAGGCTACATCCTCGCCTCTGAACTACGAGCCAAACTAACAGGCCTGGGAGAAAAATTATCAAACAAAGAAGGTACTGATGCATGTCAGTCCTGGCATGGCTGTCTCATATGTCTCCATTTATGTATGCTGTAGTTAGTAGTGTATGTAGTCTAGAGTAAAGATAAGACAAATACTTTTAGATATTAAGATAAATACTGTAATTCTGTGGGAACAGATTATTAAACTTTGCATCTGAATTATGTCTTTGTTCTAAATATCACCCTGAGAAATAGCAAAGGATATATGTTTTTGGGCTTTTGACATCTCCTGATTGTTGCTTTCAAGTGATACCAACAAGGTTTTTATGATTACTATCTTAAATTTCTTTTTTAAATATCTTCTTGTGTTGCAGTGGATGACCTGTTTAAAGAAGCCAATGTTGATTCTAATGGCCTTGTGCATTATGAAGAGTTTACAAGGATGGTGACGCTTCCTCCAGTGGATTACTAACAGCAAATAGTGCAAAGTTTAAATATATGTACAGACAAACAATTATATCAATATGGTATTTGTAATGCATTGGTTCACATGCTTCCACCACCTCTCCAAGAGCATCAGTGTGTTGTGAGTGCATTTGATGTTTCACATGCCTACATCACTACTTTACCTTTTAGAATGGCAAACACTGGAAATTTTAATTTATATACTGCACCACTAGATGGCGCTCCAGTGTTTTGTATAGCATTTCCAGCATTTGTATAGCTGTGGATATATTCAGGGATTTACGCAGCAGCAGAATTGGACTAATTTTAAGATTGACTTGATGATGGTCTAACCCTAAAGGTGCTGTCTTGTGTATGTTGATAATAATACTTAAAGAAAAAATGTATAATAAACAGTATTTAAAAACGTTAACTGACATAACTTTTTATTTAGTTACAAATGGGGATTTAAAAAGCATGCATAATATGCAAAAACACATATTCCTCCACTAAAAATCCTCTTACATCAGGTACATTATGACTTTCCCCAGTCAAGAGCTTTCATGAACTCTTCCTCTGTGAAGGACAACATTTTGGCAGCTTCAAAATGCATCTTCCATGGTGACAGAAAAAAACAAAACAAAACAAAAAAAGTTAGTGTTATCTCCAACTGAGCATTGTACATACAGTATGCTTTTACTTGTCCATACCTTTTGTCTTTTCAATATATCAATTAGCTTCAGTTGTTTCTTGAACCCAACTATAAGTTCAGCCTTTTGCTTTTCCAACTTCTTGTTCTCAGCTTGCAATGCTTCCATTCTTTGGTGGTCCTGGAGTGCAGAGTCCTTGAGACCAGTAAAGACAGCATGGTCAGTAAATAATAACTTCTTCGAAAGGCATGATATAAAATGAGAATATTACCAACAACAGTTTGTCTTAACGATGAAGGCTCATTTACTGCAAATCAAAAATGTACCTCTGGGTATAAATACAATGACATGAACCTGAATCTAAGTGAAAGACTAATCAACCTCTATGGTTTAAGTATTATTGCAACACCTGGGCAAAAAAAAAAGGCATCGGGATAAAACCTAGCCCGAGTCAAGCCAGACCACACCTCAGTCGAGACTGAGCTTGGATCTACACACAACTCATTGACCAATATGAAAAGTTGAATTGGTGCATTAACTAATTTGTTTAACATTACCCTATTAATTTTGATTGTTAAAATTCTTTAGTTACTGGGTAAGTGTTATATAAGGGAGATGTTTATGTACCTTTGTGGTTTGTTTTATCTTGTCCAGTTGAATCTTGTATCTTTTGGCTTCCTCCAAAGCTCTGTTCAGTCTGACCTCTGTGGCACTATGGTTATTTGCTGCTTGTTTTTCTGTCCTTTTCAGTCCTTCTATTTCCTGGAATATACATGAGCATAATAATAGGCGGTCATGCAGACACTGATAATAGATAGATATGATGCAGATGATATGAACGTCCACAACAGAACTACTTAAATTCATTGGCAGCCTTGTCAGGATTGACAATCGTACCAAGTACCATACACAGTACTATACAATGCATTATTACTGTATTGCTTTAGGTATCCTGGGAAGTGCTATGAAGTTGTGAACCATGCATGTCATACGTATCTGATTTAGGTTAACCTTGTGTGACCCCAAACTCTGAAAAATTGCAGAAAATACAACTCCAATACCACAACCATCCCACCCATTGTTAGTAAACTACAATGCTGACACAAACTACAGGTATGCAACCTGACTGATACAACTCTACCCATGGTCTACTAAAGACAAGGGCAAGGGAGTCTGGAGAGTTTTCTGAGGGCCCAAGATAACTGTCACTCAAACCTGGGTGCAGCGCTATTACCAGCTGCAGGACGGCTTCACTTTACACAGCCAAGCTAACCATGCAAATGAGGCCATGCAGCACATTCCTCAACATATATATTCAATTACATCTGTCATTGGCATCTGGGAGACACCAGAATACCTGTTCTCTTTCCTGTATACTATAACTGATTGTTATCTATACTATGCTATAATACCAATCAAACTATATATTTTATACTATACATTGTATAAAGTACACTGCGTATAAAGTACACTGTGTATAAAGTACACTGTGTATAAAGTACACTGAATGTACTTCTAATAATACAGGTCTAAAATTCACTGTTTTTGTCCAAAGCCTGTACATAGCATTTGGCCATAACACTCCAACATAGTGGTCAGAAGCCTGGAAGGCATTACGGTCCAAGGTGTAGTATTGGGAGAGGAGACTAGCATGTGATTGAGACAGTATATTTTTTCACATCTGCTACCTACTTTGTGCAATGAGGTCACTTGCTGTTGTAAGCCGTCACATCTTCTGTTAGCTTCCTCTGCCATGACTCTGTGTTTCTCTGTCTGGCTCTGTTGAATGTTTGTGGTTCTCTGGAGCCTAGTTCGGTCTTCTTCAGCCTGTTTCAGTTTGCTGGTCAACACACTGTTTTCATCATCCTTAAAAACAAACCAATCATCTAGGTATTAGATTAACTATATACATTATGCATATATATATATATACCCAGTATGTTAGGTAAACTAAATGTTTTTAGTGTGTCACTAATGTTTATTGTGTCAATTATTCTTCAATAATTCTTTATCTTGCCTTCTTATTGCATTCAAATGACAGCTTTTCCAGCTCCTCTTGCATCACTCTAAGTTTTGCCTTCAAAAAACGGATCTGGGCCTCTGTGAACAAATAACATATGTGTGTGTGTGTATATATATATATATATATATATATATATATATATATATATATATATATATATAGAGAGAGAGAGAGAGAGAGAGAGAGAGAGAGAGTTATGTTATTTGATGATCTGACCTGATCCCATTTCTTCCCCAACACTGGGCATAACATTGTCCTCAAGGTCTTCAGGAACAATTCCATCATTCAGTTTTCCCTCAATATTGCTGATGGTGTTTGCCAATGAGAAATTCCCATAATCTTCTATGACAGCAACATCTTCAGATGCAGTTTCAGTCAACTTTGTTTTTCTACAAAATAAAGGCACAGTGTTACAAGCCATATAAAGCTGCACATAACACAATGCAAAGAATCCATTGTTAGAAACCATTGTCTGAATCCTAATGTTCCATCTAAAAGCCTAATCGCCACAGGGGCAGTGGTGGCGTAGTGGTTAAGGAACCTGACTGCATGCTTGTAGCCTGGAAATTGTGGATTTGAATCCCAGCTACCACTATTGTACCCTTGAGCAAGGTACTTAACCCTAAGTTGCTCTAGGGGAAACTGGCCCTGATGTAATTGATAGTTTAAAAATGTAAGCCACTTTTTGGATAACAGTGTCTGCTAAATGCATAAATGTAAATGTAAAATCCTGGCCTGAACCCTTGAAGACTTGATGATTGGATATCTTACACTATGGAGGTGTTATTATGGAGGACATTGGGATTCTGCCAGTGTCTCCTTTGAGAGATAATATCAAAACAATATGGCACAAACACAGAGACAAAACCAAAAAATTATCAATAAAACAGAGAACTTACTGTGTCAGAAATCTCTTTCTGGTGTCAGTTGGTGGTTTGCTTGCATTTTTTTTCTTTTCAGGCTGTATGGATAGGATAATGAACCTTTTGTAAAGTGTTTGGCATATTAATACAACATTAATACATTTAGTTTCACTTTAATATAGTGTCTCCACCAAAAGATATTTGTTTGCTAGAATGAGCAAGAAAACCTTGGCAACTGCCTTCTTCTCTGAAGGTGTTATCGATATCCGGGCTCTGTTAAACAAATCAAATGTTTTACATTGAATCCATTAAATGCTCTTTCCTCTCTTGGGCAATAACATGGACCAATTATAAAGGTTCACAATATCCAACACAAAGTTATTTGTCAATCTTACCCAAGATCCACCACATCGTCAATATCAAAATCAAGGTGAGAGGTTATCGGTTTTGACAAAACTTCATTTTGTTCCCTCTGTGATTTAAAATACATGACATATTTGATATGACTTGCATATTACTGTGTGATACGGTTTCTTTCTCTGCTGTAAAAAGATGCGCTTGAGTTCTTTACCATAACTTCCTCTGCTTGTCTTACAATTTCAGCGGTTTTTGCTTCCAATTCTGCATTCAGGCGTCTAAAGAAAGCAACACAAGCTGTTATTAGAGATGCATAGGCCCTATGTCTAAGTTCATTAAAATGGGTTATGTAAAATGAAAAAGTGAGGAATGATTCATGCTGAAATTCTGAGCATCCACTACCACAATTGGCCTACTTATATGCCTCCTCTTTTGCGAAGATATCCATCTTTGGCTTATCTTTCGGTGGCGCAGATGCTGGCCGGTTCGTAGGTTTTGTCGATGGCTTTACCATACCAGCCGAATGAGGCTTCGTTACCTGGATTATGGGGATATAATATCCAAATAAAAAAAGACAGGCTTGTGTAACTTGGATGGCTACTACAAAACCACCGGATATGGTAGAGGGTTGGATCCTCATGGCTCGCGCGAGGCGACAGCTAACCTAGCATGAAAACTATAGCTGTTAATTTGATAAAGTTACGTCTAAAGTTGTCGTCAGGGGTAAATGTTTATTTCAAAGAAGTATAATACAAAATAAACCTACCATATGAGCAGACATAGCACGCTGTGCCATTTTTGCGATCAGAAGACTTGTGTACAGCCGCGTCACTGTTGCATAGAAACCAAAACTCGTCCGAGGAGGGGTGTCGTCAGGGAGTGATGTAGTTTTCTCTTTATTGGGAGAATGTGTAGCATGACTGTCACAAGTCAAACATCTAGAACTTAATCTTTTTTTTTTTTTTTTTAGAAATGTATATTATTGAAAATGCCTGTAATATGTCAAATAACTTGCTAAATCGTATTGCACAGTTTCTTAAGTGAACAATTTGTACAACTGAACATAGTGGTGCATTGCAAACCTGTGTGCAAATAGAAACGCTTTGCGGTCTGATTTTCGATTTGTTTATCATGTGCGTTGTGTCCACTGCGCATGCGCTTCTTCTGCCTGGCAGCACCAACAGCGGTAACAGCAGTATCCACCGTGATCTCAGGCGTGCAGACAGCTAGAGTGGTGGCTGCTGCGGATCAGAGAAGCGTGTGTTTCGAGCCTCGTGTGTTCGTTTTAATGCAAGTATATGGGAATGTGATAGACATCACCTGCCTGCATTTCAATTCCCACCCATTTCACATATTTAAACGTCGCTGAATTTACCATGATGTAACCGGGTGGGTCCGTGATGTACCAAAGCCGGGAAAGAGCAACTCTCTCGAGGTCCAGGTTGAGGCCTACGTATTAAATCCCCCTCCTCCCTCAACACCATCGTGATGGCTGATGATCAACAACCTGGTCAGCACCAGAACTCTGGTCCTGGGATGGGATCTTTGCCACCTCTGGTTCCAGGATTACAAGGGACTGAAGCGAGTGCACTGCAACTCAAAATAAAGAATTCCATCTGGTAAGGGCACATGGCATTAGTCAAATAATTGTAGAATGATATTGTGCAGTTGTGTGGCTAAGTGGTGGACTAGCTTATTGACTATCCACTTAATTAGCTAGCTACTTCTCTGACACAGGCTAGCTAGCGTCTCTAGCTTCCAAGCTAGCTCAGGGGAAGAGCTAGCTGGCTAGCTACCTTGGACGCTGATTTTCTTAACAGGACATGCTTAAAACGTTGTTAAATGTCTTGAGTTATTTCCGAAAATAACAGAATTTTAATCATTTAGATAGTCGACGTTCTGTATGCACGCTGTCTTCACCAGTCCTATTAGTGCAACCTGTATTGGAACCTCCCCTCATGCAGTGTCAGTAACATTAACGTTAGTTGCCAGCCAACAAGTGAATTGGAGGAATGTGCTGCCTCTTTAGCATGGCCAGATTTATGATCAGAAATCGGTTCAAACATCTTTAACTTAGTTATTTAACTAACGTTGCGCGATCGGTATATTTTAAAGCTGGAAAGGACGACATGTTTGCTTAACAGACGAAGGAAACACACACGCGCTCTTGGTTGCCCATGTTGGTTGGGGTCGATAGTAAACAACTTGACTTGAACTGGAGGCGCCCCTCGTTCTCAAAGCGCACCCTGCACAGGATCTTCGCCTTTACAACCTCCGAATGGTTACATCGATATCCCATTATGTTTGCACATTATCTCGGCGTTTTTTTATCCGATCTTCTAGTAAGGTGGGAAGCGATCGATAACGTTATGGAGGTTGGCTGGATTTGCAGAACGTTCAGCTTTCAGTGGCCATTCAGTTGACACAGTAGTCAGGCTATGCAAGCCACAAAATATGGCCATATTTGTTTCTGAACGACAAATATAAAGGTTGTGTATTTCAACAATAACAACCTGGTACTGGAGAAGTACAGAAACTGGTGTTTTTACTTTGAATGAAACCGAAGCTACGCATGCACGTTGTTTCAGTGACACGGAAAAGAGATGAAAATGCTGACACGGTTATTTGCAGCCTCCACCCCCTCACCACCTCCCTTGTTTTTGCATGTCTCGACATGCATTTCAATGTGTCCACAGCGGAAGAGACTAATAAACTTTTTTGACGACCTTATTCATATTTTGTGTACATGTTCCCAGAGTTATAATTCACTTTTCAGAATTGTGTTAGGTCTGAGGATGTGCCCATTAATACTACTGAGAAATGTGCAGTGAGTGCGGCGAGTTAAAGGCAGTTCATTCTGTTGACCATGGTTGGGATTTGCATGTGAAATTCAGGAAATTACTAAGATAATTTTAACTCTTTCACAGATATTTTTCCACCAGTGTGTAGTCTTGTAGCCTAAGCTTCAATGAATATCCAGCAGAACATCGAGCTATGTGCAATGTATTGATGGGACCAACAGTCAAAGTAGAATTATGTACATATGACATCCCCATTTTAGACATGATTGGACCTTTGAAGCCATAAATAATTGGTAGGCTGTTAATTGGGAGAGCTTTCTGTGTGACTGTCTATCAGCAGAATAGCCATGTTTTTGTTTGCAAGAAGCCCATGATAACAGAGTTTTCTCTCTTGGCAATTTCAGTATAAGAAATTAATTATCCATCATTCATTCTCAGGCTCAGATAGTCACTTATAGCCACTCTGTTACAACATTGTAAGTTTGGATGCCATTCTGGCATTTTAAGAATGAGTCTATAGTCTGTTGCCTGAATGAACAACTGATTTTAAGCACAACCATAATAATTCAGTTGGAAGATGGGCCTGCTAAAGCTTAATTAGGTATGGAGATTGTAATCTCAGGTCTTAGTATTCTAACACGTGTGCATTTTCTGACACATCAATTTCAGATCTCTGTGGTGGGTCTCTAAGACTAACTTAAACCTTACGTGTTGCCAGCAGTACCACTGCTGGGCATGGGGTAAAGTTTAGAGCAACAGTTTGTGAAATACTTTTTTTTAACTTGTTTTGATCACACAATGAAGCAGTGCATTTTCACAGTGTTTTTTGAAACACCATAGAACACATCCTTATCAAAAGTAACTCTATAGACAGTAGGACAAGGCCTATATTTAAATAACAATATAGTCAAGAGAGACTATCTACTGTGCCTTGCCCTTAGTGTGCTGCAAAGGTTAGCTGGGCTAGAATGATAACCGATACCCATGATGATCTACATTTGGAGAGCTGGCACATTTGCTGCCCAGTGGAAAAGAACAGACTTTGGCACGGGCACTAGTCTGGAGACCAACGTGGAAAAAGTAGCATGCTGCCAGTTTGAAGAGGGATTGTTGAGCTGAGCTTGGTAATGGATTTAAATAAAAACACAGAATAGGCTCAAAGGTAAAATGATCTACCAAGTGTTATTATATTTTAAACAGAATATGTCATAACTGCTTCCTTTTACCTTAAAATATTTTTTGTTTTTGAATTTGGCCAGCAGGCTATATTGAGCATGCTAAAATAGCAAAGGTACTTCAATATCAAATTGTTACCACTTTCTTGACAGGCCAGTAGAGGGGGTTATGTATGAGTCTGTTTCAAAATACAAAAATTTAGAGAGTGGAGAGCAGAGTTTAATAATAACCAGTGTCCCCCCACCAGTTTTGAAGAGTCTGGTGTATTAACTAAAATTGGTCACTTCTGTAGTTTATTTGCAATTTATTACCTATTAGGACCTGAACTCATTTTCTATTTTAATTAGACTTCTACATTTATATCAGCTTAGTAAATGGATAATTGGGTGTTTGCTAAAGGTGGAATTAAGAGGTCATGATATTTTTCTCGCCCTCTGCATTGATGTCAGTTTAAGATGGAGAGAGTATTGAGAGCTTGTCTGTTTATCCAAATGTGAGAGGAAACTGGATGGAATGAGAGGGCGGGTATGAAATCCCAGCACAATGGGGACGATCATCTTCAAAGAGAATTGAAAACGAGTTTTACCATCGGCAAACATACAGCTCTACTTGTGAAGCCAGAATCCGTAACAAATGTTTACCACTGCCAGTATGTCTGAAAATCTGTTTTTATCTTGCCAATTGCTCCCCCTCTCCCTGTATTGCATATTTTCTCTATTTAAATGGGATTTAAACATTCAACAATAGCAATTCATAGCAATAATCACAAGACTTTAGTTGTAGTTGAAAGCCCGAGTAGACATATGCTGTTTAAAGTTGAGCTGATTAACAAATTGTGTATGCAGGGCAATTTTTTTCTCTTACCCTGAAATCAGAATTGTCCTTTGGCATTAAACTATACAACAGCCTGTCAGAAGTTCAGAACAGAGTGTCCATTGTGGAGCAAACACCGTCTCTGAGGGTTACTCCATTCCTGTTGTTTTATGCAAGCAAACGATCACCGCTGCCACAACGCCTCTTTTGTCTACATACTCTCCATTGTTAAAAGAACACAGACATGTCTTACATCAAAATGACATTTCACTTGTGTGATCTCTATGACCTTGAGTGTTTTTGACACATTGGATTCACATCCACAGTATGCCAAGTGAGCGATGCACACAGGCTACAGTCAAAAAAGATGAATAGCCTATCTGCGCACTGCTGACTGAACAGTGAGATGAAAGGAATCCTGCGGCGGGACCCGTGTAACTTCTCAGCAAAAGCAGAACACATTTTTATGTAAACTTGAAACTGTGGCATGCTTTTGAGTTAGTTACAGTCAATATTTTTTTTCAGCTTTAGTTTTGAGTTCTGGATTTTGCTAGTTTGGTTATTTTAGGAAAAGATGTTGAAAATAACTAGTCAGATTAGTCGGAAAGTTGCAGTCAGTAAAAAATAAAAAAAGGAGGGGGGTTGTGCGGCCTGTTACGGGAAGACCAGGTGTACTTGATACCCTCTCATTTTTATTTATCCGTAATGGCAGGTACAGCCAAATCCACTTAAGCCGGCTCTTGTGTTGTCAGGTCCCCCCCATCACCACTCGGAAAACCCACTTAGACCCCATTGCTCAAATTCACTGACTTAACTACCCTAATGGGTGAGGCACAACTCCCCAGAGACACTTTTTTGGATTTAGAGTAAGGAACATGGAAAGCAAGAAAGGTGTGTTGAAGATGAGAGGAAAAGCTGCATGTGTGTATTAGAGACTTGCACATGTGTAGCAGTTAATACAGCGATCAGTCAAGCTAGCTGTACTACTACTACGACTACTGCTATTATCATTACCACCACCACTGGTATAGTCAGATAGGTGACGTAGACATTGCACTGCATCAACGTGGAAATTTCTGGAAAGTGTTATTTTCGTTGGTCTAACTGTTGCACTCTTAATGCACTTCCTTGTGCGCTCCTTCTGCATGAGAAAGTGCTGCTCACTGCTCACTCACAGAGAGCCTGTTGGAGGTTAAAAGGTTCAAGCACTACAGGGGTTGAGTGCATCGAGTTCAGCGTTTGGTTGACTCGTGTTGCCGCAGAGGAGATGGACAGAGCTACAGAGAGAGAGAGAGAAAGAAAGGGAGACAGTGAGGGAGAGAGAGACATAGAGAGGATCGAGCAAGTCGGCGATTGACCAGCATCGTCTCGTCTGCCTGTCCCCATGTGCAGGGGTCAAACAGGGTAACTGGGCTTTTGTGTCCACACGGCTCCTCTCATCCTCCAAGCTTGCAGCTGCACCGTCTGTCCTGAACCAGCCAGGGTTCTGTGTCAGAGAAGGCAGACAGCCCCCCCCCCCCCCCAGCCATATTGTAAATGCAAGCAGACAAGCTGACCACATTGCATTCCGCCAGGGCCTTCCCTTTCCTGCCTCCCTACCACTGCCGCCACTCTGTTTGTTGTTTACGTTCTGTTCTGCAAAGGGAAGGAGTGGCCAGCTGGACGAGTGGGGGAGGGGTGTGGTGTGGTCGCATGGAGAAGGGTGGGGTGGGGCGGAGCAGGGTGGAGTGGGGTGGTGGGTAGGCAGGCCTCGTGCTCTTAGTGACAGACCGGATAAAAGTGCTGCTCATCTGCCCCTGAAAATCAGGCCACTTTTTGGGGGGGATTTTAATTATCATTTCATCTCACTTGGCACTGTTAGTATGCAGGCATTTGTTTGTGTGTGTGTGTGTGTGTGTGTGTGTGTGTGTGTGTGTGTGTGTGTGTGTGTGTGTGGTGGATGTTTTTCATTTTTGTCATTGAACATCAGTTGTACCATGAGCCTAATGATAATTGCTTTTCTTGTTTTCCTGTTTTGTGTGCTTTCAAATGGTTATATCAGCTGTGTTTTTATTTCATTGTAACGGAATAGTCTTACTACTTGTTTACCATCATCTGCATGTTTAGCATCATCCGCATTTTTAATACCTGTTGATTGAAATTCGTTTGAAAAATCTGAGTTCACTAGTTGATTTGGGGTTTGCTTTCTGCCAGATGTCTTGATGAGGCGTAGGCCTGGTAGTTTCCCCTCTGCACCCTTGTAATATGTGGGGATCTTCTGTCAGTGTGGTTATTGCCTGGCATCATAGAGATTAAGAGCTTAACCCTTCAAGGAATGCCCAATCAGGTGGTGTCAGTTTGGCTCTGGAATAGGGCATAAGTGCACTAGCAACATGCAAGGTTTTTAGGGCTCTTTTAGGGTGTTGTGACATAAGCACCCCTTGTTTGAGATTTCCGCTTGGCAACAATGGTTTAGTGATGCCTAGTGTTCAAGCTCGCCAGTTCCTCACCGCTCGGCTAAAGACGGCTTAATGAATGTAACCTGTCCCAATCCCCTCTCGTCACTTGTGTCTTAGAGGTCACACTCTCTCACCTAGTAACAAGCCATTTATTCTCTCCATTCCCAGTCCGTCATGGATACAGTCAGTTAAAGTGTTTGCGTTTCCCATTGACCCACACACAGGTTTGTTGTTGCCCTGCATAAGGGATTACTCCCAGGTAGTCATGTAACCAGTGGGCTGAGGGCCTATTAGGTTTATAGAAATACACTGAGAGAGCACGGCCTCACTAGTGTGTGTCCTTGCTAATCAGCAGCAGAATTAATCTCATTGTTGACTGATTTGTCCAGCTTTTGATGATTCTGGTAATGCAATGCGATGATAATGCAAATGTTTTTGAGAATGAAAATAAGGTTGTAGATGTTATTCAAGTGAACATTTTGTTCATGCCATTGACCCAGGCATTGTACTATAGCCTATAGCTTGGAGCTACAGAAATCCTGGGAAATAACAGAAAGGGAAACGTAAGCGAAAGGGTCAAACATATATTTTCACAAACACACCAGTCGATGTTGTTACAAATGACACCCATGCTGTTGGTGGTGTTTGCAATGCAAATCGGTTGCACGTCATTGAGTGAGCCGTCACTAGTTTTATGCAAAACCTCACAAGATTCCATTACATCCGTTACAGAAGCAGTTACTGAGGTTGTTTACTTCTTAAGTTGTCTCAAATTAGAGTCAAAAAACACCACAGTGCTGTTTGTGAGCCAGGAACTCTCCTGAAGAGCAAACTAACACTAGAGTTATCTGTGTAGAGCCTTAGGTTGAATTGCAATCATATACACCTATAGGAATAGAGGGAGAGAGTGAGGTTTGTTGTGTAAGTAAAGTCGTACAAGCCTATACCACATGGCCTTTCCAAGAGTTCCTTTTTGGACGCTGGCTATATAAACACCTGGCAGACTTGTCCTGTCTCAGGGGAGCCAAGAGAACAGCCATACATTGCTACTCCAAGAAGAGTTAAATGGTCTTCGATGCTGTACCTGTATATATAGATTAGACACCAGTTCATACCGGCCCAACCCAACCCAACCCAGCCTAGCCAAACTTATGAATGACTGTCATGGTCTGCCTGACCTGATATTAATAGTGAACAGAACACTGATGCTGCAGCTCTTTTTTGTACATGACAACATGTGTTCCACTGGTTATATTGGTCTTGAGGAGACAGAGGCAGGTGGGGAGAGGCTTGCACTGCGAATGGAGGAGGGATTCCTTGCATGCCACTAATGTATTAATAAATGTTCTTTATGTATGTTTCTCCTGTTACACTTGTCTAATAATTATTTCTTTGTTTTTTGCCCTCCTACAGCAAATCTGTACAATCCAAAGTGGACTGTATTCTGGTGAGTATTGATCATCTCAATACATTGAGTGCAGATTAAAGATTGAAGGTGGTCCGCCAGTAAAATCATTGTTACATAAACTGTTTTATTTGTTGCATTTGATGTTAAGAGAGATGCTTAAAAATATTGAGATCTACTATTAAACTACTATCAATAATTAAATTGGATATAATCTGGATAAAACATTTTATAATATATTTTTTAAGAATCACAGTGCTGTTTGTGTGTGTGTAAAGATATGTTATGTCAAAACATGCTTTTAGAAAGAAAGTACCAGGAAATCACTGTATGTGTTGGAACTACTCAGAGCTAACCTATATGTGGGTGGTTTCTTCTGATATTTGTACTCGGTGGTTTCCTCTGATATTTCCCCACATCCAAACGTTGGCCTGTCTTATTTCCACAGGACTTTTGCAATCTTGCATTTACACGCTCTCATAAATTCATATTTGTGTCTCATTACATACTAGTATTTCCACAACAGTCACAGACAAAATCATGGAATTTATGCATGGTTTGCTTTCATTTTGTGTGGAAATTACAATTCTAAAAATTTTAAATATCACAATGTTTGTGTGGCTACAACAACCACAGTAAGCCTTCACAAGATCCTAGAGTCACTTCCTGTTAGTCAGTAAGGGGATAATTCCTCACTCTGGACTTGAGGGAGAAGCCAACATCCCTCATTTCCCAGTGTCCATCTCCAAGGGCACAAGGGCAGGTCTTCTGTGTACACAACAGTGTAATGGAAAAACACACTGTCCATTGTAAGGGTGTGTGTATCACACACACTGTTTGCACTCTCAAAAGAGGGCCAGTGTCCGTGATGGCCCCATTGACCAGCACTCTCAGCCTCCACAGTTAAAGGAGGATGAAGCCTCGAGTGCATATGTCTAAAGTGCTTAAGGAGAGAGTGCAGAAGTGCTGGGAGAGTGTGATGGGGGGGCAGAGAGATGGACAGACAGGGAGAGGTTGACATCTAGAGTGAAAGACAGGGAGAGAGGGATGGAAAAAATAAGAGAGAAAAAAAATGGACAGACAGGGAGAGCTGGACAGCTAGAGAGAGAGACTGGGAGAATGCTGACAGAGAGAGGAGGACAGAGGTGGATGAGAGAGAGAGAGAGAGAGAGACAGGAGAGCAAGACGGAGGACAAGATGAGCATGTCTAAGAAATCCCCTGAGCTTGGCAGGTGACAGAGAGGGTGAGGTGCACCTGACCTCCCCACTGCGCTCCTGTCTGTCTGTCTCTCTCTCTCTCTCTCTCTCTCTCACAGGCTGCTGGGGGATGTTGCAATCGCACACAGCACCTTGCATCAGCTGCCCACATGAAAAATTTCACACTATTTTAATTTCCCCTTCTTCTCAATTCCAGACACCAGAGCCATCTCTTTGGATTTGATTGAATTTCGAGTTGATTTAGTTTGATCTTTATTTTACTTTCATTTTTTTTCTCCCTAGTTCTGTCTTCGTTCCAGGAGACATGAAAAAGCACTTGTGTCTAATATTAGCTCTCTATCGAGCTCCTAGAGCTGTCGCTTTAATCTGGTTATATTCACCATGTCTACGGAATAAACTGGGCATGAATAATAAAAGTTGTGTTGACAGACTGTGTTTGTTCTTTGCGTATCTGACAGAGGTGAGAAAATGTCCTCAGGAGACATGGATGAAGAAAACTGGGGATATTTGTGTGTGGAGTGTAGCTTTGTGTGTGTGTGTGTGTGTGTGTGTGTGTGTGTGTGTGTGTGTGTGTGTGTGTGTGTGTGTGTGTGTGTGTGTGTGTGTGTGTGTGTGTTTTGAAAAAAAACAAAAAACAAAACTCATAGACTGCTAATGGTGACCAGTCAGATTGTGATGCATCTTTAACGCTTTGATAAATGAGGCAATAACAATGGTAATGGCTTTTTACAACATTTGAATTGTAAAATAGGTGAAAATTAAATTCAAATTGAAATTTCATGTGAATTATTTTCCCATAGAATCGTCTCCCTTCAAATCAGTATTAGAATTCTCTGTATAACATAATAAAAGTTTGTAGTCTTCCTAATGGGTCATTTTGGAATATGCGAATATGGGAATTGAGTCCCAGTGGATGGCCAGGTCACACCAGACACACTAAAGCGCATCCTCAATGGCATCAAACCACTCAGCGCCTGTCAGCATCCGCCTGTGCCAGCGCTGCTTTCTCCAGCGCCTGAGCCAGAGAGGTGGATTGGCTTTCACTCTCGGCTCGCTGCATCACACAGCGGTGCAATGCCGTGCGGTATACGGCGGCCACTCCGCCCCCAAAGCCAATCCTTGCCGGATGGTGATTGGTGCTGCGCACCAATGAGACGCCTCACCCTATGAATGAACACATTAATGAATAAGTGAATGAAAAGAATACCTTCTGAATTAAAGGTTGAACGAGCAGTTGTGCATAAAGTGATTTCTGGTATGGTAATTAATTTCATTGTTTGGTTTTGTGCTCTGCAAAGCATGCCATTATTTAATAATGACACATAGATGTGCTTTATGACAGACTGAAATGGTTTCTTGATCTTAACAGTAGCTTCATGTCCTTAGTGACCAGAGACGTAAAGCTGCTCTTTGTCTGGCATGAGTGGGTGTGCACTGCGGTGTCCGAATGACCGTGCGATCGTGTGTCTGTGTGGCGGGTTGTGTTTGTGCACGTTCTCATCACACTCGTGCTTGCATGTCAAGTTTGGTCCTGAACGGTCAGTGCCTCAAAGAGGAGGAGCGCGGGATTGGGGGGTGGGGGGTGGGGGTCCCTTTTGGTTCCTAAATTCGTCCCGTCGGGTTGGCTCCCGGACGGCTGCGTGCCATTTTTATTTACCTTTTTTGCAGCCTTTACCAAGGCTGTCCTCAGTGGCTGATAACTTTAGCCATTCATCAGCACCACTTTCCCTAGCAACAAAGAGGCAAATAAAAAAGACAGAGTGCAGAACGCTATTCTTAGAAACTGGGTGGGGGTGGAGGAGGCGCAGGAGGATTGGGGTTGGGGGTGTACCCAGGGTGAGGCGGCATGTAGACACTGGCACTAGCAGTAGGCTAGTAGTGGCAGTGGCGGTGAAGGCAGTGGTAACGGCAGAAGGCTTCTGTGGGTGAAGTGGCCACGTGGTGGCTGACTGTGATTTGGGCAAGGAGGGGGTTAAACTGACGGATTTCAGCTGAGCTACTGCTGCCGCTGCTGCAAGTGTGCACAAACAGACCTCTGCAGTCCCCCTAAACACACAGACACACTTACACACACACACACTTACACACACCTACACACATACGTTCAGCCTTGGCCGCAACGATCTGACCCACTGGCAGACGATCATTGATGTCCACGTGTTTCTCTGCCTGTATGGGTTTTTATATTTTGTCATTGGAACATGCGTGTGTGTGTGCTTGATCTAATAACAACCGATCATCATACTCGTCCTTAGGTTTCCTCCACCAGCATATTGTCGTTATCCATCTAACTGTACACCAGGTCTTCTGTAGTATTATGTTTATGCATGCATATGTAAGATGAGGTTTTTGAATATCACCATGCAGTCAATGTGTGTTGCAGCTTGCGAATGATGCTCTGTTTTGAGTGGCAGTGTGCCGGGCTGCATTTCCCTCTTGCACAGACACGACGAAAACAAAAGCTTGTTTATGTGGGCTTAACTGCCTGCTTGGCTAGCCTCGCCACGGATTAGGTATGCCTTGGATTATTGCTACCTCAAATGACTTCCTCTGGGCGTGGGTGGGGGGCCCTGGTTGGTGGGGGCGTGGGGGGTGGCTGGCTGGCTGGCTGGCTGGCTGGCTGAAATCCCAAAGGTCTCCTCTCATAAAAGTTAGTTCTGCAAGTGTGTGTATCTGTGTGTTTGCTGTGCTTGCTGTTAATGTTGCTGTGATATTTAGTGTGAAGTGTAATCATCAGTGGCAGTGCCTTAGAAATGGATAGTGGCCATTTTGTTATTTTGTTAAGGAGGCGACTGAAAATGTTAAGGGGTCTCTAACTCACACAACACAAAAGAGTCTTCCATTAGTATTCAAAACATAGCACTTGACAAAGATGTGTGTGTGTGTGTGTGTGTGTGAGAGACGTTGACAGCGTGGCATTGAGAAGAAGTGCCTGGAGCAAGAGTCTTGTCTGCTGCCTTCTACTCCCACTGAATTTCAATGTGTCCTGCCCCGCCCCACACTCTTCCTTATTCCCTTTGAAGTGGAGTGGCGGACTAGCGAGGGGCTTCTCTCTGCTCCGGGTCCCATGGAGCCCCCCAGATCAGCGCCTCTTCATGTTTATCACACTAGGCTGACTACCTGTCTGTTGCTGGCTGTGTGTGTGTTTTGTGTGTGTGTCTGATACTTAATCAAATCTTGCTTGTGGTTATGTGTGCTTTGCTGGACTCTTATGTTGGGTTTTTTACTTAAAAAAAGGCTAGGTGTTTTGATTTTGAGTTTGTTTGAGTTGAGGTGTTGAGATTTTTTTTTTAATTTGATTTCAACTTGTTCAGATTGTTGATGAGCAACTGTGTGTACATCTGCGTGTTTGAGTAAAAATGGTCTCTGTTGACAGAAAGACCTGTATATTTAGAAATAAATGTGTTCTGATAGGTCGAGGTGTGCATATAGCATATTGTGTGTGTGCGTGCACACAAGAACAGGAGATGTGTGTTAGTGGCATCACAGAAACCAAAGTTACTCAGCCGTTGCAGCTGTGCACCGATGTGTCGCCCCACCCTGCCTAACCTCGGACTCTCTCAGCAACAACATCCTCCCTCTCCCCTAGGCCCCCCAACCCCCCTTTCCTCCCCTCCCTTCTCCTCTCCTCTCCTCTCCTCTCCAAGCATCATGGAACACTTGCCATGCTTTATCAAAGAGCCTAGAAATTTGCTTTGAAGACTGTAATTTTAGATCGGCATTTAACTGGATCATTTTGTCATTTCGGTCATTTTCTGTCATTTTTGTCATTTTGTCATTTCTACATAATAAACTTGGAGGACAGCTCCATTTGAGACTATGGATGTTGGCCTAATTAGTCAGACTACACAACCAGAAAAGATGATTGAAAACATATACCAACATACATACAGCCCACTTCAAATTGCCAAGGCAAAACAAGGATGAATGAAAGATACAACAAAAGACCTGTAGAGCATTTGACTTTGTTTAACAGGCTTTGATTTCAGTCACCACACGTGTGCATACATTTTAGAAATGAGAAAGGCCAGTGCATGTCAGCAATTCTGTAAGCTCCTCAATAACCATCCGCACTTCAGTCTTGTACTGTCGGCTGGAAAGACGCCAGATCCCAAGCAGAGGTCAGTCAGGGTATCCTTGTATAAAGTGCAGAGCACAACACTAAGGACAAGCCCCCCTCCTCACTCTTAGGTCCTTCTTATTATCTTATTAAGAGATTTCTCCTTCAGCTTTTGCTATTGATTCAGTGCAGTGACCCTTCATTGAGACACCTTGCCATGGCATTGGCTGTGCAGTTGCCCTTGCTAAGACTAGCAGATCAAAGCCTGTTAAACAAAGTCAAATGCTCTACGGGTCTTTCGTTGTATCTTTCATTCATCCTCGTTTTGCCTTGGCAATTTGAAGTGGGCTGTATGTATGTTGTTATATGTTTTCAATCATCTTTCCTGGTTGTGTAGTCTGACTAATTAGGCCAACATTCATAGTCTCAAATGGATTTGTCCTCCATGTCGTTCTTGGTGTGGGTAAGTGGGCAGATTGTGATTGAAAGCACACCATGTTTTTTTGTGTTTTTCACACATTTGGCAGATAGAGCTGTCTGCACCCTTACAAATGGTTGTTCAGACTTGGTTAGACTTGCATTTCTGTGCCCGAAGCAGTCATTTCATGATCATAGTCTCACTGAGTTTATTATGTCGTAAGAATGGAGGACACTGATTAGGAAAGGTTTCTGTGGTTTAACTGTTGCTGCATGTAATGTCCCTCAAACCCCGGAGAGGAGTTTGGACTTGTCAAATTTCATTCATTCATTCATTCTTCAAGCTGTTTGTTGCTTTATATAAAAATATACAGCCATATCCAAACTGATATACTCTGATGTTGATGAAACCCTGTTTTGCCTCTCACAAATGATATTTTCCATAGGCTCTGTCATCAGATATGTAAGTGTTTATATGTGTATCTAATTTAGTTTTATCTTCTCTGTCTTGCAGCAAGATGTGGAGAAGTTTACAGACATTGAGAAACTCTACCTCTACCTTAAGTTGCCTTGTGGGCCCAGCAATGGCAATGACAAAAGGTGACTTGTTTTGTAATTAACATCAGTTTCAAAAGGGTGTTATTAGCACCTAAACCATAATGTTTCTAATGTGTACTAATAGAATAATATAAGGTCCCGTATGCAGTTTTTTAGCCTAGGCAGGGGAGTTCTCACAAGTTTTTGCCCTCTTTGTCTACCACCACCACAGTGATCAGAGCTCAATGTCGTCCAGCCGCACCCAGCAGATGCACGCGTTCAACTGGATACGGCATCATCTGGAAGAGCACCCCGAGACCTCACTGCCCAAGCAGGAGGTCTACGACGAGTACAAGTGAGTGGGGATTCACACAGTAGCAACCCAGATCAGTGGGACAGGACAGGGGTATCTGTCAGCTTCACACCTGCTAGGCAGCCCTGCTTGACCAGCATCAGCTCGTAGTTTTATAATAGCTGTACCTGTTGCCCTTCTTCATCAATCCTGTAATTTAAATTAAATTAAATTAAATTAATAAGCTTCCATTAATATTTATTTGAGAAGTAGGCTAGAAGAGAATTTGTTTTGACAACTGCATTTCTATAATTAATAATCATAATTTATGTGGTGTTTTCTTGTACACCAATGTTTTATTTGGTGTTTATTTGCTGTTAGCTTTGATGTACAAGTCGTAAATGTTTTGTCAAGACCTGTAAATGAGCTGCCACGACCAGGACAGGTGCACTGTACCTGTTTGACACCAGAGGCACCCCTCGCTGTGGCAGTCAGCAAAAGCTTGCACAAAAATAGCCGCTGAAAGCATGGGAAAAGTCGCGCACCATATGTTATATGTAATACTAGAACGGAAAATTTGAGCATGTCAACTGTGTCACCATTACGTAAGAGAGACCAGACTGACTTCCCATTCATTCCAATTCAATATCCATTAATTGCCCATCATGATTATTGGGGAAATAGCTAACTTAGAAGGGTCTTATTAATAGCGTCTCCTCAAGGGATCTCATTCCTAGACGGCATTTATTGGATAGTTACTTTTTGTGTGGTGTCTGGAATCCAGACAAATGTCATCAGGAGTTCTAATGTCTGTGTGCATGTCTCTTTGTGCATGCATGTGTGTGTGTGTATGCGTGTGTGTGTGTTTGTGTGTGTGTGTTTGTCTGTTGTCTTTTCACAGGAGCTACTGTGACAATCTCAGCTATCATCCCCTCAGTGCCGCGGACTTTGGAAAGATCATGAAAAATGTCTTTCCCAACATGAAAGCACGTCGGCTGGGCATGAGGGGCAAATCAAAATATCCTTGTCTTCTCTAGAACTGGTTGGAACAATCCTGGCTCCTCTGTACTCTGTCGGCCTGTGTGTGTGTGAGTGTGGGGTTGGGAGGGGGCTGGGGGTGGGGGGTCACCGAACATCTGCTGTTGTAGTTCATACCACCTCTAAATATAGAGGCCAAATTAAATCAAATAAAGCGTTGAGGGCTTTGAGAGCAAAGCAGAGAGAGAGGGCTTGGTCACTTGCGGGACAAATGCAGTGGGTTTGCCCTTCAAGAGACCTTTCCTGCCCTGTGAACCGTGTCATTGCTGGGAGATCACAACAAGTGGTGCAAAGCTCACCAAGAGGGGGAATTTCTCTTGGCAGATATCACACCGTGGTTTACGTGGTGACCGGTATATTTTGAGAGGGGACTTTTCAAACGATCCTGGGGTTAAAAGTGCATGTGTACATATAAATTTTATTTTTGAGGTTCGTAGTGGTGACCCTCTGAAATAACCCAGACGTTGTTTGTTTGTGACGGTTGCTCTAACAACCAGAAGGCTATATGAGCCCCCTCAAGTAAATAACACCAACTTAGAACGTCATGACTTTGTGCTTACATAAGAATTTAGAAAAGCTTGAGAATGCACTGCTATTATTACACCAGCACCCCAAAGAATGAAGTGTTAACAGTGTTACTCACCTTAGGAAATACAGTTCATGCATCTCTGTACTCCCTCAAATGGCTGATACTGATGGTAACCTCTTGATGGGTAATATTTGAGGACGTGATCAGAGGAATTGAAATTAGAACTCGGCAGCTGCCGAGGCCCTCAGACAGAGCTGAGCAGAGCGAAGTGGCGAAGCGCTTTGGCTGGTGTGTGCTCTTGGACGAACATCCAAGAACATCATCTGAGATATAAAGTGCTGTGGTGCACTGTTGGAGGTGTAGTGACATTCAAACACAAAAATAGGTCAAAGGGTGGCTGAAAGGCCTGCATTGAGGACGATGGTTATGGCCAATATGAGCTGTCTGCCAGGGCCCTGGCTGGGGGTTAGCTCTGCGTTTGTCATTTGACATCATTACTGTATTTTGTTTGGAACTTGGAAGTTTGGTTATCTACCCTAAATTTGCACTTTATTGTGTGATTATTTTGTGGTTTTTAGTTTAGTTAGATTTTTTTTTTTGGTAGTCAGACAGAGCGAGAAAGACAGTGAGAGTGAGAGACTGACTATGAGCAACAGAGTGAGATGAAGAGATGAGCTTTGGGATGTGTGGATTAGTGGACTGAGGGTCCAGTCTGGTGAGAGCTTTTGGAGCCGAGAGTGTGAAGACTCTGGCAGCAGCTTCAGAGGAATGCCTCTCAGCATGTTGATCCTCAAAGAGATTTTAGTCCGGAGTATGTCAAAAGACACACACACACAAAAACAGTTTGGTGTCATGAACAGCAAAATGTATGTGAGATGCAAAGCTGAATCAAATAAATAGGGACTGTTTGCTCTCACTAAGCTTACACCTATGCTATGTCCGCATTATGTTGGTAATTATAGACTATAAGAAAGCAGACCTCTGAGGTGTTCAGGCATGTCAACAGATGTTGCTTGCATGTAGATGTCTGAATGTCAGCATTGTTTCCTTAACCCTTTCTTACGTACTGCTACAGCGGGCTGAGGAAGAAGGCTTTTGTTCATATGCCCTCTTTGCCCAATCTAGATTTACACAAATCAGGTGATGGGGTAAGTTCCTGCATGTATACTTTTGTGAGAGTTGTGTGTTGTTGTGTGAGAATGCATTCTTTTTCTGTTTACATCTGTATTGGCAATGGGAGCCTTTGTGTTTAGTAGCATTTATTATTGCTTTGTTTTGTATGTCAAATATCACCTTATTCTAACATTATAAGAAGAAATTTCTTTAGAATAATAGATGCTTATAACATATCAGTAAATAATGAACTAATTATGAACAGAACATTTATATAGATTTGTAAATGATAAGAAATGCTGTGTTATATATTCAATAATTTTACCTGGTTTCAACAGTTCAAACCATGCAAACCATACATTTGATAGAGAATAGTACAGACAGCACATTTTACAAATATATTATTTTGGTGGAAATATTCACTCATTTGAATATGTAACATATTAACATACCATTTACAAACTGATATAAATGTTTTGTTCATAATTAGTTAATTTTTTACTAAGTGTTACTAATGCGTTACAAGCATCTAAGTGTTAGACATTTCTAAAGGAACTTTATCATGTTTTCACATTCTTCATTGTGCAGGTTTTTCATGTTCACTCTAAGCTAATGCATGTGTTTGTGTGTCCACCTGTCATCCTCTCTTGTTCCTGTGTCAGTGTGAAGTGCTGGAGTCATCGGGCCAGCTGGCCACGGCTGAGGAGGAGGTGCGAACGGCTGCATGCGGCCTGGTGTGTGAGTGGGCTCAGAAGGTTCTGAACCGGCAGTTTGACAGTGTGGAGGATCTGGCTCGCTTCCTGCTCAACAGCCACTACATCGGCACCAAGTCTGTGGCAGCGTTGACTGTGATGACTGGATCACCCTCAGGTATGCTTTGCCAGGTGGTTTGCTATGTAGGTGGCAGTTTTCATCTTAATTTTCCATTATCAGTTTTATTAAACATGTTTATTTGCACGTCTTTGTTCCTTGAAGGAGAAAATTATATGCACAGAGATCTGTGTATAATAAATAGGTGTGTTACAGCTGAAATGTGAAAAGGGAACATATCACTATCTCAAGGGAGAGACATCTCCCCCTAGTGGCCATGTGCAGCCCATTCTCAAGGAAAATACTCACATGGCATTTAAATCTGCTTGCAGTTCATCCACTCCCTGAGGGGAACGGAACCCGTTTCGCTGGGTTTGAAATGACTGTGGTAGAGATGTCTTACAGCAGAAAATGTGATCAATAGTGTTTGGTCTTGTAATGACCAAACTGTCCTGTGCCCTTGGTTCTTTAGGCGTTAAGACGCCCATGCAGACCTCAGCGTTTGTGCCCATGCCAGACGCTCACGCCTTCCAGCCGCAGGTGAAGACCCTCCCGTCTCCCTCCATCGATGCCAAGCAGCAGCTCCAACGCAAGATCCAGAAGAAACAGCAGGAGCAAAAGTTACAGTCCCCTCTCCCTGGAGAGGCCCACGCCAGACGGGCAGACAGTGCCACACCCGGGGCGGGTGGCGTCATCCCCTGCGGCAGTCCGGCTCTCCTCTCCCCTCAGCCCACCATTGGTATTGTGGTTGCTGCTGTGCCCAGCCCCGTCACGGTAAGCTGGATCAGATTGTCTCTGACCCTCATATAGAAATTGTTTTATATGGGGGTCTTGCAGCATTATTGTGTTTTTTTTGTATTGAATTTCTGAACTACATTAACATTTCATGATATCTTAATGCATTAATGCAGAATGGGGTTCAAGTAATGTTAAAGTTTTGCATGTTACAGAAGCTTCTTTGGGTGAATCCATACACCCCCCCCCCCTTAAACCATAAGCCTCAACCCTCAAAACCTGACTCATTTAACTCTGTCTTTGGGGATTCAGGGAATAGGGATGATGGGCATTGGGATTCAGTCTTTATCTCACATTATTTTGTAATAAGACTGTTATAAGAACCTTATCAACCTGTTTTGGTATTCACAAAATGTCTGTCTAGGAGTGCTTCCTGGACTCAGACGTGGCTTGTTTGAGGTTCTATTTGAATAGGAAGCTTCAGATGAAACGGCAAGAGAAACTCCAAGGCACTCTCATTTAACAAAAGTTAAAAAGCCTTTATTGTACCAGGCGTTTGACTCCCTGATGAAAGCTTGATTGCCTAAATGCGTTTTTAAAGGTTTAATGCCACTACAATAACTTTTTTTTTTTAATGAGTGCCTAGGAGTTTCTCATGTTGTTTCACTGTTTTGGTATTATGTTGTTCTTCAGTGTGCAGCACTTAGTCATACTCTTGAACTGTCTCTGCAGTTGACATGACATGTAAGACGTGTGTGTGTGTGTGTGTGTGTGTATTCTGCAGGTCCAGAGGAGTGGGCAGTTGATGACCTCTCCTAGCCCTGTACCAATGACGTCAGAGGGCAAAGTCCTGCCGGTCAACTTTCAGGTCGTGACCCCTGTGCAGCAGGTGAAACAGTCCCCCAAGACCCCCCAGAATGTGCCCGCCAGTCCGGTCGGGGACCGCTCGGCCCGCCATCGCCAAATCCTCCCGAAGCCCTCGGCCGCCGGTGCCCTCACCTTGCGCTCCCCACCGACGCTCCTCATCACCAACAGCCCCATCAAGACTGTTATGCCGACACCGCACGTCAGCTCGGTCAACGTGGTCAAGATGACAGCCATATCCCTGGGGTCCAACAACAGTGGAGGCAGCAGCAACAGCACTACCACCACCACCGCCACCACAGCTGGCGCCGCCACCAGCACCTCTCTGAGACCTGCCTACGCCGGTGTGGCCGGCCCCGGCCTCCCTGACGACCACAGGCCCAGTCCGCAGGTCCGGAGTGGGTCCGCTGTGCCAATGCCATCCTCGGTTCGGTCGGGCGAGCCACTTGCTTCTGCCACCAGCATCAACGCGGAGCTCGAAGCCATAACGCAGGGCTCTCAAGTCCTGAGCGGTGCTGCCAGAACCAGTACGACTCAGGAACCAGCCGGACAGCACAGGGAAGCTGTGCCCAGGGCTGCCAGTGTGCCCACCCCTCTCGCCAAACCCTCCCCAGTATTAGACATGCTAACTGGGACCAAATACAACGGGAAGACCCCATTTGGTGGGGTGCCTGGTGGCAATAATTTGAACAACAATAATGACAGCACTTTGTATCTGAGCGTTGCCAATCAGAATACCAGCACTGCTCCCTCATCATCAAGGGGTGGCATGAGTGGCAGCCCGCCCAAGGAGAGCACCCCCCAGGCCACTAGGAGCCCCCGCAAACGTGTGGGCCCTGAGTCCAGCCCCACACCCGTGAAGAAAGTGTTCATATCCCAGCACACATTTGGAATGCCCGAAGGGTTCAAGCCCATGCCTGGTGCCTCCGTCGCCACCTTGAAGAGAGGACCCAGACCGGGAGCTCCAGCTAGGCCCGAGAGCGCCCCTGCCAGCGCGGCAATGGCTGCCACCAGAATTACCATGAGGATGAATTCGGCGACCCCCACGCGAGTCCTGTCCATCTCGGACTCCCCTGCTGGGAACGGTAACGGCGGCTTCCGGACTGTTGCACAGCCTCAGCAAAACCCCTTGGGCCAGCATGGAAAATGTGAAGGCGTAGCTGTTAGCATGGCTACCCCAACCAGGAGTGCCTCTGTCGGGCAGGTGTCTCTGCAGCAACACATGAGTAATCCTCAAGCCATATCTGCTGATGCAGACATGCTGGATCCCTCAGCGGTTAACGAGCTGAAGAATGCCATGTGGTCAGAAGACCATATGGAAGCCATCCAGCAACAACAACAACAACTACAACAACAAGAGCAACATGGTCCACAGCAACAGCCAGGTTGTGTTCAGCAGATAAACAACCAAAAACAGTTATCGGCCCCCGTGAGGGATGCTCTTTCTCTTATGAGCCAGACCCCCAGCTCTGCTCAGATGGCCCAGGCACAGCCGGGCATGGTGGACTTTGGTGGAGGACCCCCTCCCAACGTGGACTTCCCCTTCCCCTTTCACGACGATGACATGACCCAGGACAGCATTGTGGAGGAGCTGGTCCAGATGGAGGAGCAGATGAAGCAGATGAAGGCCTTGCAGTCACTCGGTGGCGGTGGCGGCGGCGGTGGTGTGGACATGGGAGGCCTGCAGAGTCAGCCCACAACTATGCAGGGCGTCATGATGACCCCCACGACCCCCCACCACCACACGGGCACGCCGTTCTACAGCTCAGCCCACGGCAGCACCACTCCTATCCAGACGCCCACGCCCACGCCCACGCCGACCCCCACCCCTACCCCAACCTCCGAGATGGGCACGTTGGGGCCACAGGGCTTGACCCGTGAAAGCCCGTGCTCCCGTGTGGCACCCGGGACGCCAGTGGACAGCGCCCTTGGAAGCAGCCGTCAGACACCAATTGGCACGCCACACTCCAACTGCAGCAGCAGCGTCCCGCCCAGCCCTGTGGAGTGCCGGAACCCATTTGCGTTCACGCCCATCAACTCCAGCATCACCGGTTACCATGACGGCAGCATTGTCTCCAGCAGCCCAGTCAAGCCCATGCAGCGACCCATGGCAACCCACCCCGACAAAGCTAAACTGGAGTGGATGAACAACGGCTACAACAGCGGAGTAGGGACATCCAACAACAGCATCAGCATCCTCCCCAGCTACCAGGACTTGGTGGACGACCAGTTCAGGAAGCCCCACGCCTTCGCCATCCCCGGCCAGTCTTATCAGACTCAGGTGAGGTCTCATCATGATGCGCATATCAGCCGCCTGACGCCCATCTCCCCAGTACAGCAGCAGGTGGCCAGCATGTCCAACCTCAGCAAACAGGAGGGCTTTGCTGTGCCCGCGCCTCTGGACAGCAAAACTGGAATGTCCACCTCGACAGGCAGTGGGCTGTACCGTTGCCGTAGCGTAAGCCCCGCAGTGCGCCAACGGAATCTTAGTGGCAGCACGTCTGCAGCGGTAGGGGTGGGCACCGTGCCCAACGTTCCTCGATCGGTAGTGTCGCCGTTCAACTCTCCCGTGACTCCTGAAGTGCTTAACATCTTTGCCAACAGCCATGGGGAGATGGGCATTGGTGACACCAGCGTGGGCAGCATGGCGCAGAGGAGCCAATCGGTACCACTGAATGTGATGATGCAGACAGAGGTGCTGCCCGTGCAGGTTGCTCAGCAGCAGCAGCAGCAGCAGACCAGCACTGGGAAAAACATCACCAGCGTGCTGCTGAACAAGATGGATGGCGATGGAGACGAGGCCGTGCGGGGCCTTGGCATCAACAACCTGCCCTCCAACTACACCGCCCGTATGAACCTGACTCAGATCCTGGAGACCACCAACACCACCACCAGCTTCCCCAGGTGTGCCAACCACCAGGCTCTGGTCTCGCCCGGTCCAGCACCGCAGGCGTATGAGTTCCAGAAGCCCGGCTACCTCATGAAGAACGCCAGGGGAGAGCAGGTCAGCTTTGCTGTTGGTGGCAGTGGCGTTGGTGTTGGCCAGTCAGTGACGGGGGTGCAGCAACAACTACAACAGCAACAGATCCAGGAGCCACTGGAGCAGCATCAGTCACTGATGCTGCAGCACCACCGCCAACAACAACAACAGCAGCAGCAGCAACAGTTAGACTTCAGCAACACCGTTAAAGATTTCTTGGGAGAGGGCAGCCTGGACTCAGGCTCTCGAATGGTGGGCCAAACATCAGAGCTTAATACCACCACCGGTTCAGATTTCTCCAACAACATGCGCCTGACCTCCGACCTCTCCAGCAGCATCAGTGATCTGAACACACTGGATGCCAATCTCCTTTTTGACCCCAGTCAACAGCAGGGGCAGTATGAGGACTCAACACTGGAGGAACTGAAGAATGATCCACTCTTCCAACAAATTTGCAGCGAGACTGTGAATTCTACTGGGTTTGACTGGTTGGAAAGCAAAGATCAGACCACAGTAGAAATGCTGGGCTGATGTTTATAAATAATATACATGTATTTGTATAATTTTTAAATTTGTATGTTTTTTTTTTCTTTTTGATGTTTCTGTTTTTTTAACTGTTCTTTTTTTTGGTAATTTTACACAGAAAAAAAAGATATTGTATAGCACACTGCTGCAAGTATCTGGAATGCTGACATTTGTTTAGACTAAGTGCCAGGCTGAACAGAAATTAACACCTTTTTCAAGTATGCTGGTCCTCTTTTCCAAAACTGTTAGTGCCACACAGCTCTTTGCTAGTGCTGTCAGATTCACTTCAGGCTTGACTGGTGAAGTCATAGGAAGGTGGTGGTGGTGATGAGGAGGAAGAAAATGATGAAGATGGTGATGATGAGTTTCTTGTGGACATATTGTGTTGAGGGTACGTCCTAGAATGGCCAAACGTCTGCACTACAATAGATATCTGTATTTCTGTTTGTGGTTTTGTTTACACCTAGGGGATTTTCATAGTTGTGATCAGATCAAAATAACAGATGCTATTGTGAGCAAAAACTAGTAATTCTGACCGTTTGTGTGTCGTATACACAAGTGAAATTTCGTTAGATCCAGTAGTACATTGTCTTAATGTACAGGGTACATATTTATATGCCCATTGAGGGCATATATTTTTGGAATCAGAAATTGATTGAAATTGAATTAAAATCAGGTTTGGCAAAAGAGGCTGATTGATTGCAAACAGGTAGGACCACCGGGAAAAAATATAAAATATAAAATCTTTGGCTGTCACTGGACATGATTCCAAAGGGAATTTCTTACAACTGACTGAGCACTGTTGAAAACCATCTCTTATGCAGCTTTGTCATAAATGGTATTAGGACAGTTTATTACTGACAGCTTTCAAAAACTTCTAGGTTTCACAAGTGGTCTATGCTGCCTCTTTGTCAACGTGTGTCGATGTATAAATTTATATGCAATATTACTGCAAGAGACAAATTTAAAAAGAATCAATCACTACCTAAATGCATAGGTACTCAATTATGCAATAAGCAACTTTAATCTCTAGAGCAGAATTGGTGGTCAGTATAGCTTTTATCTTTGTTGTGATCTCCAGATTTACAAAAAAAAAAGCACTTTTTGAATTAGTTAACAATGCTGTATAATAGCTTAGGTGCCAGAAACAGACAAGAAATATTAAGGTCAGATTGAAATGTGTTGTACTGCCTTTTGGCATGGATCATCCCAATGCTTTATCTCAGGGTTTCTAGGGTATAATTTGAGATAGACTGATAAATAGTAATTAGTAGGGTTTGTCTCCTCTATCAGTTGTTAAAACAACTGTGGTGACAGTTATTTGTTCTGTTATAAAACTTCACCAAATTGACCTCAGTTTGATTATACTTAAGAACAACTACTCAGCTTTAAATATTCGCGTCAAGCAAAAAAAAAGAGATTGATATGGTTGATCATGTAAAGTTATGCAAAATGGCTGTTAAAACCTAACTGAAACATTTACAATTGTTACACAGGGAAAATAATCTATAAGGGAGAAGAGATATATTGGGTTGAAAATATGCCATTGGAGTACCAAAGTGGATTACATACATATTGCTCTAGTCACAACTGTAAATGTTGGGAAAAGATTTTTATAATGGATTGAATTTTTTATTATTCATTTTAAAACTATGCATTTTTTTATCTCCATGATACAGCTGTTCGTCAAGTGATGTGGCTGCAGGAATTTGTAACTTATTGGTTTGTTGTATATTTCTCAACCTGATATGTATTTTGTAATTTCGTTATTTCTAAAAGCTGATCAAATGTTTTGAATCCTCTTATGTAGTTTAATTTTGTTAACGGAGATAAGTGACGTTAAATCAAACGTCTCGGTAGAGTGAGGGACAAATAACTTGTGGAAGCACAAGGCATTGTTGAAGGTAGTAAATGTTTTTTCAAGTTTTGGCTAAAGTTTTGGATAAAAAACTTGTTGTGTTAATGGTAAATTAAACATTTGAGTTTGTGCCTGGAAATATCATGATCAAGACGCACAATCGGCTACTCTGTCATGTGGTTATTGTGGACTTTATACCTTCATAGCCTTATGTCCGTACCAAAGAAACTATTCAATTGGAGAGAAAAAGATCAAATCAACATCAAGGAAGTCCTCTGCCGTTTGATTTTTATGTTGTTCTGACACTTACTAAAATGGCCCCGGTGGTCATTGTGAATCTCTTTTTATTGTTGTTGGATCTGAGATGTTACGATCAGTATTTGTACTTCGCAGCTTTCTCTTTAGCACTGGGTTAACTTATTGACAAGTAAGCTGGAAACCACACTACTGTTATGGGTTAGTAAGAACCAATGTAGCAAAAATGAAATATTTTACTTTGTCATTGGCTAACTGTTCTCTTTATATATAATCTTGCTTGTAAATAATATCAAAACTTGCACCTGAAGAGACTGCACTGTATACACTATGAACATGAACATGAACAGATGGTGATTTGAAGCACCTTCACCAACACTATACTGGTAATAATGGATCAGGAGTTGGTTTATAAGTGCTGTATGCATCCATCCTTGGCCCCTATTCATGTACAGAAAATGTGTGTGTTTTTCTTTTTTCGTTATTTTTTTCTTTGTTTTCTTTGTTTGAATATTATGTGTGGCTTATTGAGATTGACTAGTGATCTGTCTTTGCAGAAGAAAGTACTATGAGTGAATATAGCATGGTTTATTAACAAAAAAAAGAAGTATTATCTTGTATTACCAGGTTGCATATCTTTCACGGATGATGGAAAAACACTCAATAGACACTGGAAAGTTCTGGAAAGTTCCATTCAGATTTCTTCAAGCTTCTGAGGTTCATGTTTATTGCACTAAATCTTTGATTTATTTATGAACCATCTTTCGGGCAACTTATTAGATCTAAAACTGCGATTGGAGCCCACCAAAATATTTTTGAGGAATTGCAAAAATAGCTATCATCAAAATAAAAATAGTGTCATCAAAATATGACAGTCAACTGTCTTATGTAGCAATGTACATTAATCTCAGTGAGATAAAGCATAATCTAACTTCTCGTACATGAGAATGTGACTAACTTGAAAGGAAGTGAAAACCGAAAAGAGTAGGATAAAAGCTGTTCAGGAAAACCGACACCATGTTCATTTGATTTAGTGATTTTATAAAATGTGCATGTTTCTAGAATTATATTGTACAGAATATTAATATACTTACAAGGCCAGGTTCTGTCCCATCAGAAAGGTATAGCTACTCACAATTACATTGTTTGATGTTTACTAATTCTGATGACTTATTCTTGTTCATTTTTAATTGGTTCTGTTGATGTTTGTTTATATTTTATCTGCTAAAATTGTATGTGAAGAGTTTTCATCTTTTTGTCTGCTTTGTTTTGTATGTCCTTTTCTTTGTTTTAACGAATATTAAATGAAGCACTGACTTTTGGATACACATGAGGACAAATTTGTTCTCATTTAAATGAGCAGGAATCGCTACTTCAGTGCTGTACCTTTCACTGACCCTCGTAGAATCTCCAAACCCTTCCTCCTCTTAGGACTTGTAGAAAATTGCCCCATGCCATGTATTTGTGTCTGGTGTACAGCTGACCATACAGTAGTTTGACAATGTTGCTCTAGCATTTCAGCAATGTCTTTTTTATTATTATTATTATTATTATGGAAAGTGCTCACTGATGAGATTTTTTAAGTGGTTTTAAAAACCAATAAACTTTTGTAAGTACCAGAGTGCGTTGTCTATTGTTTTTTCTTTTCCATTGTTTGTGCTAGTTTACCCACCGCCTACATGTGATGACTTAAATGTACCAGCAGGCGGCGATGTAGCCTATATCTTATTCTATGTATTATTTACATTTAGACTACACTGTTTTTTGTTGTTGTTGGAGAGTCATGTAAGTAACTTGAACATGTACATTGTCGTGAGACTTTCAAATATGACGTTGACGCCATGGGTAAAGGATTGTAAAAATGTGCCATCATTACTAGGCTGCAACTGTAGTGTTCAGCTAGCATTCAACATTACTTTACATAGCTTATAGATTGTCCTACAGCACATGGCTGAGAAATGTTTTTAGAAGAATTTGCTGTGTGTCAGCTTCAGGTCTGCCCTGTTGCTATTTCCATGAGTCACATTGCTGCTTTTCCATAGTCCATGTGGATCCTTCAGACTTCCCGGGTGACGTCATTCATGAGAAGGCGCTCTTTAACGCAGTCTGTCGCTCCTCCCGACAGTTTTATTTTACTCCAGACAAGGCTGGTTGTATATATCAACTGAGAGTGTATGAATGCCTATATGAACTGGTTGTCATACCTTTTAAATGGACGTGTAGCCTTCATTGGAATTGATTTGGAATAACTTCCCGAATAACTTCAAGGCACACCATGGCCACGATAACTTGTCGAGTTCAGTACCTGGAGGATACGGACCCATTTGTTTGCACAAACTTTCCTGAGCCACGAAGACCTCCTCCTCACAACCTCTATGAAAATATTCCTCTCAGCGAACAAATTGCTGGAGTTCACAAGCTTTTGGAAGCACCGCTAAAGGTAACGTTAGTGTCATTTCGCTTATTTCAATAACACCTTGGCATCAAATGCGTTTTTAAACGACCTAAGTGCTGCAAGGTGCCAAAATGTCAAACACCGGGTTCATACCATCATTCCATTACAGCCAGGTAATTCAGTGTTGTCCAGCTGTAGTTCGTTCGAAGTTATCGAGGTTTCACACAGACTGTCAGGTTGTCAAGATTCGAATAATACGTTCACACTGACCGACTGAGCACATTTGCAAATCCGGTTTGGGGAGCCGCACATAACAACTATAAGTACTGGTCCCCAGTCAGCCGTGGCTTTTGTTGGCCGTTTTTCATGTCAGTCTTGCAGACAGGCATCCCGAAGTGAGCTCTAGAAATGAACCGAGACATAGGCTTATGGTGTATAATTAGAACCAGGCTACTACTAATATTATGTGGGGATGTGGATGTGGGAATTTCTCAGTATTTGGTGCATGGGATGCCAATTTTGATGACCTGCAGCAGGAATGCTAATCGCAGAACGTAGTAGAATGTAGCTCAAGGCTAAATTGTGTTAATACTCAAGGAAAGGGTGGGATCTGTAAACAGAAGATAAGAATGACCTCCTCAATTATCATCCCTTAATATGTGGGCATAGCATGGACGTGGCATGAGCAACGTGGTTGTGTCGCTCATTCGATAAGGCCCATATTTTCACTCTACTTGTATTACTTTCACTCTACTTTTAGTACATTATCATGTACTTTAGTTCATGGTTCCTTTTGCAGTGCTTTTGCCCTGCCCATCCCTGCCCTGCCCTGTGTCATGTTGGGTAGATCTTGAGACCAGTTGTCAGTTGTTTATGTGTCTGTGATCAGTGTGTAATGTGTGTCTGTTTATTATCTGGTAGTTGGAGGAGTGTGCATTGCAGGTGGCTCCCAATGGAAACTACCTGGACTTGGAGTTGTCCCTGGCAGAACAGCGGGATGACCTGGAGCACTTCTTCGAGGAGATCGAGTAAGAGTTTATTTAGTTTCCCTTGTCTTATGATGTGGAGGGTTTTTTTTTTCATACTCACCTGCTCTGTTTTGTATCACATGTCCTACTGACATCAGGTTGCTAAAGTTATTGAAATCTGTGGTCAACTGGACAATAGGTAGTTAAGAAGAAGTAAAAAACAAACACCAATTCAAAAAACAATAACACTGTCTGGGAAGAGTGTACAGGAAATCTGGATTGTCTTTAGTTTAAAATGTAGAGAAAGTAGCTAAGGCGTCCCAGTGCTGTAGTCTATGTGATCCGTAGGTATGCACCATATAATCACTTAAAAGGTTCTTAAAAGGTTTGTGTATATCCAGTAAAACATAGGCTGCAATACTGTAGTAGTACAAGACAGTATGCCCACCACAGTCACAGGCAGTATACCCACTGCAGCAAACTAGACTACAGCACTGGAAAGTAGTGGTGCAAGATGAGTAAAGGGGTTATTGACCTCTTTAACCTCTTTGTTGTCATGATCAGGTGAGTCAGTTAACACTCCCCAGTGAAAAGGCCTCTCTCTCTTACCACCCTCTCAGTTCAGGGGGCCAGAGAGATGAAACTGATAGCAGAGTACATGCCAAAGCCCCTAATGTTTAACTATGCTGAGGTGAAACAAAATGTTTTCATTCAGTCTTGGGTAGGAAGCAAGCAGCAGTCATTACCCCAAACAGAAACAGCCAGAAGTAAATAGAGGCAAGTTTATATTTAGCCTTGGATTATGGAATTCCCCTATTGGAGGAGGAAGGCATCGGTTTCCTTTGTATTTCTCAGCTGCCCATTATCGGGAAAGAAACCCGTTTGCTGTTAAAACGGCTCCTGTTAGGTTGCTGTTGAAACCCCACTGCCTGTTTATCGTGGCAACATCTTAAACAGCTCATTGGACACGAGCAGAAGCCCTGCTGACTGACTGGGCACCGGTCCCTCAGCGCTTGTCCAGCTGCAGTTATGAGCCGGTATCCATTTACCACTGAATCATTTAGAGGCTCTTGCTTTGCAACAGGAAGCCACGTCAAACCAAACAGCCATAACATCACATCTCCCACTCGCCATCCTGCCCTCGGCTAAGCCTGCCAGTAACTACTGAGTCCCACGCCATCACATCATCTGACCGTGACAACACGTTGCTCAAGCAACTGGGGTTTCACACCCTGAGGAACAATGCGACTAAAAATTAAGTTTGAACGCGGCCAAAACACTTGCAGTGTTGTTCAATAATGTATTTTTAAGCAGACATCTTTCATGTTGAATATTGGGTGAATGGATGTGTTCATTGAGATCAATGGGGGATTGTGTAAATGTGTACTCTCTCAGGTCAGCAGGCTTATATCAGACTTCTGAATGACAATGAAATTATTTATGATCGTGGAACGCCTTGTGTATCATTCAAATCTCTCTAGACATCTTTGGGCCTTTTGCGAATTCCCTGTGGTGACAAAGACATTCTGTTCTGTTCTTGTGAATGTTCTTAACCCCCTCCAGAGGACTTTTTGAGTATAGATCACTGACATAAACTATTGAAATCTCAGTCTACAGTCAGACTGCTGAGAAAGTGTAAAAGATGCAACTCTGCAGCCAAGCTGCAAAAATAAACATGGACAGGAAAAAGAGATCTGATAATGTTGATGAGGGGGGTGATGGGGGTAGTAATCAACAAAAAGAAGAGAAATCTCAGGGTTCAAGCGCTCTGAACTTTGTTTACTTTGGATCGGTGTCTCCCGGTCAGAAAATGCAACACGTTACCCAAGAGGACCCATTTATACCCATTTATAATGCTCTCCTCCACGACCACAGTGATCATTGGAAAGGAAACACATTTTAATAGCAGCCCTGCAGCATGGGGATTAGTTGCAAGAGTACACTATGATCACAGCTTGCAGCCAGAGGACTCAACTGAGGGGAGGGGAGCTCTGCATGCAGGAAATGCGTCACACAATGTCAGACATGGAAAATGGAGAGAAACTGATGAATGCACATCACCACCCATGCACATTGCTTAAGATGGAGTGACTCACTCTTCACTCTCTCTCCTATACGTTCATAAATACATGCATACATGGATGAGAGGTAGTCCAGTTTTAGGCCTTTTGCAGTTTGCATAGTGCATAGTTTCCATACCACTAGTGTCAAGACTTCACCATAACTTTCCATAGTATAATCTCCACTGGTCTTGTCTCGCCCTCTACATAAGCTCTTCTCTGGCTCCATGTCTGTCTTTTTCTTGGTAAAGGTTATTAATTCTGTTAGGAGTCTCCAGTGGCCTGGCTATGCCTTCCTAGTATTTCTTGAGCTTGATTATCATCTCCCTACATGCTAGTCTGGATTTGATCCCATTGAGCTTGTTGTCTCAGGAGGCATTTTAACCTGTCCAATCAGTGAACAGAGGGAGGCAGAGCTAGAATGCTATCAGTCAAGGCAAGCTATCAGTCAGGTCCAGTCTTTTTATACTTAAACACCTCAAGCAAGCAATCAAATCTCACTAACGAATGTCCAGACCCTCTGTACGACACAAAAGTGTAGAACGAGGGTCTGGTTCTATTACCAGGCTAAGGCTCCAGGCTCCAGCAGTCTCTGCACTGTACTGTGAAGAAGTGTCTCTGTGTGACTAGAACATTGTGAGATTTAGTCAGTGCATCTCATTCAGGTCTCATCTCTCTGTCCCTTTTCACAGGAAAGGAAAAAAGCCCATCCTGATTCTGCGCACTCAGCTCTCTGTGAGAGTCCACTCCATACTAGGTAAGTGTATTTTTTTCCCAAGAACCATCTTCAAGATGCATGGAATGGTAAGTGGTCAATTTCCATTCTTTTTAATGCATTTAGCATTACATGTGTTTTGCACAATGATTCAAATCTAGTTAACATTTAGTCTAACTCGGCAAACTGCTGCTTACAGGCATCGCCTCAAAGTCCAGTTATTTTGTTCACTCAAAAAAAAAAAAAAAACCTGAATTCCACCTCATTCACAGATCTGGTTCTCTGAATGGGAAGTTAACATAATGATTCAGTCTGAGCCATAACCTTTATTTTAGCCTCCGTTTAAGACGGTAACACACTGATTCAGGAACACAGAACAACAGGAGGGGTATTATTTCATTTATCGCTTTGCTCAAGTATTGACAGCTTTCCCACAAAATCAGTGACTGCATCTTTAAGAGTTGCAGGATGGAACCCTTTCTTTCTCTCTCTCTCTCTCTGTCTCTCTTCTCTGCTGCACTGAAGTCAGAGTATCCAAGTTCTGCATCTTTCCACTCAAGCCGCACTTTTTGCCAACTGCTTTGTGGATAGAGGAAAGTGGCTCACTTTTCCAGAAATGCTGAAGCGATTCTTTATCCCTTCTGGGTTTTCCTTCATTTTCTACCTCGTATTCAGATCGTTCACCCCATGATCCCATCATTAAATCCATTTATGGCACCAGTAGCTGCTTGGCCAGCATACAGCTTTGTTTTATATATAAATATGGATGAATAGGGAAGAGCATCATACGCATGTGAAGAAGGTAGTTTTTCTGGTGTCCATAGTGGTTGTGGTTTGTTTGCTTTACTTTGTACTTACTGCAATTGAGAAAGGAAGTGCAGGAAATTCATGATCCACTTCCAAACAGCCACTAGGTTGGTGACATTAAAATTATTATAAACGGACAGATAGTCAGACCTGCAGTGCACAGGCAATTTTTTTTCTCACTCTATTCTTGTGAAATGTTTGACACTCCTTACTCCTTACAAGCCTAGGCATGACGAGCATCGGTATTGCACACACAGCACTGTGCAAAAATCCAGGACACCTAAGAGTTTTTTTGTTTTTTTTTTTAGTTTATGGGCAGAACTATAATAAGCCCACAAAATGTTACTGATTATGATGAGTATTACGTAACCCCCCTTGTCATGATGGAGCTCTTGGTGAAGTTAGCCCAGATTGTGGTTCTGGGCCCAAATAAGGTCTGCAGCATCACTCCAGTGCCTGATGCAGGGCCCTAACCTTCCCCATTTTGGACATCAATAGTTGCCGTCTGTCACATGCAATACTCTTTTGAATTGCAAATATGTGAAGCAGGTAGGAAGAGGAAATGCACAAGCCCTGACCCCCCCTCCCCCTTTACACATAAACTCACATTGTGCTATTATGATTTGTGTAGGTACCTCCATTGTAATGGTTTGAACGACATATTGAATAGTCTCTTGATTTAGGCTTTTGTATTTGTTGGGGCTGTTGATAGGGGAAATGGCCATATCGTGTTGCATACTGTGGCTCCCCATTCTTGTGTTATGACCTGTTACTAATGTCCGAGACAGCAGGCGTTGGAGGAGGTCTATGCCACAGTGATTGCCTGGCATGCTAAGAAAGCGATGTCAGGTGTGGAAAATAGAGCAATGGCTGAACAGGACTGACTGGTTTGTTGCCTTGCTCATTTGCCATCTTTTACAGGTCACAGACCTTTTCTGTTTTGGCACATTGACATTGTTATTCTTTGGCTTAGTGGAGCAGTGTGAAGCTTTCCAGAGCGAGATACCTGCCCTGCATTTGATTGAATAGCATTGAGCCTAGCGTTCAGTCAGTAATCTTGCCTAGATTTTTTTTAACAAAGGTTCTAGTGTAGCATCAAGGGGTAAGAATCATACACTGTACACAAACTGGCCTTCATGACTATCCCATGTGATATTTTTAGTTTAGTTAGCCCTGGAAACTGTTGTGCATGTACACGGTGTAAGCCACTCATAATGTCATAATAACCACTAATTATCTCCCAGTGTTTTATGTGGAACCTTCTAGAAATGAGTCACATAATATCTCCATTTCCTATGCTGGCTTCTCTTTAAGTGTTTTCCTTTCTTCTGGAGTAGTGGAGTGGAGTGGAGTGGAGTGGACTTCAGTTAGGTGTTTTCTAGTTCCGCCCCTCTATTGTCAGCCCTGGCAACAGAACAAGCTGCTCTCTGTTCACCAGTCCTGTTTCAGCTTCCGTCAGAAAACATCACTTCATTACTTTTTGACCCTCCTGTTTTGTTGCTTGGGGTTTGGTTAGTACATGTGCTCTAGTGGGTACATACTTGTGTCCGAAACAGTGGGCACTTCCTAAGTGGCCTGCATCCGTCTTTGAAAACACTGTGAATAGAGTGATCACATGGTTCCACAGTGCAAGGAAATACTAATTTTAAAGGCTTGTTCTAGTTGGCAGGACCTCAAAGAGGAATGAAGAGTGCACCACTTATTTAATTTAGGATGATTACAACATAGACTGCTGTTGAAGATTGACATTCATTATGTGACTTTTGGTCTAGTGCAGACCATTTCACTCTGACGTCTGTATAGAGATTGCAATAGATGATTATTTCTATTACCTGGATATAACAGGAGTAAACTATGATTGGGCTAATTTTAACTTATTTCTGACCTTACACAGCCCCCTCCTCCCTCTACCCCCAATCATAAGGCTTTGTAACTGTCTGTGGCTTACAATAATTCTATTTGGTCAGTATCTGTCTCACTGTGTAGCAAGTCATCTTAAAGGAGCGTGGCTCTAAGTGCTGGCCATGTACTGTGCTATGTTTACTGAGCCATAGCTAATTTCTTTTGAGTAGACTCCATGATGTGCCTGAACAGATCCACCTTTCACCTGCCTGTAGCATGCTTTCAGCTCCTGTGTAAGCCAAGGCCTGTTTGTGTCAAGCTTCATCACGGTCATGTCAGGAGAGCAGGATGTTTTTCCTCTGTCTTCTCACTTTCTGACATCTTTGAAGATTGTTTGCAGGAGGAGTGTTTGCAGGGTGCTGTCGCCGGATGTGTGCACTTAACCTGTCTGCAGGCAGCAAGAGGAGTGAGACGGAGCGCCTCTTTCTCTCTTTTTTTTTTCTATTCTCTCACTTTTTTCTGTACAGGAGGCCATCCTGTTTTTACAGATACAAGGGGACTCATTGTGTGGGACACCTAGAGAGAAAAGGCTCGTAGAGATAGCCTGCAGTATCAGAGAGGCCTAGGACTTTATGAAATGGAGGATCATGTCCTGAGTTGACTCACAGTCTGTTCAGACATTAGCCTGTTCTCCTTTTTTTTTCTTGGGATTCCTTGGTATTTTCCTCTTTTTGTGGTGCAGAAGGGCTTGGGATCTGGCAACGAGCGGACCATGGTGCCAATAGTCAGCAAGCTGTTTGGACTTGTTTCCTCATCCTCTTGCAAGCAAGCAAGAGCTGCCACATCATCTCTATGCCTTCCAGTGAAACTTCACAGCTGTGAACATTGAAAAGTATTTAATATCTTAATGGCACAGATGAGGGAAGAATAAACTGCTTTCACTCTGATTTATTTACATGGTAGTGTGTGTGTGTGTGTGTGTGTGTGTGTGTGTGTGTGTGTGTGTGTGTGTGTGTGTGTGCGCGCGCGCGCGCGCATGTGTGTGCGTGTGCAGGCAGTGTGTGTATGTGTGTGCAGACTGTGTGTGTGTGTGTGTGTAGTTTGTTGGGTGTGGTTTTGAGGTATTGTTGTTAGTTCTTTTGTGTTGTGTGAGGCTGGATGCTTCCTGTGGTGTTGAATGACTGGAATTTTATTGCTTTCTTATCAGGCCAAAGTATGAAGAAATGTTGCTAACAGTTATGTGTATGGCTCTAGGAAAAGTTATTTAAACTCTAATAATGACTCATTAGATAGCCCAGCTATCTATGTCTAAATATTTGTAACTGAGAGTGGAGGATCTTATCTTATGAAGCATTGCTTGCAAAAACCCATTAAAATGATGCATGAGACAGTGTTTTGTCAGTAAACACACCAACAGCAAATGCTTAGTCTTTGCATGGAGAAGTCGTCTCTCTCTCTCTCTCTCTCTCTCTCTCTCTGTCTCTGTCTCTTTCGTTTCATGCTAGCATATTAGCTTAGCTATGCCAGAAAAGAGGGGGGAAAAGGGTCATAAATCAGTCTTGACTTGTTCCACTTAAACCCTCATCTTCCAAGTCAGTCAACCATATCCTTGTGGTTATTAGCATAGCACTCTGGCCTTGTTCTTCTCACCTACAGCTCTATCAGCCGGTGTCAAGACCCAGCCAACATATATACCTTTCACCTTAGTGCTACCCCATCCATAAACTGTACCCTGCTGTCATTCTCTCTATTCATTGTGTGTTCTCTCACTTTTCTTCGCATGTTTAGACCCTGCAGTTCCTCCACTGCTGTCAGCTGGAGTGTGTTTTCTGGCTGACTATAAAAGTATCACTGCTGAGGTCTGCTCTAAAATGTAAATTACATCGCCTTACTGATATATTCGTTCAGTCCCTATGGCTTAAGCTGTGGTGAGTTCTCTTGGACGGGTGCGTGTTTAAAGCGGCCAGGTTGAAAAGCCCCAGCAGTAAGCCACAATGGCAGTAGCAGCAGTTTGGACTGTGAGCCTGCCCACTCCGGGCCCTGATCTTTGGGCCATACCGCTCGCCTCTGTCCTGAGGGCGGCCGTTGGCAGCTGCTGGTCCCTTGAGACAAGGGTGGTTAGGAGAATGACTGCTTCCCATTGGAGGATATTTATAATTTGGACTTTTGAGCTCAGAGAGGGGTACATGCAGTGCCTGTATGCAAACACTGTGTTTTGGTGTTTGGTCTCTCTCTCTCTCTCACTCTCTTTTTATGTGCATCCTTTGCATAAACTTCTCTTCATACCTCTTCTCTCCAGAGAAAGGAAGATGATCTCTGGAGACACATTGGAGGGCAGTTGACTCTTCTGCTGCCTTCTCTGTTCTGTGACTCAGTCTCTTATATAGCCTTTGCCTCTTATGGTCATCAAAAGGGGACCCTTGTCCTGCCAGGACAGCGTAGTCTTTAAAACATCTTTCCATGATGCCAGCGCCCCGTGTCCCCAAGCATCTGTTTCGCCCTCGTGTTCCCCCAAGGTTGCCCATGCTTTGGCGTGTTATTGTTGGCTTTTAGGGTTAGCCCATGCCCTCCCCTCCCTCCCATATGTCTTTAAACTCTGTCTCTGCTGCTGGCTTTCACATGTAACTCGATGTCTGGATGTGGGCAGAGTTCCACAGGCCCTCGGCAAAAGCTATCTAAAGACGTGTGGTCAGAGCAGAAGCATTTGGCGTCTCTGTGTTGTCCGCAGCACCGACAGGCTTGTGGTGGCACCTGCCGCCTCTTAGCCACCGCTGACTTGTTGTGCCCACTGCCTGCTGATGTGTCAGCTGCCGCCGTTACCCCCGGTGACGTGCATAAATAAGCACCCGCAAGGAAGTTCCACTCCACATAGCGTGAGTCATGCCGCCCTGGTTGTTCCTCTAGCCTCCGCCTCTTGCCTTGTGAAAGTGGCCACATAGGCATGGCAGGAATTTATGATTACATCTTTTTTTTTTACTGGACTAGAGTTAAAGGTTCCTCTCAGTGCAGTGCTGATGAAAGGTTGTTAGAACATGGTTGACTTTTGTGATGTGAAATGATCATAATTAATTTGCAGACCAGACAAAGATTTAGCTAAAGTACTACAGAAATAAGAAAAGGGATCAAATGCAATTTATTTTGGAAAATACTCCTCGTAAATATTTAATTAATATTCAAATTGGATGATTTTTTTTTTCTTAAAAAAAAAGAATGTTTTATTGTGTATCCTCAATGCGTTAAAAGTTAAAGTTAGCACACGTTCACTGGTCTTCATCTTTTTGCAGTCAGACCACACGGGGTGGTTGTTTTAGAGAAGACTGCCAAAGGCCTTGACACTCCGTATTAACCTCCTGGCTTATTGACAGTGAGGTGTGACCTGCGCTCCATGAGCTTTCTCTCCCTCTCTCCTTCTCTCTCTCTCTCTCCCTCTCCCTCCTTCCTTCTCTTCCTCCCTCTCTCCTGTGGAGAGGAGAGTTGCCAGACTCCCTGCTCCGTGTGTTTAGTTATCGAGCTGCTCTGGGATAATAACTCTGGTCCAACTGCTTATCGCGATTTAAAGTGCTGGCTCTGATGACAGCATACTTCTCCACTGTGGTGCTCTCTGGCTCAGAGGCCAGGAGGTGTTGGGGCTTAAAAAACAGACCTATTTTTCTCTTTCCACCTCTTTCGCCATTGTATGCTTTAACTACTCTTAAAAAGTCTGAAATAGCATGAAAGGATTCTTTGTGTGTGTGTGTGTGTGTGTGTGTGGGTGGGTGGGTGTGCGTGTACGTGTGTGTGCATGAACGTGTGTTTGTGTGTATGCTTACTTTGTGTGTGCGTGTGTTTGTGTGCATGCTGGCTTATTTGTGTGTGTGTGTGTGTGTGTGTGTGTGTGTGTGTGTGTGTGTGTGTGTGTGTACGCGCAATGCACATGTGCACGTGCCTGTTAAACACACACCTGGCTTGAGTTTGAGAGCTCTTGAGAAGCGAGAAGTGCAGTGGTATTACATGCTCTGGTCTGTGTTGTGTTCTTGTGAGCGCCTGAGTATGCATTTGTGTGTGTGGGACTGTTGGTCCCAGAGGCCTGCCTGCCTGCTTGCCTGCCTGCCACTGATGCCAATCTGCTCAGCCTCCACCAAACGCACAAGCTAAGCACTGCCAGATGCCCAGCAGCGAGTGCAGATACATCGCCCACAGGCACAATCCATTCCTGCTTGGTTGCTGCCCATATCTCCACCATCAGCTGGGGACTTTCATAAAAGCACCTTTGAGCCGTGGTGCTATCCTGGTGGAATCTTGTGTCTGTTTGCGGTGAGGCTTTTTTTAAGTTGAAAAGAAAAGGCTTGTTGTTTGCATGCTAATATCCACACCATTTGTTGCGTCATGGCTGATGGATTTTGATCTGTGTTCTTGAGATTTTGGGGCTCGGTGACGACAGATGGCCCAGTGCCACGCAGTGTAGCACTGTTGTAAAGAAGGAATAACCCTAACCCTTCGACCCATGCTGGGAGTGATTTAGATTGCTGAAGCCTTTACTCTTTTCTCAAGAATTTTTTCTCTCTCTCTTTCTCTCTCTGTCTTTCTCTCACTGTCTCTCTCTAATGATGCGGGACTGTGTTGTGAGCTTTACATGTGTCCATATATGGGTGTAGATATGTTTCAGTGGTTGTTTCTGGGCCTCACCTTGAAAGCGGACCACATAGGGCATTTGACAGATCACACATGTGATCCCTGACATTTGACTCAAACTCCTGCCTGGTGTATCTTTTAACACACATCTTTATATGACCTTTTGGGGGGAGGGGCTCTGTTTGGCCAGTAAAATTCTCTGTGGGGTGTCTGTCCTTGTAAGCTTTAATGGTCAGCACTGACTTTTGCCCCCTTTGTCCAGACAGTGCTTGTTTTGGGTCGCTTGAGTGAGGAAACTCTCTTTTGGAGGTGTTGTGTTTGACACGGAAGCCGAGGAGGAAGCCAAACAGACAGAAAAAAGGCAGCTCCGGGTTTCACACTGAGAGGAATGTTGATGTGGACCTGTAACTGACTACCACAGGGGAGGAAGAAGCCAAAAACACAAAATTGGATTTTTCACGCAGAAGGGCCCGTCAATCAAAGCCCCCCTCCCTGACTCCCAGTGCTTCCTCACACACAAGGGAGATCCTCAGAGGAGGGGATTATACAGTGAGCTCCTAATGCTGTATAGTTAGGTTGCAAACAATGCAGTATCGTGTTTGTAATCCTACTGGTTTATATTATCTTTTATACACCTAGTGTATGAGGCACATGTGTGTGAGGCACATAAAGGAACTGATACTGCTGATGCAAGCCACTGATGCAGTCCTGGTTATATGTTGCACGTTAATCATAAAACCATCTATTTCAAAACATGAGCTGAATCAAGCCCTTTGTGCAACTCTGTGTTTTTGAATGTGGACTTGAATCAACTTGACTTTATTTGAATCGGATACAACGATGAACACTAGGTCTGATCATGTTCAGGGTGGTGGGGGCAAGGGTGGGGGAGGTGTATAATTGTCTGCATATGGCAGTTAATATGGCATGCCTCTATGCATATGTATGTGTTTTTTAATGAACAGAGTGGATTGTGGTTGTGATACATGATCTTAATGGTGAGACCAAAGACAATTTTCATGATGGACATGATGATAAAGTCTATCTATTCTTTTTTTATTCCGTTCTGTTCTGTTGTATTCTATACTATTCAGCACAGCAGACAGAGAGGGGCATTTAGCCATGGCTGTGGTTTAGGGGTTAGTGCCCCAGGCAGGCAGTCAGTGTATTGATTTAATAATGGCACTTGCGTGTGTCTTTCAAGTCACTGACCTGAAATCTTTCTTCTCAGTCAGTTTTTTTCTGCACTCATTAGTGGCTGTTCTGGACACAGTTTCCAGAGCAAGGTGCATTGTGTAGCCTTTTTGCTTTAGATCCTTTGACCTGGCACAGTGTAGTGTGTGTGTGTGTGTGTGTGTGGGGGGGGGTGCGGCGCGGCATCTTATTCTGATAATCTCATTTTATCTGAAGGCTGCAAGAATGTGCAGATGTCTCATTACTCATTACACCACAGTCCTCCTTCCCCAGAAATACATATGACAGACACACACACACACACACACAGTATTTTAAAATGGTCATCAGGGAAATACAATTTTCTTAAACACTGGCATGTATTTGAAGGATTAACTATTGTTGATGGGATACAACTGACCTGATATGATTAATGCTGTTGTTATGTGGCTTTCTCTGTAGGGATTTTCAGATTTTATCTGTTTCGAACATGTAAATGCCAAACTAATTTCACACCAAAGCACACCATTTGGTCGTCCTCACAAACAGCGTGGTGTTTGGATACTGCTTTTGTGTGTGTGTATGTGTGTCTGTGTTTACGTGTTGTAAACATTTGTGCTTTGTTGACCACAGTCACCCATCTCGTCATACTTCGGCTGTCGTGTCATCAGTCATTCTGAGCGCTTCCTCTGGAAAAGGCAGTGTGTCCATTTCTATCTGTGCACCTCTGATGTAACAGGGTCAGCTCAGCTCTCACTGGTTTTATGGAGCACAAGAGACGCCCCTGATGGCAGGACTCATAAACGAAGAATGGGTGGAGGGCACAGAGATCAGATGCAGAGCAGTTGGGCTTATTCCCACGTCTGAGAGTCATCTTTATGAGACTTCTGACTTGGGAACAGTGTGTCTGTGGGCATGAGTGTGTCCCATGACCACACAGACTGAGGAAAGACTGACTTCTGGTATAATTAATGTAATGAGCTGATTTGGGAGCCCCCAAAAAAACTCACTGGGGCTGTTTCCTGTGAGTGCGAATTGCACAGACATTCCTGGTGGCTTTTTAGAGAGATCTAAAATTTCCACCAGTTTAGTTTGTGTGTTTATTTGGCTTGAAACATCCTGGACTTTTGATAAGCACTGAGGCTTTTGTGGTTTATTCTAGTTTGTATGTGTTTGTGTGGGTGTGTCTGTAGCTGTGACTGACTTGTCTGATAAGTTTTTTTTTTCTGTCTCTTCTGCAAAATTGTTGTGGTCTTCTGTGGAGTAACGCTGTGGGGTTATCTGGGTAAAACAGGCTCTTGTGGTGGTGTGTACTATGGCTATTTTGTCCCTGCTATAGCCTGTACTCGTCTTCCTTCCTTCCAGTGTGGCCACTCAAGCCACGGGTATGAGAACTGAAGGGACACACAAACACACACACACAGACACAGAAATAGGGAGGGCCAGAACAGAGAAACACTACCAAGACAAAACTCACTCCTTGACCATCATAGAGACAGACTGGTGGTTGTCAAAGCAATAATGAAAACCACAGTTTCCATAGAAAAAAAGCAAAAGAACTCCTTAGTCCTTCCCCATGCCATTCTCCTGCTGATGTACTGACTGTTGATGAAAATTCACAGTGTAATGTCTTCTACCAAGGATTTATAGAGTATCCACTGGAAATTTCCTCGACTACCATTGCATGGTGGAATTCTCCTGTGCCCCGTGCCTTGCTGTGAGAGCTGCCATCTTCTCTCATGCAGTACATTCCCAGCGTGTGTTCCCTTTACATGCAGTGTTTTTTGGCCTTCATTGTGACACTGAATGATATTCAGGGCATTTTGGCTGATTCTTGTTTTATGCCACATTAAACCCAAAGCTAGTGACGCGTTCCACTGTCTGTAGGCTGCCACAGCAGCAGCAGCAGCAGCAGGAGCAGGAGCAGGAGCAGCAGAAGAAGCAGCAGGCAGAGTCATCAGGGCCCAGGCTGTGTTTATGGGAGTGAATCTCTCTGTGTCGGAGTCTGCAATTCCAGTGTCTGACTTTTTTTCTTCTTTCTTTTTTTTGCACTTATACCATGGGATATCACACACACACACACACACACACACACACACACACACACACACACACACACACACACACACACAGCCGAGTGCACTTGTGGGCAAGCATCGTGAAAACTGTCAGGAATTCACCGCAGGCTCTGCATAGGGACTTGTGTTTGTTTTCACAAGCGTCCCAAAATAGGTGGAGTGGACACACACAAACTGACAGAAGTGACTGCAGGGCCTAGGCACACACCAGGCCTGCGCACTCGCTCCCACACAGAATTGGGACTGCTTCTCTGTTTTTGGCACTGATGTTGTAATATGAATTCCCAGACAGGAGCTCTGTCAACTCTCTTCCACTCCCTACTCTCTCTCTCTCTTTCTCCACTACACTCTCTCTATCTCTGTCTCTCCCCCTCTTTCTGTCTCTTTCTCCCACTCCCTGCTTTTGTTCTTTCCTTCCTCAACAGATTTTTTTAGGCTGTGATGTGTCGATTCTTTTTCCGTCTATTCAGTTGTGTTGATGATTAACTTTTCAACTCTGAGCTCACCCAACAAGTTGAGTCATCAGGTTAGACATGCCGCTGTTTTGTTTTCACACAACACAGCTCAAGCACAAGCACGAGATATGAAAGTGGATGTTTTAATAATTAATTAATCAGCATTTCCTGAGCTGAACAAGACTAGGATTCTCTCCAAGTCTTTGGCTGATCTCTGCTGGTCATGCCGATGTGTCATGTTCTTGCAAACATAACAGGACATTGTTGCAACAACAAAGCGGGGCAGGGCACTGACCTCTTTAAGGCGTAAACAGGAAGTCATTTTCTTCCAAATGCAGATCATCCGCATTGTTTCAAATTTCCAACTCAGGTTTCCTAAGTAACAGAGAGGTCATCTAAAGAGCGGTCACTTACTGCTTGAAGACTTTTGGGTTACGGCAAACTCACTAGCCCAATATTGTCCTGCCTTAAAAGCAAATACCACAGTAATTTCAAAGTATTAGCTGGTCCGATCCTGGTTTCAGAAGCCCAAATCCCAAAAGCCACAGTTTTGATTTACTGTTTAAATATGTGTGTCTAATGCAAATAATCTCACTGGTTTTCAGAAGCTGGCTCTCAGGTTTCTAACTCGTCACAGTAGGTGAAAGAGTGGTTGGCTGTCTGCTACTTGTGTTGGATGGCCTGTCTTAACTAATGGCAGGCATTAGTTAAGGGGCATCTGGTGCGAAACCATAGCCACAGTCTAATCTTTATGACGGTAGTTTCAGTGACTGGCTGTCTTCGTATTTTCCCTCCTTTGCTGTCGGCACTGATGGAATTTCATTACACAGCAAATTTGCCTAAATTGCTCGCATCCATTTTTAAACTCAGTTTGGATACATACATGTGTGCAATAAATGGGACTCTTTTTTTCCCCCTAAGAATCTTCCTCCCTCCGTAGGTCTCTGCTGTCTGATCTGTATTGATATTTCAAATATTTCTGGATTTAGGCAAGCATCAATCTCCTTGGAATGGGTACATTATAGCCTTGGGAATTAACTCTGAATTGGGAGTCATTGGAAAAAACAAGGAAATAAATTTCTCAGCTATAATTGCCTAATCCACCATGAGTAATGGATCTGTGGTTGTCTGTGTGCGTGTGTCTTTTCCAGAGAAGTTGTACAATTCACACGGCCCTGAGCTCCGGCGATCCCTGTTCTCCTTGAAGCAGCTGTTCCAGGTAACTCTGTCAATTTCCCTGATATGCATTACTACATCACTTCAGCATGTCAAATCACCTATGCTGTTCTCACTCGCTCTGCTAATATAGTGACTTGGCTAGAGGCAAAGAGCTCTCCTTTAACCCTAGCTTAGAATAAGAGGGGCAGCAGAGGGAGGAAATGCATACCAGTCGTGCCACAGTCTTTAACTGTAGTCATTTAAGAGATGAAGCCGTGATCAGTGTAGACATCAGAAAAGGGGAAAAATGCTGAATTCATGATCGTGTCACTAAGAATAGTACTACAGTCACATCCATACCCGCTGCTGTGTTATGCTCTCTCTTAAAGTGCAAGTAGCTGGTGATGAATTTATTGCGTTTTGCCCTAGAATGGCAGTCTCATAATGGGTTCATTCTCCACTTTATGGCATGGTGGGCCTTTTTCCCCGGATGTGGGAAGCGGATGTATAATATCATGGCTATTCTGGATATGGACAGTCGGAGTCATATACATAATCCTCTCTATGATACAGACAACCCCACATACACTAGCATGAGAGGTCAATGAGATAATTAAACTAAACTATTGTTGATGTTCAAGTGTGGCATAAAAAGAAACAGATGTTATCATTATGTTACTGGATCTGATCTATGATTTGGTTTGATCTAGGATGACAAAGACCTGGTGCCAGAGTTTGTGAACTCAGACGGGCTCACCTGCTTCATCAAAGTAGGGGCGGAGGCTGACCAGAACTACCAGAACTACATTCTCAGAGGTAAGACCCTCAGGCTCCCAAACAGTTTTTGTATATCAGCCAAAATATCTGTGTGTGGACAGCACAGTGGAGAGTAATCTTGCTCTGCTCCAGCAGTGTGTTATCAGCAGACATAGACTGCTGTTGGGGCATCCATGCTTTGGAGAATGTCATGTGGATCTCTGATTTCTGGCAGGAGACGCCAAGGAAATTCTTTCTTTCTGCAACAGTAAAGATTACAACTGCAGATATCCCCCTAGCTTGGTTGGTGGAACACTGTTAGAAACACAGAGCCAAGAGGTCAGCTCTCAGGAAATGCCATTATTTGTTTACATTCACTCAAGTGATTGCTGTGAATGTACACAGTTGTAAGTCACTGTAAAGTCACTTGCATAGCAAAGCTGATGGCATGTGACGGTGTATAGATGCAGAGAAACACAAGCTCTCCCTGATTGGTTGTTTTGATTGCTGTAGAACTGTACAAGCCCCACATTCAATGCCTGTCTTTGCCTCTGCAGCCTTGAGCCAGATCATGCTGTTTGTGGATGGGATGAACGGCGTCATCAACCACAATGAGACCGTGCAGTGGCTCTACACTCTCAGTGGCAGCCTGGTGAGAGATTCACTCGGTCCAACGGGACCATTTCCCCCCTTCATTTTCATGTCTGTCATTGCTTGCTTTAGCCACAGAATTTATGGGCAGTTTGACTGTTTGTGGGAGGATTTTCTTTTTTAATTTAATCTTAAGAGAACTTTTTTTTAAGTTCCAGCATGTTTTCAAACTGGCAGTCGGCAGAGTAAATTGGATCATGAATTTAATTTGCAATGAATTTGTTACACTCTGAGGAGCCTACTCAGAAGTAATGTCACTTACTTCTAGCAACAATGTTTGTGTTTGTAAATAAAAAAAATCTTTCCATTTACGACTTGGTTCACTGTGTCTCTGGTGTGTGCATTCCTTAACAGCCTAAAATACTTGATCTCTACGTCTAGGAACCATTACATTTGAATTTTGTAACTTCTGCACTTAATTGTGCAGAACGTTAACCACAGTTAAATCTGCTGAATTTGTAAACAGCTGTTTTCAGTTGTCATGCTTATTGTCTATGATGGACAGAATATGAGTTGCTGTGTTTCTGTAGAGACTAGAGAATTTAACTCCTAACAAGTGGAGCACATTATTACTGAAACTTGAAACTGAAAAGACAGTTGAGTAGAAAGCAAAGGAGAAGTGAAACAATGCAGAAGGGGAAGATTTCAGATTCTCAACAGATGCCATTCACTAATAGCTGAGAGGCAAAGGTGTTCCCCCAAGCTTACCCAAGAGGCATGCTGGCTAAGTGCAGTAGAACCTGTCTTAAACCATACTGAATGTCATGCATGATTTCACTGAGGGTAGATGTTGCCATCTAGTGTTGGACCGATGAAGTTTAGTCATTTGTCATTTTTGTCAATTTAACATCGTTCTCTATTTGTTATGTTGTGATCAGTCTCTTACATTTTTATTTTCTAATTATTTTTATGCCCCCCTCCATATATCACATGCTTACTATCTGTCTCTCTTGTTCCCAGTCTCGACTGGTGGTGAAAACTGCTCTCAAGCTGCTTATCGTGTTTGTTGAGTACACAGAGGCCAACAGCCCGCTGCTCATTCAGGCTGTCAACACTGTGGATGCCAAAAGAGGTCTATTCCCAATGCTTTACCCACACCTAATAGCATTCTGCAACTCTCACTTTTTCTGGCTCACCTCCAGTCAGAACTGCCTTCCACTTGTGGCACATCTCAGAAATACTGTACATTTGTACAACTGTGTAGAAGGCATTGCAGTTGAATTCCTCTGCTTGCTGTGCTTTTTACAGGGGTGAAGCCATGGTCGTATTTGGTAGAGATTCTGGAAGAGAAGAATGGCTCGGACTCCGAACTCCTTGTGTATACTATGTCTCTCATCAACAAGGTATTAGCACTATATGTACAAAAAGACAATTTAGCAACCCTTGACCCCGTGACCACAATTGAACCCAGGTGAACTGTCAGCTGTCAAGCTTAGCGAATAACAGACTCTTCTGCAAGACACACTTTTTGCAGTGAGATTTTCTAGTATAGTCTATGTGCTTTGAAGAAGTAGCTCTGGCTTTGGTATATGTAAGTTTGACAGTAAATCTGAATATGTTGTTGCTAGTGAGGTGTGACTGTGTGTGTGGGTATGTGTGTGTGTGTGTGTGTGTGTGTACACTGTTAATGGACAAGAGAACTAATGCATTGGCTCCTGCACAGACTCTTTCCGTCCTGCCAGACCAGGATTCCTTCTATGACGTCACAGACTGTCTCGAACAGCAGGGGATGGAGAACATCATGCATAAGCACATGAATACCAAGGGGATGGAACCAGACCTCAAGCACCAGTTCACTATATATGAGGTACAGGCGCCACCCCTTCCCCTTTCCCCCCCCATCCCTCAAACCTAACCACCAGTTGTCCCTCATCTCTACGCTAGCCAAGCAGATGTTTTCCATGAGGGATGTGAATCAAGTCTGTAGACGGCACGGAGGCCATGCATTACCATGATGTAATGAATAATGTGAGATTTTTACTCACTTAGTGGCTCTTCCTCTTGTTTTTCCATCTTGGGTACGGCACAGTTTCCCTCACTTAATGTGAAAAACAATGCACAAGAACATTACTTACCTTAGCTATCTTTTTTTTTAACATGTGTTTTTTCTGTAGCCAAGTTGATGAAATGGCTGACAGGTGTATATATATATGTGTGTGTGTGTGACTGTGTGTGTATGTGTGTGTATATGTATGTGTGTGTATTTATATATATATATATATATATATATATATATATATATAATTTATTAGTTTTTTTTTACATTTGCTTGTCTGTGTCCTCCCAGAATGCTCTGAAATACGAGGATGGCGATGTGGAAGAGGCCTCCCCACATATCCGCAAGGAGCGTCGCAAAGGCACAGGCAATGATCAGGAAGGCAGGAGGAGCCGCAGGTCCTCGGCCAACCTCCCTGATGTGCCCCCTTCCTCCTCCCCGGCTCTGTCCTCCTCCTCTACCCCGTCCTCCTCGTCCTGTCCAAGCCGCACCACCTCTCCCCAGCCCTCCGAGTCCTTCAGCCCCCTGGCTCCATCCACTCCCACCTCCAGCTGCAGCTCCCAGAGATCCTCCCCTGTGCCATCCCCAGTGGCTGCCAATGGCACTGTGCCACCCCAGCAAGAGCAGGAGAAGGACCAGCGGGCCTCTCCCACTCCATCGTAAGTGTGCACCTGGCTGCACGTGTGTCTCTGTGTCTGTGTATCTAGATGTGTACATGCATGCTTGCACAGTTTGAACAGTGAATCTGGCCCCACTATGTGTGCTTGTGTCCAATCTGCTTAACCCCCACGTGTCGTCATGTGTTTCTGGAGTCTCGGAAGCTTGCTTGGACCATTAATACCTGAATGCATTACACAGCAATGCTGAGTTCACGCTCAAAATCATGTTACAGCACAGATCCATTTAAATGTGCCATTTCCCTCGTAAGATGAACTTCCCATTTGCTTCCACTGAGTGGCAGTGCATGCTCTTCACCATGCTCTCAACCTCTCTGAAATCCTCATCCCATGAGTAACACTACTGTGTGTGCAGTCAGTTAAATCTCCGTCCTCTCGGCTGGGATCTCTTCATTGGCATAGCGTTAGCAGCACATAGGCACTGTGTGTGCACACTGGTAGAGTCATCAGTGTTCCTCTCCAGCTTCCTGCTTTCCTCCCAGCCAGACTACCTCCCTGCCTGCCTCCCTGCCTCTCAGGAAGGGTCCAGTGCTCAGATAACCCTGACCTCCCCTCATCTGCAGATTACATTGATGATGGACGACTGATACATAGCCAGCGTTAGCCTCTAGGGATACAGTTGTGAGAGTGTACATGTTGAGGTTGTATGTTTATATTTATATGTGAGTGAGAGTTTTGTCGCTTTGTTGCAGTCTTTCTTTGTGTGTGTGTTGTGTGTTGTTTTTTTGTACGTGCGTCGTGTGCGCACTGTACTGCAGTGTTTGAGAGAGACCGTGTTAGTGTGTCTCTATGCATGTGAGTTGGTCTTTGTGTGTGTGTGTTTTTTTTTTGTGTGTGAGTGAGCATGCGAGAAAGGCGAGTGTGGAGTCTGCTGCACTGAATAATTATTCTAATTAGTTAATTGGGCGGTTTGGGGCAAGTGGTCACATGTGTCGTGTGAAAATCCCTCTTACATGCACCAAGGGAGGAAAGAAAGAAAATGTGTCAACAAACACATTGAGGGCTAGTGTATATTAAACCATGCCCAAGCCTGAAAGAAAACCTCTATTGAAAGAAAAAAAGAAAAACCAAAACTTTTAGAGTAGGCTAGGCTTAATCCACATACCAGAAACTGATCTCATCGCTATGTACATTACATCAAACAACAGAATGTTTCTGCCTCATTTGAGAGAACATATTTTCATGCAACCAGCCAAAAAAAAGAAACTTGGTTAATGTATGTGAAACAAATGGCCTGTGCTGCTTGCCGACAAACCTTAGTTTTTAGATTTAGATTTAGTTTGCATGATGATGGCCTTCATATCTTCATGTTCACATAAAGAATTCAGTACAATTTTAAAAAGAAAAACAATTTGCCCAGTGGTTCAGTGTGACTGCGTACTCGTGGCACACTTTGTAGTTAATGCTTCATGCTTTCAATCAGACATGTGCTATGACAACACAATGAGTATTGGGTATATACAAGACTTTACTTTGATATACTGTTTTGTTTACATGATGATGCATCATTTGCAGTTGTTGTGAGAAAATACCTCAAATTGTGACGCGCTCAGATGCCCCTACACATGAATATCATGTGTGAGATGTGTTGTATGTATGACATACCTACATGTAGGCTATGAGCCTGCATGAGTGTATGTCTGTAGACATTTGAATGACATACCTACATGTATGATCCTGAGTGTGTGAGTGTATGTCTGTAGACATTTGTATGACAAACATGACACATGACGTGTGTGTGTGAGTGAGGGTACTGTATGTCTGTAGAGATGTGAGTCTGCTTGACTGACATGTACGATGTGCATGTTTGTGCAGTTTGTCAGTCCATCTGTTGTGTGTGTTGTGTCACACAGTCCATAAGTTATTGTATGTTGAAATATGTCTGTGTGTGTCTTTCTGTGTGTGAGTGAATTTCTCTGTCTGTCTGTCTGTGAGTGTGCATGAGCATGTGTGTGTGTGTGAGTGTGTATGTCAGACTATATACGTCTGTGAGAAAAGTGAGAGACATAATTCCAGTGTGCGTGCAGTGCAGTGGCAGCAGCAGTGTGACTGTGCATGTGGGAGAGACAAATCACATGGCCACTGACAGGCTGGTGATGGATGCAGGACCCCGGCCTTTCCCATATGCGGTAATGTGCTGTAGTAGCAGCCATACTACCACACAAGCTGGTGCTTAGAATGCTGGATAGTGTTTTAAAATGATTTAAGCACAGGAGCATCAGCACATTTCCCTGGCCTGTGGCCCTTTTGACATCAGACCAGAGCTTGTTTAAAAGTTATTGCTCCTGTAGTTCTTAATCTTCTTGCTTGCATGTTGCGTGCGAGGGTCTGTTGGTTCTGTGCAACATGTTTGTCCATAATATAGAGCACCCAGAGTTGTCGTTTGCTGATTGATTTTACATTCTTGATGATTTCTCCATGTATTTACCCTGGAAAACCATTGCATTTGGAGCCCCCCCCCCCCCCCCCCAATCATCTCAGCACATTCATTGACTGGCTTATAGGCTAGGCCATGCATTTAACAGACGGTTGTGCTGCAGTGGTGGAATTAAACTATCAGCACGTTTGCTCCCACGTGGATAACGCTATGCACCTGGTTCACGTCTGAATTAAAATCCAAGGCAGGGCTGATGGCATTGTGGGAGTGCGGTTGTGCATGTAGTTAGGTCAGTGAAGGAAAGGGTATGGCCATGACCTCACAGTGGAAGCATTGTGGTCTCCATTTCTTTTCTTTGGTCTCATGTGCTGTAATTGGAGCTTTTTTATGACATGATGTACGCTTTTATGACTCTGTTAGGGTAATTGGGATTAAAATTGGTGTTTTTTGAAGTTGTGCTTTTCGGAAATGTGTTCTTAATGTTAAAGTTAATCTGATTCGATTGCTTGATTGATTGTCAGGTGGGTTTTGTGAGTTCTCTTTGGGAGTGCTGTGTCTTTGAGTGCACCTAAATTGCTACATGCCTTTCTAAGTATAGGCTCCTGTCCAAAAGAAAAACATTTTATTCAGTTGACAAGCTGCATGTATAAGTGGAACACAAATGTTTTATCTGGAAACCGCTTTTCACTTAGTAAACCTCATGGAATTTGTGCCCTCTGGATCTTGCACGGGCCCTGATTTTTGTGTTCCATCTGGACCTTGCTGAGAGATGTAGTTTCTTATCGCTTGTTTTCATCGCTTTGTGTCATGGGACTGCTGGAGCAGGCAACTGTGTTCAAAAACAAACCTGAATGTCATCGATCAGTGATGCCGACAGAAGAAGAAGGTTTTACTCAGTGATGGTCTAACTCACCTCCCTTTTGTTTTGCCTGTATATGCCTGACATTTCACTAACCCCACCACGTCACATTCTCTAAAAGTTGTGTCAACTCAGAGTCTCGGTTCATAATTTCATTTCCCCCTCTTCAATGCCTCTCTGTCTCTCTCTCTGTGTTGCGCTTTGCATGCTACTCTGTGATTTCTACTAGTTGGCTTTTCTTTTGGTGGTTTTTCCTTGAATTGCGTGCTGGTATTTTTGGGTCTTCCAGTTTAGCTTAAACCCCCCCCCAACCCCCCTCCTTACCATGTAACCATGATTGTTTCCTCCTCTTACTTTTCCTCGCCATTCCACCAGAGGGCGATCTTTCGTCAGTCAGTACATGTCGTCTATGGGGATTTCTAGAAGGTCAAGGTTGTTTAACAAGGCTGGGTCAATAACAGAGGAGCCCTCAGCAGCCTCTAACAGGTTTGTACAGCAAATTTAATCAGCTTTCATTTCTGCTTCAACAATAGTTTTGCCAGACTAACTGCAATGAGCCATAAGTCTCAGGGGCCCACTCACCTGCCCGTCTACCTTGCTTGGAGACTACTGGACAAAAAAAGGAAATTTCTCTTCCTGTTTCAGAATCTGTCAAGTCAAACTTTTTTTGTTGTATGCAAACAAAGAACCCACATATAATACAAATTAATCTGATGTGCCACTCAATTCCACAATCCATAGCGTTTGTAACTCTGCACTGATACAATGCAAAGGTGAAATGCTTATGGAGATTCACTGAGGGGATTTGAGAGAGAGAGGCAGGCAGTCTTTTAGAGTAGAGCATTAGAGTTGGGCTGCCTTGTAGACCATTCCCCCCACCCCCACCCCCGCACATGAGAATGGCCTCATTGAAAAACACCTTGTTCATCTTTTTGTGTGTGTAGTGATGTCCGATCATCTGAAGGAAGACCCACTGAGATTCAATGCGTGCGTGCGTGGGTTCATCCGTCTGTGCGTGTGTGTGTGTGAGAGAGAGAGACAGAGAGAGACAGAGAGAGAGAGAGAGAGCAAAGAATTGTTCCATAGTTAAATGACAGTAATTAATGGGTGCTGTGCTAGGTCATTAGGATAGGTCCTGTGGTCCCAGATTGTCTAATCGTATTCATCTGTTAAAGGTCTGGTTTACCCAAAAAACCTCTAATCCTTGTGGCCATCCACTGATATAAGACATTCAACAGCTCAGATGGATTTCCAGTTCATATTCCATTCTCTTGGTGGTGCTGGCTAGCTGTGTATGGTCAGTTTAGCATTCACTGGTTTGTCCTTCATCCAGTGTTATAAACAAATGTTGGCTTACTTAGTGTTTAGGCTGTAAACTGCAAAATGTTGTGTTTTAATATTTTTTTATATTTAAAATGTAAAATGTAGTGTTTTATTAAATTGTTTTTTTTTCTTTAACAAGAAAATAATGACATCAGATGTTGTCATACAATTTTTGACCAAGACTATGACGGCATTTAGAAATGTGTTGCCTGTTATTGTTTTCTCTAACCATATTCAGAAATTGTGTACTTGGAGGGATTGGATGAAAACATTGTTGTTTATTTTCTCTTTCTGAGTGTTTTTGTGCCCATTAATTTAAAAGTTAGAATGAAGACTTCCATAATTACTTCCAACTCAAGCCAGTCATACAAACAAGTTAATTAAAGGCATCCACTTTGGTCTACATTTTATATTTATTGATTTAGATAAGATTTGTCCGAAGTGACAAGTGCAGCACAACATTTAAGCAACAGGGTAGAAGGAGACGTTAGTAAGTTGACTTTGTAAACAATATGTTCTGCCTTTTTTTAAAAAACTAGATAACTAAACAGAAAAAAACATAAAATAGCCAGTGGAGGATACATTTAAGAGTCATTTCTTAATTTTTTTAAAAGAAGAAAAAATGCCTGATAAGTGCTTTTCAATACTTTCTCTGTACTTTGTAGTAGTACAAGCTGTGGGTAGCAGCTCACCGTGTGTGTATGTGTGTGTGTGTGTGTGTGAGAGAACACAAAGCCTCCACGGACCACTCTGACAGGAAACTGAGTTGTTTGGAGACGCAGTGCCTGAGCTGCTTGGGCTGACTGCGCTATTGCCTTGGCTGATCGCTCACTCTTATTTTCTGTGTGTGTGTGTGTGTGTGTGTCTCTGTGCGTGTGTGCATCTCTTTCTCTCTCTTTTTTTTGTCATCCTTCGCGTTGTCCACAGTGAGTCTCCCACAGACGCTGCTCCGCAGGAGAACCATTCCCAGACGACCAAAGAGCAGCCGGCTAAAACAGAGAGCAGGAACGTCTTTAAGTGAGTATCCGAACTTTGGACACAGGTTGGGACTACATGATATGGATGATGGTGTTCTCCTAGACATCCTAGACATGTTTTGTTGGGCTGTTGAGATTTTGCCTGTTTTTACTTTTTTAGTTTTCTTTTCTTAGCTGTCTGGGTTGAGTTGGCTGTCATCTGTATGATAATATAGCCCAGACTTTGTTAACTAAAGTTTGTTCTAGTCCTTTAGAAGGGAATAAATCTAAGGGAGGGAGAAGATGATGGTGGTGATGCTTATGATTTTAATTGGTAGTAGTGATGACTGTGAAGATAATGATGGGGATGATGATATTAGTGAAGAAGGAGCTGTCGGTGATCTGTCACTGTTTAGATGCTGCTCTAACCAAACATTTCCTACAGATGTAACAGTTTTGTGATAAAGCAGAACTGAAGTGATAAAAGTTGCATTTCCTTCCTTCTCTCCATCTGGTATTCTGAGCACTGTTTTTCCTTAATGGCTCCTTTCTTTCTTTTTTTTCCTCCTTTTTTAATCTTGTCAAGCATCTCCTCACACTGTTTGTCTCATGCTTGTCTCCCTCTCCTTCTCTCTCCTTCTCTCCTCTCCACTCCACCTCCTTCTTCATAATGTTTGGCCGGCTTCCTAATCTCTTTCCTCTCTGCTACGGTGTCCAACATTCCTCCTCTCCAAACCTCTCTCCTTTTACAGACTGCACCAAGCCGACAGTGTTTGGTGAGTAGCTAACAGCTTGGCCAAAGAATGTGGCTTTTTTAGAGGTGCTATGATTTCATATCATTATGGTGCTGGCTGTCCCAGGCTGAAAGGAAGAGGCAGGAAACTTGTTAGTTGATGGAGGTCACTTGACAGGCAAATCTCATTATGGTTCCCTGGAGGCAGTTCATGGCAATAGCCCCTATAGCAACAAGCATTACATTTCCTAATTAATTGGCATGTGTTTGCCTCCCCTCAGAGGGGTGATTACAGCTAATATATAGTAGCACAGCCAGTTAGATAGTGCAGGATTTTTATTTTAGCAGGTGTTCATTTGAAATGCTTTTGCTGTTCTGACTTTGCTACCTGGACTATTTGCTAGTCTGTGTGTGCGTCTCTCTCTCTCTTTTTCTCTCTTTCAGCTTCCATACCTTGCATTCCCCTGTCATCTCTCTGTATTGTCTCCCATTCTAAAGATAGATATACTTTCAGTGCTACAATTTTATTTCTGTATTTCTTTCTTTCTTTATTTATTTTTTTCGTGGTCACTCTTTACATTCTTACTCAGTTTATTTGCATTGTCATTCAAACTGTGATGCCTTGTCGACTGACCATAATGAGAGTTAAAAAAAAAAGAAATGACCTATAGAAGCTGAACTGAGAGAACACGTATGCTACAAAACCCATCTCATAACCTCCCTATTGTTCTTATGTTAAGCCATGCACAATGTCATGTTTCTTCCCTAGCTCGCCTGACTGTGAAATCACTAAGGACCGTCCGGTTCTTAAGTACTATGAGTGAGTATGTGTGATGACGAGGGCCGCAGAGACGTGCTCCCTCGGTGCATGGTGAAGGGTTTGGCTCGCTGGGTTGCCGTGCTTGAAGCCTCATGCTTTCTGGGTGTTGATTTAATGTCATTTTGTGTCTAATTTATCTCGGTTGTGTGAATCGTGAAAATGCTTGGTGAATGGCATGCAAATGTACCGGGAGAAAAATTCTAATTCCTCCTAATGATGTTTTCAAAACAGCTGCATTGTGTTTCTGTGTTGTGATTTAGATTTTTTTAAACTGGATTTGATGGGAAGTTTTCTGTAAACTGCTGAGATTATTCATAGCAGCGATCTAAAGACAATGATTTGCAGTACAGCTGTGGTTCAGTCATCCATTAGGTATGAAGCATTTAGACCAGATTATATATTGCTGACATATTTCAGGACAAGTTGGCATACTGAGTAGTTATTTTGTGGCCTAACGGTGTGAAGCTCATTGATTCGAGGCATAGAGTAGTACTCATCTGGTATGCTGTGGTGTGTTTTACTAACATATCACTAGAATATAGTTTAACCACATCAGATAATATATGGACATGTTAGACTCAAGTTTTAGAATAAAATCTCTCCTCGGCATCAGTTATTTCTCTAGAAACTAAAACTCATTATTTGTCATGATGCTTTATATTATTCAATCAAGAAACCATAGTCATTTGTGTTTTGATTTGTTTTTGTTTTTTTACAGCAGTTGTTATCAAAGAGATTTTATTTGACGTTCATGTATTCATCGCCGTGTTTAGACTCCTGTATGTGTTCATGTGATGGAGATGACTGTGCTTCTGAAAGTGAGATGCGGGGGCGATGGGGCCTGTCTGTGGCTTGGGTGACTTGGTGGGGGAACGGGGATGGGGGAGAGGGATGCCGGGGGAGCTTTGGTGGTTTGGCCTGGCTTCTGTCGCTAGCCACAGTCTGACTTCACAAGTGTGGGCAGCATATCTGTGGCCAAGGGCGTTCATGCGCCCCGCTTTCAGGGGTTAAGTAGACCAAATCACATCAGGGTGATATCAAATTTATGTCTTTTTTTCCCCCCCTTTCTTTATTTTATGATTTCTCAAAAAGCAAAAACTGTAAATAAAACCCTCTTATTCTTATCGCTGCTTGGAAGGGCCTTCTGGGTACAAATGTCATCATCTAGTAGTGCTAGCTTGGTGTGGGGAGAAAGAAGCAGAAACATATTGTTCCACTTTGCTCACCCTCCATATTTGTTTGTGTGTGTCTGTATCTGTATCTGTGTGTGTGTGTGTGTGTGTCTTTGTCGGGTGCGTCTACAGAGAAACCTTCCTGCGCAGCCTAGCTGCCACCCACCGGGACCGAGACAGGAAGCGGAGGTCTCTTCTGGCCACCAAGGAGCGCCAGGCGTCTAGGGACCAGAGCAGTCCGAGCCCCGCTGAGGGTGACTTATGCCCTCTGACAGAGCCCAGCTCTAGCACACTCACTGAAGGTATGGACCATAGGCCAAGAAGTGCTCTGTTAGAAATAAACTTCAAGAATGACAAGCCATGTCATAGGATCCTGCTTTATGGTCCTGTTATCCCCTGGCTTTTAAAGCTATTAAAAGCTCACTAGCCTTATTACAAGCTTACTAGCCTTTGTTAACTTTGACGACTGTGTTTTTTGGTACGATATCAGACAAATCAGAAAATCTTGTCTAGTCCAGCTGGCCTTTAGATTTAAACAAAACAAACAAAACTCTCTTGAAATATGGGAACAAGATGAACTTGGCCAAGGAAGAGTACATTTCAGCAGATTGAAGTTGAAGTTAATTTTATCCCTCAACTGAATTTAAACAATGTTGACTGCAAACCTCAGTACCCTTAAAATCCTGAGATCAGAGATCAGCTCCCTGCGGTTTCACCCCTATCTTCACCCCCTACATCTCCAAACCCTTAACCCCAGTTTACGGGTTCACCTTTGACCTCGCCAGTTCAAACCCTGTCCTGCTTCCTTGCTCCCAGCTCTTTTGCGATTCTCGAAACCGAGGTACCTGCTGCCCTGTGTGTTTGTGTGTCATGTCACAAGCAATTAGGACATCGGCGGCTGTTTTCTCCCGTTCCCCCTTTCACGGGGTTGTGATCCTCCTACCCCCTCTCACCTGTCGAGGCGCGGGCTTGAAGCAGCGGGAGCTGTCCTGTGATTGGGCCAGACGTGGGTCAGGGGCGTTTATGTAACGCACCCCCAGCTGTGGAAGTCAAAAATTGGCGCTCGCCACAGAAACTGACAGCGCAAAGTGCTCATTATAGCTGTAGGGCTGTTTGGTTACTGTACCGTTCCAGTGAGTGGCTCCAAGGTAAAGGTTAAGCCCCTTATACAATTACTATGCACCATTAATCTGAGGGAAGACAGTTTTGCTCCATACATAAAGCTTTGTAACTACATGTCAGTATAGTGATGCTGCTGTCTCAAGCCAGTTGTACATTGCTGTTGTATCCTGTATCATGTTCTAGAATGTTCGTTAGGCTTGCTTGTTGATTTGCCACTGTGAAAAAGAATCTTCAATCAATAGAACAAGGAATTTCAAGCCTGCATAATATAATAGGATATGTTAACCAAAAAAGTGCCAATGTGCAAATAAGTTAAGCTACTAGCTGGGGTATGCAGCTCAAACACAGCTCAATGACAGCAGTATTTCCGCATGAACGACAAACCTCAAGCGATTGTTTCAGTCATGTGTCAAATGAAACTGTTAACCATTAATAGCAAACCAGTGAGTGTAAACAGAACATGGCCTACTGTATGTGCGTGAGAGTTTGGCAGCGGGGCTGACAGGCTGGTGGGGTGTGCAGCGAGACCAACCATGCCGCGCTCGAATCTGGGTCTGCAGTTTCCCATGAGGACCACATGACCCCAGCGTGGTCTTAGGAAGGCTGGCGGGGTGAGCGCTTTAGAGAAGCGGGCCCTTTTCTGTCCATCCCCAAAGACATGTAAATGAGCGGCCGGTGCCCAAGAAAATGCTCCCTACACACACACACACACACACAAACACACAGAGACGCACACACACACACACACATACAGAGATGCACACACACACAAACACACAGAGACACACACACAACACACAAACACACATACACACACACACACTCTCACACACTGAGGTGTATGAAAAGGGAGTCTTGGCAAAGGAGGGAGATGGGGGCACAGAGGGCATTTCACATAGACGGGAACTCAAAGAGACCTGGTAGGGGGCTATGCTCCCTGTCACACTCCCAAAACACCCACACACTGTTCGAGCCACTAGAGAGAAAGACAAAAATCTGATGTGAAGTGTCAACAATGATGCAGCCGTTACAACCAGCAATGCTTTTTTGTCGTGTATTGCTTCTTATGTTGTTTGTTTCTGTCTGTTGTGTTCCATTGTTATTCTTGCCCTGTAACCAACTCTCTCTCTCTTTCCCTTCTCTTCTCTTTCCCTATTTCTCTTAGTCCCTCTCTCTATATATCTTTCTTATCTCTTTTTTGCTCCCTCTGTCTCACTCTAAATGCTCTTACACAACTTCCCCCTCACCTCCAGAGGGTATGATTTATTCTGTTATAAGGTTATGTGCCTGTGTTTATAGCTGCACTCTGTGTGTTCTCATTTGCCTCTCTCTCTATTTGTGTGTGTGTGTGTGTGTGTGTGTGTGCACCCCACACTCCCTCCCGCCATCCCTCCCTGCCATTGCTCCCTCAGGGACGCCCGAGTCTGGTGGATCGGAGTCCACAGAAGTCCTGCCCACTCCCAGCACCCTGGAGCAGTCCGGCGACGAGCAGGCGACCCACAATGAAGCAGGCAAGCGAGAGATTGCATCTGTCTCTCTTGCATTCTTTCTCTCCGTCTCTCTTTCTCTTCTGTCTCTATCTGTCTCCTCTCTTCCCCTCTCCTTCCTAGATGATTGGCTTTGTTTGTTTATGTCTTTGATTCAGTCATCCACAGCATGCTCATAGAAACGTGCCCATGGTGCATTTCTGACACCAGTCGGAATGTCGTCATGTTATAAATATTTCAATACAATAAGTTGCAGCCATCAGTGCTCAGAACGAGCCCTCAATCACTGCATAGTGAACTACAGTGGATAACTCTTATAGTGGCTGTTAGTTGTGTAGTGAACCAGTGAGAGTTCTGAACTTGAGGTGAGACACAGTATTCTCTTTACTACAAGCAGCTCATTGTTTCTATGACTTTTCTTTGAGTTCAGTGAGTAGCCACATGGTGCTGAATTGTATTGTTATTCAAAGAAATCCCAGTACGTTAGGCAGTTTTTTTCCTTTCAAACAAAAACATTTTCATTGTGCCGACTTTGAAAATTTTCGACGAGAGAAATCAGATCTCACTTCCCCCCTCCGCCCCTCTGGTGGCCGAGGTCCAAACGACTGGGTCCCAAACGAGCCCTTCGCCCTGGGAGTGTAAATTAGGCGAGATTGGTGGGTAGACCTCTAAATTGTTTAAAGTAACAGATGAAGATCTTTCTTCCCAGCTTCCGTTTTGGGCTTTTGACCAACACTCCAAGTCAGTCTGAAGATTAGTCCGCGTGCAGTAAGGACGTGTTTCTTTCTTCCCAAAATCTCTAGGATGGTTGTGTGTGGAAACAATGAACTGTGCTCTCATTTTTGTGTGTTTGAAGGTAGGATAAATAATCATTTTTTTTTCATTTTCATTTTTTCTGTCTGCTTATGGTTCAGACTTTCTTTAGCGCCAGAAAGTATGGTAACTCTCAAGCTAAGTGTATTCATTAGTAGTGAGTTGCTTACAGAACACTATGCAATTGTATTGTGCACTGTTGGTAAATCATTTTCAATAGTGTGATTTGTAGCTCTTTTGCAAGTTTTTCAAAGTCATTACCAAATGTGGAAATGCAAAATCGGGAGGCTCTTTGTATCCTTTAAAGCAACGAAAAAAAGCCAGTACATCGAGCTCATGCGGAGCGAGACTGTTTTCCCGTCCGCTGGATGGTGAATATTAGCAGCGTGCCAAGGAACAGCTTGGTCCTGCTGGAATGCACCAGTCCTGACAGTACACACTGACTCATACACCCCCACTCCATCCCTTTCTCTTCTCTGCTCTTCTTTGCTCTGCTCTCCTCTAGGTGGCGCTGTTCAGCGTCAGGGCAGCGTTGCCGAACAGCACAACACCCTCTCCAGTGAGAGGAAGTTCATGTTGGACATGCTTTACAGCAAAAACAACAGTGGGGCGACGCTGACTAATGAGGGGACAGCAGAGACTGAAGCCAGCCTGGAGCACCTGGGCATTGCCAGCCTGGCTGGGCGACTCTCCAGCCTGCAGGCACGACAGTCCCAGCCTGCCGCTGAGGACCAGTCACGGCGGGCCGAGCTGGAGGGCCTCGGGGGCAGTGCCCAGGCGGCCCGTGCCCGTCTGGCAGAGGAGCAGCAGCACCGCCGGGTGCGTCCACAGTATAGCATTGACGCAGAGACGCACGCACGTAGCCTGGAGAAGACCCAGATGACGCCGCTGACCCGCGACAGCCAGGACGCCTGGGACCAGCTGCAGCCCAGCTCCAGGGCCCTGCGCATCAAGGACCTGGACTTCTCTGACCTTAAAGAGGAGGAGGATATCGATGTCCTGGATATGGACTCTTTCGACTCAGGGTTGTCTAACGGCATCCCTCCACCACCACCTCCCATGCCGGGCCTGGGCGCTGCTCCACCGCCCCCTCCACCTCCACCTCCACCGCCCCCTCCACATCCTGGGATGGGCTCACCTCCACCCCCACCCCCACCCCCTGCTCCACCTGGTGGAGGCCCACCTCCCCCACCTCCTCCTCCAGGCATGCCTCCTCCACCCCCAACCTCCCAGCAAGCAACCGACCCCGTCTTTGCCAAGAAGAGGAAAACGGTGAAGCTCTTCTGGAAGGAGCTGAAGCAGCCGGACAGCCCCAGGAAGTGTCGCTTTGGCCATGGCACCGTGTGGGCATCTCTGGACAAGGTCACTGTGGATACAGCCAAGCTGGAGCACCTGTTTGAGTCTAAAGCTAAAGACCTGCCCGTTGCCAAGGTAATCATCCTTTGGAGCCTGGCTGCCCTCAGCTCATTGTTTACAACATCATGAACATAATTATGGTCTCAAAATGGCTGGGTGGTGGTAGATATTGCACTGCAGTCTGCCCTTTCTGTTTGTGTTGGTGTGATTTCATTGTAATAAAGGGTAATTGTTGAAGTGGGAGGGGATTAATTGGTTTCCTGCCTTGTGCCCACACAGAAAGGTACTGAAGTCAAGAGGTCTGAAATCCTGGTGTTGGACCCTAAGAGAAGTAACGCTATCAACATTGGCATGACTGTCTTGCCGGCGGTCCATGTCATCAAGACTGCCATTCTGAACTTTGATGAGTTTGCCATCAACAAAGAGGGAATTGAGGTAGGACTTTTACCAACCACTAGAGGGCGACAGTACATTACAATCAGTTATTGTTTGTACAAGATCATGCTTATGAAGTTCTTAGTAAACATTAGTGAATTTGGCTTTTAGAGTTTTGTCAACATATTTTTCCCCCAACTGCTCTCATTTTCATTTCATTTGCTTCCCCTCTCAAGACAGCTTACTCTCTCTATTTGCACTTGTTGAAATGCTCCATATCCCCTCTACATCCTAACAGAAAATCCTCACAATGACACCAACAGAGGAGGAGAAGCAGAAGATCCAGGAGGCTCAGCTCGCCAACCCAGACATGCCCTTGGGGACGGCCGAACAGTTCTTACTCACACTGTCCTCCATTAGTGCCCTCACCGCACGCCTGCAGCTTTGGGCCTTCAAACTCAACTATGAGACCCTGGAGAAGGTGAGCACAGGGCACTGGTCTTTGTCGCAGGACCTCTCTCAGTTCAGGCACACTGTGCTATTGTATTGACAGTGTAGCTCATAACCTCCAGACATAAAAATTAGTTTTGTTGAGAAAAAGGAATTGAAAATTTTCCTCAGGATCTATCTGTCTATCTATATATGGAGTCATATGGGAAATATGAGTTGACAATATGTATTGATTAGATTGGAATAATAATTTTAATAGTAGTCTTTTAGTAAATAGGCCTTCATGAATAGTTTAAAATTTGACAAGTACATTACATTTATTCATTTAGCAGATGCTTTTATTCAAAGCGACCTACATTTGTCAACTATCACTTAGATCAGGGCCAGTCTCCCCTAGGGGCTAAGAAGAGGAGCAGTTCTATAGGGTTGAGAGCCATGCTCCACACTCTGCATGGGTGTTGCTAATGATCGAAATGGTCCACAGGCTGTAGTTTTTGAAGAGGGATCTGAATGAACCAAGGCTGGGCACTTTTGTAAAGTATTTTTTTTTTGTAAAGAAACAGGCAGTCTCCAATAATCCTAAAAGCAAATTAATGTTTTAATGTTTGTTTGTCCTGGAATGTAATAATGACCTTGTTAGCAGCTGCAGTTTAGTTAATTTGCACAAGAGTGGAGAATTTACAACTTTTGTTTTGTTGGTCTCATTATCGCTTTTCATGCCCCCGTTTTCAGGAGATTGCGGAGCCGCTGTTCGACCTGAAGCTGGGCATGGAGCAGCTCGCCAAAAACAAAACATTCAAACGCATCCTGGCAACCCTCCTGGCCATCGGCAACTTCCTCAACAGCTCCAGTGTAAATGCTCTTATTCCAGTTTCAGCAACACCCTTCCAATTAGCCAATGAGCCATGCCCTCCCAAACACAATACAAAAAAACTAACTTGACTGCCAGTAGGTCTCAGTAAGCGAACTGGACACGTGCGGAAAGAGTAGGTCCCCACCTGTAATCCTCTTGCCTTTGTGTGTTTGGTGTGGTTTGGTTGTCTGCTCAGTGACCTGAAGGAGGCCCTGGTAAGGCGATTAGGAGCACGTTTGGGCTGGGTGTTGAAGAGGTAGATGTAGTTCAATGGGCCAGTTGCCCTCTCTTTGATGTGACCCCCTCTGGAGACAGAGGACACATAGTCCGCCAGTCTCTGATGTACCCAGTGATAGTAGCTGCCATAATAACACGCTGTCTGACAGTTCACACACACACTGCGGTGAACACATAATATTATACACACATACTGCGCTCCTTTCTATGAAGTTCAGCTCTGCGTCTGTAGATCCTCTTGTTTCCTGTAACATGTTTGCCCCCTCTGTGTCTAACTACTAATTATTTATCAATTATTATTTCTATTTACTTTTAAAATTTTTTCTTTTCTATTCTATTCTTCATCCTTAACATGCTTCCTTTTTGTCTGCCTGCCTTTAGGCTAAAGGTTTTGAGCTGAATTACCTGGAGAAGGTGACTGAGGTGAAGGACACGGTGCACAGGCAGTCTCTCCTGCACCACACCTGCAACTTTGTGGTGGAGAATTTCCCCGACACCTCTGACGTATACTCAGAGGTCCCTGCCATCACGCGGTCTGCCAAAGTTAGTTCTCGCCATCTCCCTGGCCTGTATTCTGCCTCATATGCATTTGTTCCATTACTCATTGTTTTCACTGAGAAGAAGAATTTCAGCAACCATACAGATGCACAGATGCTATAACTGTATATAGTAAACAGACATAGTTGTTATTGTTTTAGATTTGACTCAACAATATTGCCTTGTCACTTAGCAATAAAATTTGGTGACATTTAACTCAAAGTACACATTGGAGTCAATGGGTTTCGAGCAGCAAATACTAGTATTAGGTATTGTAACATTGTGCATATAATTAGCATTTTAAGTGTTCCAGTATGACTTAACTGTGTTATGGGCCAGCTTATTGAAATTTTTATCTGATATGATGGCAAAATCTAAAATGAATGGAATACCAGGCAAGAGCTCCCCCTACAGTTGCGTTTTTTTTTTTATTATTATTTTTTTATTGCACCAATCCATGTTAATTTACTCGCAAACCAAAGAATAGGAACCAACAATGATTATTTTTGTGTAATACTTTGACTACATGCCGGTCATAAATGCAATTTCAATTTAATTTACTTTCAGTTTTGTTTCCTCAACACGCCGTTTCAGATCCTTCAAGTGTAGTAACAACGGAACCTACGCTAGAGACAGGCGAGAAAGCCTTCATTCACCCCGTAATGAGCTGTTTAATCAAAGTGAATGCGAAGCTGATAAATTAACCTAAATATGTTGCTTTAAAAACCTACCTTTGTTTTTCTTTTTTCTTTTTTCTTTTTTGTTTTTCTTTTGTTTTTTTTTTTAGCAAGAGTTTGGACCTAGATACACATTAAAACCAGGACTCATCCTCATGGGACAAGGCAAAGATATGGCCTATCATAAATCACCAGTGTCTTTCTATCCCAGGTGGATTTTGAGCAGCTGTCTGACAACCTGGTGCAGCTGGAGAGGAAATGCAAGAACTCCTGGGACAACCTGAAGGTGGTGGCCAAACACGAGACCAAGCCGCTGCTCAAGAACAAGATGACTGAGTTCCTGAAGGACTGTACTGAGAGGATCATCATCCTTAAAGTGGTGCACCGGCGCATCATCAACAGGTGAATAGGGGATATGTTGCCAAGTGCCAGCTTGCTACTATCTAAGGGTTGTGCTACAGAAAGTTCCTATCTTAAAGGAGAAATCCAATGTTAATCAATCCATAACTCTATTGTTCGAGGTCAGCAAGTGCTGTCAGTAGAAAAAGAAAGAGAAAATTTGATACAACATAGACCAAATACCAAATTGGCAGCTAGCACTAACCTAGTAGGGCACAGAAACTCACTTTCAGTTAAATTTTCTTATGCCCCATTTAGTTAACTCTAGCTGCCAGTTCACTGTTTGGTCTATCAAATATTCTAGTTCTTTTTCCTACAGACAGCAGTGACCTTGAACAACAGAGCTATTGATTGATTCACACAAAATTTCTCGTTTAGTCCAAAAAGATTACAGAATAGAATTTTAGAGTTATAGAAGCAAATGCTACCAAACATTTAAAATCTTATTTTACTTTATCCAATCATATCTCTGATTACTGTTCTGCTGTATCTTCAGGATGTCAGAGGGAAATTATCTGTATTGACTGAAAATAGATTAGATTAGTCTGCTCAGATATTAGATTAGAAATGGCTATATGATATCCTATATGCTTCTGATATTCTCAAAAATAGATTCCCAAGGAGCCAAGTGAGGCTAAATTTCACAAACAAAAAATGATAGCTTACCACCTCCGTTTTTGTTTCCTATGGGACAGATTCCACTCTTTCCTCCTTTACTTGGGTCAGCCATCTTACTCTGTGCGAGACACTAAGGTCACCCAGTTCTGCAAGATCATCAGTGAGTTTGCTCTAGAGTACCGCACAACCCGAGAGAGGGTTCTCACCCAGAAACGCAAGCGAGCTGCCCATCGTGAACGGACAAAGACCCGAGGGAAGCTGATTACAGAGGTAAGAGTCACATCGACTGACTGACTGGTAATAACTGCTTTTAGAATAAAGAGCTCTGAACATTACCTGCTCTCAAAATGTTCCCTACCATCTTGACTATAATAGATATGTTTGAAACCTGGATTAAGGTATGATCAGGCAGGTTCCAGTATCTTCTGAATTATGGGCACAGAACTGACTTGCTGACTTGTAAATGTTGAGAGTTCAAAAGGGACTTCATGATGTATATAATAACAGTATAATTACAATATCCTCAAACTTGATATGAAATGTTGGACTTGCAAAGTATATTTAATGTCATTCTGGGCATGTTTTAAAATTCCAGACTGAGAAGTTCTCTGGAGCTGTTCCACAACAGTCCCAAGAGAGCCCTTCTCCAGTCTCCACGGTAACAGATTCGGAACCTGCTGAGGAGGATCATGAGAACATGAAGAACTTGCTCACCGCTTACGATGGCAACAACAAGCTCAGAAGATCACGTGCAGTTAGAAGTAAGCTATACTAATGATATGGTAGGACGGTTATGTTTTATATTGTATTTGGGGTCCAAACATCCAAATCCAAATTTAGTCATGACTGATTAACTCCAGGTGTACCATCATTCAGTTATTTTCTTGTCAAAGCTAAAGCATATTACTCTCTTATTCAGGTATGGGACGAGTCAGTCCATCTCAAATGTCAGCAGCCAAAGAGGACAGTGCTAGCTCCCAGGACGATGCTACAGATGAGATCATGGATCGCTTGGTTAAGTCTGTAACACAGAACCCCTCCGAGAGAGCATCCAGTCCCAAAACACGCAAACGCTCCCGACTCAACCGGAAATCATGTGAGTATTCCAAATAGTGTGAAATACTAATCATTACAGTTCATAAACGCAGTGGTTAACACTTTATTTGAAGGGGTCTACATAAGGGTGACATGAGCCTGTTACAAACATGATAGGTATCATAAACATTAAGGACACTTCATTCATGTTTATGACTGTTGTCATTAAGTGTCATTCGGTTTTTGTAATGTCTGCACCCCAAAGTCTGCAATTCAAAAACCGAAAGACACTAAATGACAACATTCATAACAACAGTCATAAACATGAATGAAGTGTCATGTCATGACAGGCTCACCCTTGTGAAGACCCCTTCAAAAAGTGTTACCATACGTTTCATAATGGGCCTATGCTAAGAATTAATCTTCTCCTACACAAACAAATAAATAATTAAAGGATTATAAAGGTAATTTATCAGAGTTGCCTCCTAAAAGACTATTAGCACAATCACTGACAGAGGACAACATTTGTATTCTTGCATCTCCAAAGAAGGAAGAACTGCCTCACAAGTTACTGAAATTATTTGAGCAAATAGTATGGAAATAACAATCATGGATTAATGGTAAAATAGTTGAAAAAGTCCCTGAAATCCTTTGTCCTTATCTTTTCCTGTCCCACTAAGGTCATGCACCAGTATTTGCTAAAATATGTTAAGGTTCAGGATTCATGCCTGTGTTCGCCAACAGTCCTTTATCTGTGTCCAAAACAAGGCCTAATCTCAGGGGCCTCACATGCAAGGCTGCACAGTGTTTTTAGTGTCTCCCTGGAAGAGATTAATATCATATTTTCTACATATCCTTGTACTGTAAAGTGTACCTTAACAGGGCAAAGACTGGCTAATACATGAGAAAAGAGCCTACCCCAGAGTAGAAGCTTAAATTGACTCTCGTTCTATGTAGTGTGAACAGACGAGTGTTAGTTCCTTCAAAAGAAATGATCGAAACTAGAGTAATCCCACTCTGCCCCAGTGAAAAGATGTAATTTTCCTCTATGTCCTGTGTATTATTGTCAGTATACTGCAAACACCAGCAGCTGATGTATGTATGTTATAGCTGTATAACTGTGTAAATTATTGTCTGTCTTTTCTCGGATGCAGTGCGGAGGACCTTGAAGAGTGGCCTGAGTCTTGACGTGGTGCAGGCCTTGGGACTCAATAAAACCAACGAGAAGGTGTGAAAAGAGATGACACTTTTTTCCAGATAAGACACTGAATAAAGAGCAAGAGCTGTGTCCTTATCTGACAGAAGACTGAAGGTTTCATCATAGCACAAAGGTCCAACCAGACTGTCCTTTCAGGGAAGTCCAGTGAAGTAGCTCCATTGGATTGGGTGTCACAAGGAGTCCTAGACAGTGCTCCAAGCTTTCATGTTGAAACATGTCATCCCTATAGAATAATGTCTTACAAATACCTGTCCTGTCCTGTTGTATCTGATAAAACAAAAGTATTATTTTTTAACATTAAATGTGTAGATTTTGTAGCATATTATACAGCCATGGTGTAAGTTTTAAATGGGTATTTTGTACACATTTGAGTAATTTGTAAATGTAATTGACGAACCTGTTGATACTGAATTTGAGTGACAACATATTATAGGGAACCAGAATTATTACTTGTTTTGTTGTTACAACGTCAGTGTTTGTGAAAGGGATGTTTTGTAATGAATGTCTTTGTGAAGAGGAAAGGCATTGTAAAGAGTACTGTGGATAATGTTGTGTATACTCTTGGGGAAAGGTCATACCAGACTATCAAACTGACAGCAACTTAACAAGTTCCTGTAAGGAAACATATTGGAGGTCACTTTTTTTTTTCTTTGAGGTGGGGGAAAATTTAGTTTTTTAGTTATCACACCACTTGTAAAGTAGCTGTGCTACACGTTTGGTTACTGTGGTTAAACCTCGTATACATCATACAGAGGCCCCATGAGAAAACTTATTAGGGTGAACACATGCAGAATATTTGAACTTATCAGACTGATATAAGTTACTTTTTATAATTTCTGTGTACACAGATATTGTTTTGTGGATTCACTGTTACAAATTCACACAGACAGATACTAAAGTGATGCAAAATGGAAAAAAAATAATATAAACACCAGCTCAGCTGTTATAAAGGTTTTCAACGTTTTTGTTTTTGTTTTCCTTAAGAGATTTCTTTATGCTGCTTTTTGCACAAGTGGTTGTACTGTATGGTAAGGTTCTTGGTGGTATTGACATGATGTTATTCAACCGACACATTGATTTAAGGTGTATTTGCAAGTTCTTTGACCCGACATATTTGAATAATGCATGTTTACATTGAATGTATACTTAGATATGAATTTACGTTTTGGAAAATTATATTTTTAGTATTAGGTATAGGCACATATTTTATCCCGGAGGCATGTGTATGGAGGGCGTTATTTGTCACCATATTAACCCAGTTAGTTGTGATCATTTTTGCTGTTTGTACACAAGAAATGTTTTAAGTATTTTTGACTTTGTTTCCCAGATGATGATTTTTATCGAAATTAAAGGACCCTAACCGAAAAATGTCTCAAATGCCTCACATTCAAGGAATGTTGCAGTCTGCTTTGATGCAAGTTATGTAGACCAGTGTGCTGCAATTATCCACGCGGGGGAGCGCGCGCAATTGTAGAATTTGGGTATTTACAAATGGTTCATTAATGTCTTTATTTATGTCATTTCTCATTATTGGCTATTCAGAGAATAATACCAGTACTTTTAATATATTTAATTTTTCAGAGAGTAAAAAAGGTAGTCAAGGTTGATTAGCATAATGGCAGAATTGCCAACAAAACACGAATCGTAGGGATAGGTAGCTCATTCTCAGCAAAGAGATAGGGAGGGCAACTAGAAGAGATTAAATCGAAACAACCGGAAAAGGGTTATAGTTAATTTCTAAAAGAACGTTCTGACAGAAGTGTTAATGTTGTGGCTCTTTAATGAAAATCTTTAAGGTCCGTTGAGAGTTGAATCACGTGTCACAGACGCCAACGGTACCTTTGCGAGTTAGCGGGGACTGTAGGTGTTTATATTGTAAACCGGTGGCAGGGCGCCCCGCTGTAGCCCTACTACACCTTTGGACGTATAAAAGGGAAGGCAAGATGACAGACCGCTGAACTCATAGGGAAGATGCTGGCCGTGAGTTTTCTCTTGCTAGTGACGGCTGCCGGTGAGGCTGCGGCTGACCTTTACTTGACAGAAGCATCGCTGCCTCCAGAGCTAGCCCTTAGTGCGCCGCCGGTGCCTACCCCCACTGCTTACCATCAGTCGGAGGTGTACGGTCAGTCCGGGAGTGCGAGTGCGAGGTCTGCCAGGTCTGCTGAAGAACCAGTAACAACCTCTGACAATGGAGAGTCGTCTCATCACGGAGGTGGTTATAAGATCGTGCAGTGGGAATGGAGTTATGTTCAGACGCCTTATATTATCGCCATATGGCTTCTGGTGGCCAGTTTTGCGAAAATACGTAAGTTTTCTATATTTTGTTTGATCAGCCTGCTTTAACAAATCCACACTTCTGTGAAATGGATTCGTGCATTATGGCCCATTTGGCTTTACGCAAATGTTCTAAGAACACTGTATTCAAAGTGACCAACTTTGTAGCCTTTGTGACCCTCTATAGTGCCTTTTCACACCTGCTCCCCCTCTCAGGCTCACGCATAATTTCGGCATAGTGTGTATTACATTTTGGTTAGGTGTTCCCTCCTTCTTCCGTAGCTTTGAGTAGCCATTAATAGACTTTCTGCTGATCATGCGAATTTTTGAGTGTAAAGGGAAGGAGAGTTGGATTTTGTAATCCCACCGTAGAACCACACAAACATTCTAACGTTGGATGGATTCCACATCTTCTGTTCGGACCTCACCTGATCTTTTGCATGACTCCTCATTGATCAGAATTCATTCTTGCTGGGCTACCCAAACAAAAAAGCGAGATCACATGGATTTCCTTCTGTGCTAAATTATGTTTTGAGAGAAATTTAAGTTGACTATTGTTCCATTATTAAGGTTATATATATATATATATATATATGTAATGTAATAAAGGTTGTTCTTCAACCTGTTAAATCTGATACAGCACAAGTATTAATTGCAAGGTCAAAATACACCAGTTTGAGAGGGATCTAATTCTCACATTTTCCTCAATGTGCCCAGTTATGCACATTGGCGTTTTGACATGACTGGTCCACTCAGGAAGACATTCTGTAGTTTGGAGGATACAGTTGATTGTGTGGGTGGTTGCTAGGCATCTCTGCAGCCCACTTCATTTTCGTCCAAGATGTAAAAGTGCTGTCTGTGATGGTGTGAGTATACTCATTAATTTGAGGCAAGCAGCATTTCTTGAAGGTAGAACTGAGTCATACAAAAGCAATACCATATTATTTTACATGAGTCCAGAATAACTCTGTCTGTAGTATGTTATAGAGTCGACTGGAACAGGTTGGAGTCAGTCAACACAATTTACCACAAGCAAGCACTGCATAAGTATTTTTAGGCTACATTGTGATGTTTTCATGAAATGGAATTTCAGACACACAAAGAGCCTAGGTATATTCTGGCTGATCTATTTCCTGAGATTGCATCACCTTTGGCTCGAGAGAGGAAAGACAGGTATTTACACACTGTAACTGTTTGTGTGGCACTTTCACTCAAAATGAAGACACTACTTATAGCAGACATTGACATTCACATTTCCTCTCATCTTACAGTGATTCTGATTCTTCTGCCATCTATCCTGACTGCTCCTGTTTGTGTGTGTTTCTTACACACAAAAACACACACACACACACACAGACATTTTCTCATTCTTTCACTCTTTCTCTCTCCGTCCCTCTAACACACTCTGGTGCACGCATGACGGACCCTCAGACTCTTCCATATCTATAGGCCACTAGGAGGAGCAGCAGCATGTGTCTGTCTGGTCTTGGGTAGCTGGGGAAGGATGATAAGCAAGACAGTGTGCAGTTCTCAGGCAGAGCCTCACTTCATTAGCAGTGAGAGCCATGGCTGCTGTGCTTTTACCCATTAAGTACTAATGGAGAGAAAGCGTCTCACTTTGCATTAAGACTCCCTGGAACAACAAAGCTTGTCCCACTCCAGCTGTTCTCTTAATGAGAACCAGTGGCTCGCTAGCAGGCCTCCATGTGAACAGGTGGCAGTGCACAGAAATGGCTTGCTGTTATGACCACTTGGTCCCTGTATACAAGCAGAAATGACTGAGGGGGTGGAAGTGTGCATTGTGGGTTCATTGCCATTGCTTGTTTGTCTAATATCCATTTGAAAGGCTAAATGGGTTTTGTAGGAGTGGTGGTAGTGTGTGTTGTTTGTTGACAGATCCTCTTAAGGGCTACTCATTTCCTTAGTTTAGGGACCTTTGTAGGCTGCACATGGTTGCTAAGTGTGGACTTGTGTCAACTGCGCCTGCAACAGTCTGTCCTAGCTGTCTTTTAAAAATGAATGTGTTATTCTGTTCCCCTCTCTCTCTCTCTCTCTCTCTCTCTCTCTCTCTTGCGTAATTGTGTGTGTGCATGTGTCATGTAGGCTCTGTGCGTCTGCCTGTCTGTCTGTTGTTTGTGACCAGACTGTCTGTGATGTTTTATTGGCCTTTTTAATGTATTTGTGCATGCAGATTCATTTGTGCGTAGCACGTGCATGCATTCACTTTTTGTTAATGAGTGTCCGACCTCAATGAGTGTCTGTGTGTATGTGTGAAGGTATTATATGGTTGTTTATGTGTTTTTTTGTGTGACTGTTTATACGTGTGTATTTATGTGTGCCTGTACAGTATGCGCATGTATGTGTGTTGTTTGCTCATAGCATTCTGTGCTCTCTGTGATGACTCATAGCAGACTGATTGATGTGTTCTTGGCAGAGGCGTGCTCAAGGCCTTGTGGCTAGAATGGACGCCAAACACATGCATAATCTGCACCATTAAACGGTGTGATTACCCACCCTCACCTGCCTATTATATCAATACTCCCCATCTATTTCTCATACTGTGAATCGACATACCTGTTGTGGGTGAGGGTTTCCACATTTCGTCTGTTTTACCCAGTCACAACCACATGCAGTATATTTTACTGAAGCCCACACACCATACACACTATCACACACACTATTATTTTTAATTATTCTTGTTTGTTTCAGTAAGTCAAAGATGTGTGTTTATGTAATTTTGTCGGATAACCTGGTAGTAATCTGGTAGTAATCCACATAGTCCTTTTTGGACTCAAATGAACACTAACATGATGTCCAGTGAAACCTCCAAAGCAGACACTTCAAACTGGGCAATGAACAACTGCAATGAAATCTAATAGATGTTTTCTTGTGTGCATGACTGTCTGCATTGACCCTCCTATATTGTTAGTGTACTCTGTGAATTAGCCCAACTTCACGTATTCCTTATGGCCTAATGGCATCACAGCATTAAGATTACCAGGGTCTTTCTGGCACCTCACTGGGATGGGTGCCATGCTAACACTCTGTACATGAGCTGTGAGGTTGACAAAGTGCAAAGTGTTGGCTGCACTGCATGTGTGATTTTATATTTAAGTGGATTACATAAAGACTCCATAAGTACATTCCCAAGTCACACACAATGATTTTCATCTTGGCATATAATATGCAAAGGAGTAATAGTTTGCAAGTAACCTGGGATCACTGCCATTGCTGGTTCTCCTTTAAGAAATAATATTTGTAAGTCTTCATTGGGATATATGACTATGTTTAAAAGACTCATATCATGTTTTACATGACATGATTAGATAGCTCGATTTTCACAACAGAGGAAGCAATTATCATAATGGCTGCATATTTGGCCATAACAGGCTTTTACTTCTCAAACATTTCTGTCCTTGCTTCTGAACTACAGACTACACATTTTCAGCTACTATGCTAATACAGTGTCCAGTGATGCTTCCCTTTCATTCTGTGGGCTTACAAGAAATTATATATTGTCCAACAAACGTAAGCAAAGTCATACCAGCAATTCAGAAAGCAAGACAAACAAACAAGATAAGTTCAAATGTAACTCCACATGTAGAAACATGCAATTCACCTTCTCTCAGGCTGCAGTCAATACACAGACACATCTTTCATTTTTCAAATTAGGTGTGTCCAGTGCATTCCAGTCATGCCACAGACTACTAACTGTGAAAAAAGCTTCCAAATATGCAACAGGCCTACACTGTTGTTTGACTGCACTCCATTATTGTCCAATAATGACTTTGTAATGTGATTTAACTACCTTTGTGTGTGTGTGTATATATATATATATACACACATATGTATCTATGTATGTATGTATAACTATAACTATAGTATCTCTATGTTTGAAAGAATAGCATAATGCATTGCTATATGCATAAGGAGAAAGGTGTCTAATAGGCCTACCTTAGTAATAGATGCAATACATGTCAATGTAACAGTGTGAGTCTCAAGTGATTGGGTGTTCCTTCTCCCCCCCTTCCCTCTCCTAGTGTTCCACTTCTCCCAGCGCTTCACCACCGTGGTGCCGGAGAGTTGCATACTCATCCTCATCGGCCTGGTGCTGGGCGGTGTGGTCCTTATCACCAGCAAGGAGCCACTTTATCAGCTTGACCCGGGCCTCTTCTTCCTCTTCCTGCTGCCCACCATCGTGGGTGATGCCGGCTACTTCATGCCAGCCCGACTCTTCTTTGACAACCTGGGCGCCATCTTGTTGTACGCGGTGGTGGGCACACTGTGGAACGCCTTCTGCACAGGGTTCTGCCTTTACGGGATGAAGATGGCTGGAGTCATTGGTGAGGTTCTGCTCATGTGTTTCTTTCAAAGAGGTTACCAGAATATACATGTTATACTGTACATACAAGATAGCCAATAGTATTCAATTTATTAAATGCATACACTTAAACATGAAACATTATTTTTTTATATATCTCTCTTATATATCTTATTCCTGCTTCTGTAAGACATGTACTGTCCACCATGCAGATCTCTTGGCTCTGACACTGTGTGAGTGTGTGTGTGTGTGTGTGTGTATGTGTGTGTGTGTGTGTGCACGTGTGCTTATTGTTCACATGTCTGCATATATATCTTGCTCTGTGTGACTAGACCAAAAAGTACAGGGAGGCCTGATGGAGTTCCTGCTCTTCGGGGCGCTGATCTCGGCCGTCGATCCCGTGGCAGTGCTGGCTGTATTTGAGGAGGTGCATGTGAACGAGACCCTCTTCATCATCGTGTTTGGGGAGTCGCTGCTCAATGATGCTGTCACAGTGGTGAGTCATCTGCCCCCTCTGAGCCCTTCCTGCCTCCATCAATGGCAGAGCAGACCAGTCGTGTTTTAGGAGCACTTCAGGGAGATGGCAAAAGGTCATGTGACTCCAAGGAAAGGCAGAACACAGAAAAGGAGAGGGATAGAGGCTCAGAGTCACCTGATATTTTAAGGTTGACTGGCAAAGTTTCAATGTACACAGTTCAATTTACATTTAGCAGACACTTTATCCAAAGCACCTTTCATTGTTAATTATCAGTTACATCAGGCACAATGGTGGCAGCCAGGATTCAATCCCACTAGCATGTTAGTGAAATACAATTAATTATGAATATTCACCAGTAGTCTATTTTAATGGTGGATCATGTAGGTTGGTTGGTTGTGTTTACTCTGGGTGTGTAGTGGTGCCGATTTATTGATATTGTTCAAGCATGTCTGTTGCCATAATAAATATCGAGCCCATCTGTGATGACTTTTAGAGTTGCACAGCGCAGGGCACAGGGATCTTATTGACTCTCCATGTAGATGTAGTGATGACTAAACCCCAAAATAAAATAGCAATTAAACAAGCATGAAAGCATGTTACTCTACACAACAGTCTAATTAAAGGGATCTAATTTAGAGCTTCCATTTCTGTCGTGTTGTAGTCAGCACATACACTCTAATGTGCCAATTCTGCTAGACAGTCAAAAAAAACGCTAAAGAGAGGTAGAGAGACTTGCACGGTTTAATGGGCACAGCACCTTCTCAGAAGTAAGTTGATGAAGATGCACAAGTGTAACATAAGGATGTTTTGTCTGAGTGGTCTCTTGAAGAGTAAAAATTGGCTGTCAGGCTGCAATGTGCAAGCAATTCCCATCTAACTGTTCGTTTGAAATACTTGGATTAGAGCACATTAGGAGTTTGACCCATCTGGCAAAGATTATGTACAAACACCAGTAACCCCTGACATTCCAGGGCATTGCCTACTGTGCCTACTTCTGGGGTAATCCGATCAACGTAGCCTACCAGTGTTCCATTCCCTGTGCTGCCCAAGGGGGAATCTGATCCAGATATTCCCACAAACCGCCTCACATGAAAACAATCCTATCCAGCTCCTATCCAGGTGCTGATGTTCTACATGATAGCAACCAAGCACACTCTGTATTAAAATGTTCTTTAGAAAAGTAATTGGCATATCAATAGGAAAGAGCTAGAACAGCAATTCTCAAATCACACGAAAAGCTGTGTATCATTAACTTCCAAAAACATTTGAAGACATCCAGCATTTATTTACAATACACTTGATATGGTCTTGATTTATATGTTTATAGTTTATGAATATATGATATAAATATGATAAACAAAGGCATAAACATAGTCTGTCAGAGATTCAAAGACTTTTTTTGTGCTTCATGAGTCCACCACAAGTTAAAGCGCAGTGGAGTGAAAGTTCATGAATTCTGAATCTGTGTTAGGAGTAGAGGCTGGGGGCCTCTGAGATCTCCAGCTCCATTTCTTACTCTCTTAAGCTCAAGGTCATTTGAAAGTAGCTAAAGCTCCTTTGAATGCTCTGAAAAGTTTATTTACATCATTGCGTGTCAACAGAGAAAGCATACTGCCCCACACCCTCCTCGTATTCGTTCTCTTGTATTTAACTCTTATACAACCAACTTTTACTGTAAGACCCCTCTTTGGCTTGGAAGATTAGTTAAAAGTTAACACAGTCACATTAAATGGATTTCTGCTTCTGAAACTGGTCTGAAATGTCTTTTGTGTTGGATGTGAATGATCTATCTCCTTTTGACATCTAATTCAATGAAGCTGTATTTATGAGGTCTACACTGTTGTAGCATCTCTGAACTCCAAATAATTTCGTGAATACCAAGGGGAAACAGAAAAGGCTCTTGTTTCTTTTTTTCAGTGAATGACTGAATTCTTGCTCATTACTCCTATTTCAGTGTATCTGCTCATCCTCCTGCTGTGCAACTTTAAGAACCTTGAACATAGCATGGACCACCAGCTGTTGGTGTCAGGGTGTTGTCTTTTATCATACATAATAGAACCTTAGCAGAGTAGCCACATGGCAAATGGAAAGATGACATCATGCTAGCTTTCAAATCATCACAGCTAGCTTTCAAATGTCACAGGGCACTTTGGTGCCCCCTGCATCAAAGGTTCTCCACTTAGCTTATGTGTAGAAGGACACTAGCTTTAAGACTCTTAATTAGACCGCAGCTTCAGTGCATTAAAGGAGCATTTTTAGGTCTATCTGTCTGTGATGCTACTGGGAGAATGACTCACTCGTTGGGGTTAAAGGAGTAATCGAAGTGGATGCTTTTAAAAGCCAAGGCTCATGGAGTGAAGGAGCAGAGTTTATTAGCCTGATCCCAACATTTGGGCCTTGCACACTGTGGAAGAAGCAGGAAATACAATTAGGATGAGCATAGTCCTGTTGTGATATGTTAGGGCTTGTTAGGGCATGTTTATTTCCCAGAATGCAATTATTAGTCAAGCCCTCCAAAGAGCAGAGTGGAGGAGTCATTAAGGGTTTCAGTGGCTATGCCTGATTTAGGGTAATATGACCATCATTAATCTTTTTATTTATTTGTTTATTTTTTTCAGGTGCTGTACAAAGTGTACATCTCATTTGTGGAGGTGGGTCCTGGCAATGTTCAAACTGCAGACTATTTCAAAGGAGTAGGTGAGTATTTCATACTTATTCTCAGAAACTTGAAATCATATCCAACACAGAGAAATTCAATGCACACCATTCCTCACATAGCCACGTCATCACCCAGTCCACCATTCTTTGTGAATTCAGTACCCTCAGCATTGTTATAGCCTTGCGTCAGTAGGCTATATAAACTGATAAATGGAGGCCCCATGTAATTTGGGTCAATTTCCGTGCATTTTGACTCATGCAGCACAGTAAAAGAACGTTGCATAATGCTGTTTCAAGCTGTTCTCTTTTCGTGAAACATTTGGATTTTTTTAATAGTCCTCTCCTGTAGTGTTGTGTCTTTTGTCTGCATCTCTCTGTCTCTCCTCCAGCCTCATTCCTCATCGTTAGTATCGGTGGCACGCTGGTGGGCCTCATCTTCGCCGGCATCCTCGCCTTCACCACACGCTTCACCAAGAAAGTGCGCATCATCGAGCCGCTGTTTGTCTTCCTGCTGGTCTATCTGGCCTACCTGACCGCTGAGCTTTTCTCACTGTCCGCCATCCTGTCGTGAGTACAGCTTCAAGAGAGTCTAGGCTGATGCTTGGCGACAGTGTCTACATTGCACAATGGGACTTTGCATGTAGGGAGTCGAGGCAGTTCTGGCACAAGCAACGACAGCACCAGCTGCAGCGTGGTCATTACAACTTGGGTTAGTGCCAGTACACATGGGGTCACTTCAGCAGCCAGTAGGCTCTTACTGTCACAATTTACTGATTAAAGAAAACAAAATCCAATTCTAGAGTATTCCTAACATCTCTTGAGTGGCCTCCACTTTCTCATTTCGGGTTTGAGTTAATGCTGTTTAATGAGTGCTGTTTCAAGTTTATCTGGTGAATAAAAGAGGCCTTGTGCTATTGGAGAACTGTGCCTTGTGATTGTGCACGGAGCTTGAAAGCTTTGCACTGAGCTGTAGGCTGCAGAAGTGACTCATGTCTCAGTGAAAGGGGAAGGGGAAAGCCAAGGTGAGGAGCCATGGAGGACATTTTGGCATAGAATAGAGAAACAGACGGGCATCTTCATGTACTTTGTGTATGTGTGTGTACGTGTGTGTGTGTGTGTGTGTGTGTGTGTGTGTGTGTGTGTGTGTGTGTGTGTGTGTGTGTGTATTGGGAGAGGGGTTAGTGGAGATGGGTTAGTGTGAATGTATGTGTGGGTGTGAGTCCATGCACATGCTCTTCACCTGTGTGTGCATGTGTGTGTGTGTGTGTTTGTGTGTGTGTGTGTGTGTATATGCGTGCATGCGTGTGTGTGTATGTGTGTGTGTGTGTGTGTGTGTGTGTGTGTGTATGTGTGTGTGCGTGTGTTGGGGGAGGGGTTAGTGTATGTGGGTTAGTGTGAATGTATGTGTGGGTGTGAGTCCATGCACATGCTCTTCACCTGTGTGTGTGTGTGTGTGTGTGTGTGTGTGTGTGCATGCATGCATGTGTGCTTGCTTGCGTGTGTGTTTGTGTGTGTGTGTGCATGTGTGTGTGTGTTTGTGTGTGTGTGTGTGTATATGCGTGCATGCGTGTGTGTGTATGTGTGTGTGTGTGTGTACGTGTGTGTGTGTGTATGTGTGTGTGCGTGTGTTGGGGGAGGGGTTAGTGTAGATGGGTTAGTGTGAATGTATGTGTGGGTGTGAGTCCATGCACATGCTCTTCACCTGTGTGTGTGTGCGTGCGTGTGGGTGTGTGCATGCGTGTGCATGTATGTGTGTGTGTGTGTGTGTATGTGTGTGTGTGTGTGTGTGTGTGTGTGTGTGTGTGTGTGTGTGTGTTGGGGGAGGGGTTAGTGTTGGTGGGTTAGTGTGAATGTATGTGGGTGTGAGTTCTGTGTCTTGACGAATTCCACCCTGGCTCAATAAAATCTATATTGATGGATCAATATGGCAGCAGGGACCATCTGAACAATGTTTGATAAATGGCTTCCTCTTTATTGTGGAGATGGTAGATGGAATGATGAGGCCCCAGTCAATAATGTTGCCATTGTGTACTTTTTTAATTATTTGAGTCGTAAGAGCTATGAGTATCCACCCTAAAACTAAGAATATCGTCTTTACTATGTTAAAATGCTGTATTGTATTGGAGCAAATATGCCAATGCTCCAAGGCTATATTCAAAATGAATGACAGAAATACAGAATTCAGTTCATTGAACTGGTATGTAGATTTACACATATAGATTTACACAACACAAGCATGAATTTCTCACTCTGATTTATTATGGCAATAAACAGTTGTCTATGCTTGAGGCCTTTTAGTATAAATATTACTTGGCTAGTGCCATTTCAGTGGATGTGAAATCACTTAATACTGTACTCATTTGTGAATATTAATAAGATGATTTGTCCTGGCCGAAAGACTGATGTATTTAGACAAGGTTTACAGGTCGAGAAGTGTAAAGGTCAGATTGCATGTGTAATTCATTAACATTGGGCCTAATTCTATCCAGGTAGATAATTATGGAAGAAAAAAGGCACATTTTACCCATGAAATCTCTACAGAAGAGCACATCACAAGCGCCCTCCCCTGGTCAAAAAAGAATATGTTCATTGTAATGCTCTAGTCTTTTCTAATAGAAATAATTTGTATTCAAAGAATGAGACTCCATTTGATTTTGGTTACCATGTTCTACTGTGCATAGAGATTTCTAGCGGGTGTGTCTGCTTGAGGTGTTGTCAGGCTTTGTAAATACTGGATTATTCCATGTGATAAGCCGCCATCATTATTACCTGTGGAGCTGAATGAAAACATGAAATGAAAATCAACCCTGTGAACAAAGGTCACTGATTGAACCAGTGTGAGAAAGCAATGAGGTGGTATGAAAAGAGGTCAATGTGGACACAAGGCAATAGATGCAGTGTATTTGGCTGAAAAAAGCTACTGTCTACATTATCTCAGCCTTCCAGCGATGCACCATTGTGCTGTAAGGCATTTAAACTGTTATCAGTCACAGAGAGTAAAGTAATTATAATACTATTGCTTTTGTATAATTTTAGCGCCTGGCTCGCTGTACAATCAAAATGAAACCCTAGAGTCCTCTTGAAATATATTAATTCCTCACCCAACCTCATAGGTTGACATTTTGTGGAATTGGATGCAACAAGTACGTGGAGGCTAATATATCTCAGAAGTCCAGGACTACAGTCAAATACACCATGAAGACTCTGGCCAGCATTGCTGAGACCATCATCTTCATCTTCCTGGGCATTTCTGCAGTGGACAAGTCTAAGTGGGCCTGGGACACCGGCCTAGTCTCTTGCACTCTCATCTTCATCTTTGTGTTCAGAGCCATGGGTAATCACACAGTATTTCTTTCTTACAGATGCATAATGAAATAATGAATATTGAAACTAGATTACAATTAAATTGATTACAATATGATTCTAAGTGTATCTGGTGAGGAGCATGCTTTTGGTCTTATTAGATGAACATGTAGTTATGGTAGTGACTGATGGTTTTGCCTAAGCTCTATTGATGGGTCAAACCATTTTTTGCTTGCTTTTCTGCCTGTCTCACATGGAAAGGGGTTGTGGGGCAAACGTGGTTCCTGAACTGGTTTAGACTGGTTCCCCTGGACAAGATCGACCAAGTGGTGATGTCGTACGGTGGCCTGAGAGGTGCAGTTGCCTTTGCCTTGGTGGTGCTTCTGGATGAAAATCAAGTGAAGGCCAAAGACTACTTTGTCGCAACAACTATAGTTGTGGTTTTCTTCACCGTGATGTTTCAGGTGAGAATATCTTCAAAGGCTTTATGCCAAAAGCCCTTGGAAAGCACATACCCTGCGCTTTTCTTCTCAACAAAGTAAATGTGACATTTATACAATGAAAACAAAATGTAATACAACACAGAGTATATTGCAATCACCAGCCCTCACATTTCCACTGATGTGGAAAGTGGCTGGTTAGCTTTTCAATGTCCTCACCACCGAAAATGCCTGAATCTTCACCTGTCTATTCTGGCTTCTCAGTTCCCCCTTGGGCACATACTTTCTATCTCTCTCTCTTTCTGCCCCTCTCTCTTTCTTGCTCGCTATTTCTCTCTATCTTTCGCTCACTCGCTATGTCTGTCTGCATCTCTCTTCCCTTCATCCTTTGTACCTCTGTGCCTGTGAGCACAGATAATTTATCTGTCTGGGCTGACATTTACCTCTGCCCAGTGTTAAGTTCCTGTGATTGCCATTGCGGCCCTGAAGCCCGACTGTAATTATAATGAATGAGGAGATTTATCGAGAATGATAGTGTGCATCTGTTTGCATGTGTGTGTACTCTAGAATGCTTGTTTGTTTGTGTTTGTGTGTGTGTGTTTGTTTGTGTATGTGTATGTGTATCTGTTTGTGTGTGTGTGTGAGAGAGAGAGAGAGAAATGTGAGTGTGAGGAATAGAACAGAAGTGTGTATGTGTGTTTGAGTCTGGTCTCTGAATTGTATGTGTCTGATTGCATCTGTGAATTGGAAGTGTGTGTGTTTGTGTGTGAGAGAGAGAGATTTCAAAGAGCCCTTGAGAACGTCCCTCCATGTCTTTAGCTTCCTGCATGTGCCTTGAGTTGTATCTGAGTACACTCTACCGATGGAAGGTTGAATGATTTCTTGACAATCTGTCATTAGTGTGTTTGTTAGTGTGAAGCCATCAGTTCTAGAAAATATACCTCAGGGAAAGTATACATAAACCTGAATGCCTAACCTAAACCTGGGTGGTGGGAGCGTAGCGGTTAAGGAACCTGCCTAGCATAAAAGTAGTTTGAAAAGTTGTGGGTTCAAATTCCACCTGCCACTGTTGTGCCACTGAGCAAGGCACTGAACCCTAAGTTGCTCTAGGGGACCCTGGCCCTGAACAATTGATAGCTGCTTTGGATAAAAACGTCTGCTAAATGCATGAATGTGAATGCCGAATTTCATGTCTTATATCCCTTAGTAGCCTCATCATATGTTTGTTGGATGTTTATTATCATCCTCATGACATTTACGAGTTTAGAGATGGCAATCCTTGGTCCATATGTTAACTAGAAAAGCACTCGGAGAGCGCAGACCTCTGCCAGGGCAATATAGTGTAACTGACCCAATACCAATTTCAGACGGTGTTCTGGATCACCACCAAAATTTTATCATCTGTTCCTTAGCCTAATGCCCATGTTGTACAAAAATTTCATCCAAATCCGTGAGTATTTTTCCGTTATGACAGTTAGACAAACGCTGGTAAAAACATGACCTCCTTGGTGGAGGTAAATATTGCTCGTGTAAATAAATATGTAAATATACTGCGTATAAATAAATATACTTATAAGACATTGTGATTCTCATGGCGATTCATATAATGCCCCCCCCCCCATAGGGTTTGACCATCAAGCCTCTGGTGAGGTGGCTGAAAGTCCCACGGGGCACAAAGAAGAAGCCCACCATCAATGAAGAGATCCATGAGCGGGTAAGTACTGTCTGACATCTTTCACCAACACTCAGGGCAAACTGTGACATGCTGTTAAAATGGTGTCCAATCTCTACTCTTGATCTGTATCTGTATCTGTTATTTGCTTTGCTTTGGGGATTTTATACTAATGGTAGGGTGGAATTTGGAACTATTGATACATCTTTTTTACATATCAAGAGAGTGTTAAACAAATGAGCAAACACTATTGTGAAAGGTGTGTATAGTCTAGCTGGTTCCCATGGGTTGAGAACGAAACCATTCCATTTCCAAAAGCAAATCACAAGGTGAAAGCTGGGTTGTTGTCAGAGATTATATCCTGCAAGTATATACGTCTCCAGTACAATATGCTATGCTCTAAGTCTTGGTCTAATTTTCTGAATATAAGCCGCACCAGGTACAAACCTCAGGTCAGTGTTTTATGCAAACTGAAAAACAAAACCATGTAACCATCACCCTTGTATTAACCTCACCCATGTATTAACCTCAGTTTACTAAATAGTACATATTGAATCACAATCAGATCATGATGAAAAGATATGCAATCCTGTATATAGCCCTCACCCATCTATTAACCTCATAGACGAAGAACTTTTGCAAAATCAATGTATTAACCTTGGTTAATAATCAGGAAATTACGATATAGATATTTCATAGCTAAGCTGTGGAAAATTAAAAAGTAGTATAAATAGAAGTGTAAATTGAAAGTCATTGTTTAGAGCTTAGACAAAATGTCCATTTCCAGTATCCTGCGTTTTTAATAAAATGCCATAGCCCACGAATCACCCTGTTTTGGTGTTGTCTCACTGTTTTCCTATTTGAGTCAGGTCTGGTCATGTAGTCTCCCTCTCCCAAATGCTTCATATTCACCACTCGCAGTTAATGAGCAGTACTTTTCCAGTGTATTGGCATGCAGTCACACACACACTCTTGTGCAACAGGAGCAATGACCAGTGCTGACTCACGCCCTGATGGTGGGAGCGATTGTCTGCTAATGGGGGGTGCATGAATGCAGATTTATGGCCACCTCATCAGTGTCACAGCATAGAGGAAGTTGTTAGTGTCACCAAGACCATACTCCTATCTCTAATGATAGAGATCAGGCCATTTCCTGTCCTTGTAATGGCCATCTATCACAGCCAACAGTTGTCTTATCTGAAAGATGTGGACAATTCTCTTTTGGCAGGAGTGAACTATTATGAATCAAACTCTAATCAAATTTGAAATGAGTGTACTGCATGTTTTGTGTGTTGCTGACTAGGATCCATTGTCCTCAAATGTCCAAGCCTGATTGTTAAAAAGGCCATTCTCTAGCTGAAGGGAACTTTACAACAGAAATCCTTTATTTAACTTGCTGGCTATCTGAAACGCTGTGGTTTGTGTCTCTTGGTCAGAGTGTTGCAACTGGCGTGTGTGCTGCAATCGTCTTGCGTGCATGTTGGTGTGCCAAGTGCTTTTGGGTGTGTGCATTGGTGTGTGTGTGTGAGATGTGTGCTTGCCTTTGAGATGATGACCTTGCCATGCAGTAGTGGTTGCTGTGTATTTATATGCCCCAGTGGCAGCAACTGCGGGAGAGAGAGAGAGAGAGAGAGAGAGACCAAAGAGAGAAAGAGCCACTGACACTCTAATCTCAGTCATATGAATAAATCATCAGAGCCGTCCTCAGCCAGTGTCCACTCCACTCATCCCGCCAGCTTGAGCCTCCCAGGATGGGCTAAGGGGAGAGAGATGGGGGAGGCATGGTGGTCTCCACCCAAAGTCATCCTCGCAGAAACACACACACACACACACATACACACACACACACACACACACACACACATACACACACACACACACACACACATACACGCACACACATTCACACACACACACACTTACACACAGCTATGGCGCTGTGGCACTGAACCTCTCTTTAAGAGCAGCCTCAGTGACTGTTTAAATATTCCCTCAGCCTGTGGCTACCGAATACACACACAGAAATAGTGTGTACTAGAAATAACCTCACAACACCCCCCCCCATCCCCCCCCACACCCCTCCACACTTCATACAAATTTAGTACACTGGACTTTTGTGTGAGTTCTTACTGGACAATGACAATGACATGCTGAATAGTAGGATGTAAATAGCGAATGTAATTCAGTACTGTGATTCTGCACTTCATCAACATCCTTACATTTGTCACTTCCATGCAATTTCACACAAATTTGCAACAAATGGTCTCTGCACTCAATGTCAAACAGCCTGTGTAGAGAGTAAGCATTGACATACCAGCAAAGATTTCAGTAGCACTAAAAAAAATAATCAGCTCTTAGCTCTGACATTTGAGGTGTGACTAAGCCGAAGTTCCTAGATAGTTTTGGAAAACTTTGAAAGTTCAGTGAAATTAAGTGAATTTAATGTTAAGCTTCTCTTCCCAGGCATTTGACCACATCCTGGCTGCAGTGGAGGACATTGCCGGTCTCAATGGATACCACCACTGGAGGGACAAGTTAGTGTCTTAGCTGTGATTTGTATTGGTTTTCCAAAATAGATCCAAAAGATGGAAGTCCTAAATATAGTTATGAGTTTAAAACTGTGGTTCAATTGTGATCCACTCCAGTTTTATCTGACTTCTCAACAGCTGAACGTTCAATCAATACTCTTTTTGTTTTCCTCCTGTGTAGGTGGGAGCAATTTGACAAGAGGTACTTGAGCAAGCTTTTGATGCGCAAATCTGTGTATCGCAAGAGTGAGCTGTGGGAGGCCTATCAGAAGATTAATATCAGGGATGCAATCAGTGTTATTGATCAGGTACATTTACATTTACATTTATGCATTTAGCAGACGCTTTTATCCAAAGCGACTTACAAAAGAGGATAACATTCAAGCTGCAACACAATGAAAGAAACTAACAAAGAGTACATATTGCTAACATAAAAACCGCACTATTTTAAGTAGAAAGTGCAATAGTGTAGTAAAAAGTGCAGTATAAAAGAGAAATTAAGTAGGTAGGTTTACGAGCCCTCTCAGAGAAACCCTTACAGTGGAAACCATTGCTTTAATTGCTTATTTTGGCTCATTTTGAGGCATTTGACTAAGTTCAATTTCCCATTTGTTGTTGTCAATGTGGTGAGCTGCCACAAGATGGTGCTGCACTTCAATGTTAGTGGTTCTGTCGAATCATCGTAAGCTTATGAATTCCCCTAAGCCTGTTACAAAATTGATAGCTTTCCTCAAAAACATTTCATAAAAGTAGTGTTTGTTTTGGTCCCTAGCCTAAAGGATTCTTTTGAGTACAACTCCCCAGTCTGCAACCAAAAAGCCGACATTTCCCTGAAAGACTTTTGTTATTGTGTGTAGAAATGACAGCAGGAAACGCAGGTAGGTGCAGAGAGAGAGAAAGAAAGTGAGGGTAGAAATGAGATAAAGAAAGATGAACAGTGTGTGTGTCTATGTGCGTGTGTGAGAGTGAGTGTGTGTGTGTGTGTGAGAGAGAGAGAGAGAGAGAGAGAATGGGGCTCCTGAGAGTGCTTCTCAGACCAGCGGTCGTCAGAAATGGGAATAATTCTGCCCTTTGTTTCCCCGTCCGACGCCAAACTGCCGGCGCTGGCTCCCTGCAGGCATCTGATACCTGATTGTTGCTACATCAAAGATAGTCATCGGTGGTGGTGACATCACAGTGGCACTGGAAGAAGGCCCCAGCAGGGTGGTGTCAGCAGGAGCAGTCAGGCTCCTTACAAATCTTCACAGGGAACTGAATTACATTAGGTCACATTAGGGACAAAGTGAATACCAAACTGCTGGAACCATTCTTTAAAGGGATATCTGTCTCTAGATTTGCATGTTAATCCATATCCAAAAATGTGGATACATAGACAAAAATGAAAGTTAACAAATATGCTTTTAAAGTGTCTAAGGAGTCTTTTTGCAGCTTTCTATTTCAGAGTGTCTTGTATGTGTGTCAGGTGGTGTGTGTTGTCTCATGTTGTGAATCTCATCATGGTCAACTAGTAAATCATATGAAGTGAAAATGGGTAGACTTACATACATAACAGGATAACTTTTTCAGGTGTTTTTATGTTTCCATTGCAAAGCCTGCTTGGTTTTTATTTTCCAAACCGAGGTGTCAGGGATGCGCGCCAAAGTGAATTCTGTGTCAGAGAGAATGTGCTCGTATTACATGTCAGCATGGGGATCCCCTAAGCTGCGGTGTTGGGCTGTTGAGAGGAGCCTGCGTAATGAAAAACTGGCCAGATTGACAGGGGAGTGAGTACTGACAGGAAGACAGGGAGAAGCTGGCCGAGGCACGGGCAGAGGCAGTGATGTCTCCGGCCTAGGATCAGACACGTGTTGAAAGCCCTGATATGAAACTACAGGGAGGAGGCCTCGCTCTGGGTGGAAGGTGTAGAGATTGTGAGGCTTTGGTTTGTCTACTGTCCAAAGTGCTCTCCTGCAAACACGTAATCTGGGTTGCACACAGCCAGTGTGTCTCCTGTTCTCTTCCCTGCCTCTTTATAACTTCCACTGGCCTCAATTATATTCCACTCAGCCCCTTTCTTTATTATTCCACAGTAATAACACCATTGCTTATTTATTTGGTTCATCCAGTCCTGGATAATACATTAACATTTCTCACGGTGGAGTTCTTCTCAGTTGACTCAAAGTAGGCGATTTTATCTTATCTTGCCTGTATAAATTTCATTGTTACTCTGATGTACTGTATGCAAAGGCTGACCACAGAAACCCAAACATGCTACGGGGTCAGATAGGCATGTCCCTCTTCACGCCGTGGGAATATCGCATATAGTCTGCTGCACTGACTTTAATGCCACAATCTTTTTTTTCTTCCTCTCTGTGTGGATAGAGGCCCAGTACCAAAATAAGAGCAGTTTCCCGTATCCTTGAGTTTTCTACCTGTCAGCTTTCCTGAGCTGAGTCAGGCCGTTAATATTAGCACACATGTAATGAGCTAAAAAAGACCTTTCACTCACTTTCAGGCCACCCAGTACACTGGCAGGGAAATAAGTCATTGAGGGAAGAGGGAATTGTGCTCTAAATTATTCGTTGGGATTTTTTTACGTTTTTGGAAAACTACTCATTCCAGATTAGTTGTCTGTAGTACCAGCAATAAATCACTTAAAATATGGAGCAGGAACTTTTCCAAGCCATAGACTACGTCTGCAGGTCCATGTATTGTTTAGATTGAACTACTTTTTTGTATGTTGAACATTTATCCATGGTGCTGCTCTGAAATGTCTGGTGGCCATTTTCCTCTATGAGACCGCAGCACATATAGAGGACGCCCGAGGAACAGGCAGCAATAGAACTCGACATACTTACATTGTCAGGAATGATTACTGAACCATATCCCAGAGCTTTGAGGTGAAGAAACCTCAGATGCATGGCTGGTACCCACTTCAATTCCCAAGCAGGGGAGCTGCTTTTCGTCTCTTTATATGTCTTCTACATGAACTACAAAGAGCTTGTGCATAGGCTGCCATCATGACAGGATGCTTGGGAAAGCCCAGATGACATCCATTTACTTTTCCCCAAGGATACTTTACAAGAGTACATACATTACATACACCCCTCTTTCTCTCTCTCTCTCTCTCTCCCTCCCTCTCTCTGACTATGCTGTCCTCCAGGGTGGAAATGTTCTGACATCTGCTAGGCTTTCTCTGCCATCTATGGCCAGTAGAACATCCTTCCCTGAGGTCACCAATGTGACAAACTACCTGTGAGTATAGCATCCATGTTTATGCACATAGTGCACTCCATAGACCACACTAAGCAATACACAATTGCCGAAGTACATGCAATATAGTATGTTCTTGCTCAGTTTCTCGAGGCACATTCATTCATTTACTTGCATGTTTATTCATTTACCTTACTAGAAGATGTTAAAATGCAATACTTTTATAATTATAATTAGAATATTTATTTTCTTTTGAGTAATTACACTCACTGCCTCCATATAAAAATGCAAGATAGCCAGATAGGAACTTGCAGAAGTTTATGTCTAAGAATGTATTGAAATAAATAATATCAGGGGTTTCTTAATTTCTTGTCCTCGTCAGGCGTGAGAATGGCAGTGGTGTGTGCCTGGACCTCCAGGTGATTGACACAGTGCCCAGTGCCAAGGTAGAGGAGGAGACAGAGACTCACCATGTTTTGGCTGGCAACCTTTACAAGCCAAGGAGACGGGTAAGCCTGTGACGCATTGCTATTTGGCTCCCCTGGAAGTCCTGCCCTGCCCTATCTGATTTCTGCCACACCATTCAGACTGTTTAGACATATTGAGACTCAGTGAAGTGTGTCGCTCTTTCAAGAGGTTTCCAAGTCTGATTACATAAAACGCTCCAGAAAGTTCTCTAAAGTGAAAAGTCTATTGTATAATAGAGTAGAAATGTCCAAATGTTAATCGAGAGCACAAATCCACTACATAGTGTTAATAATAAGGCCATGAGAAGATGTCATGTTTGTTTCCCTCTGTGGTGGGTGGTAGTAGACAAACAATAAAGAAGAAAAGAAGCAAAGAAAGACACAAATGAAATTCGTAGCTAAGTGTGAGAATGTCTTGCATAACCATATATTTGTGTTCTCTGTCTACCCTAACAGTACCACCAGTCCCATTACAGTCGGCACTTCATGACGGTGGGTGACCAGGAGCGTCAGGACCGGGAGGTCTTCCAGAGGAACATGCGCAGCCGCCTGGAGTCCTTCAAGTCCACGCGCTACAAACGGCACAAAAAAGACAGAAGCCAGAAGAAGGTTATTACACCTATAGACAAATACATAGGGTAGATTGAGAGATCTATAGGTGAAACACACACACATGAATATATACTGTATATGTATGTATGTACATATTATCTGTACATTTCATTATAATCTGATACTCTTGCCTCATAGAGAGTGAAATATCATTAACACATGCTACTCGCCCTTCACTTTGTTGCTGAAATATTCTTCCTTGTGGGCTCGTTTCTGTTTGTTTATTAGTCACTGCTAAGTAAACACATTACAAACTGCAATCACACACCTGTGCCTACGCTTACAGTTAAACTGTTTACAGTTTACTCACTGGTCATTTAGGTTATTTCACAAATAACATGAACCACAGTTTCTCTGCAAGAACTGTGTAAATGTCTACCTGACTTCTAGGAACCAAACCCAAAGAAGTTTTATCTCCAAACGGAAAATCTCTAGGGAACTCCCTGTGTCAGTTAACCATCAATCAACGGCATCTTCATTCATCACTTCAAAAATTAAATAAAATTATTTTATCCCGGTACCCACCCACATCACATCGCTAGTTGTCTCTTGTCTGTCGGCACTATATCGCTCAAGCACGTGAACATTGGGTTGGCCATCATAGCTTAGTGATGGGCGAGTTGCTATGTGTGTGAACTGGGCTTAAGAGAGGGAGAGAGAGAGAGAGAGAAAGGGAGCTCTTTCTTGATGTGAGTCAAGGTCACACTCTCAAGGGCAGAGTAAAGACATCAACCATCAAGCCAACAAAGGCAGAGGTTTACCATGACAGATGGCCCTCACTGGATGGTCTCACTGGCTCCCACTGGCAGAGATTACTGATGTACTCTCCCTCTTACTCAAGATCACACAAGCCTCTGCCTGCCTTGTGACTCAAGTGAAGCATCATGTTGTGAATATTTTTTTCCTTTCGCACTCTCTCTCTTGCTCTCTCTCTCTTGCTCTCTCTCTCTTACTCACATCACTTCATTTCAGGTATTCTGTTATGTAACAAGACAAGCATTGTCACTTGCACAGTACACAGACACAAACAAACTCGACACCAGGAGGGGTGAGAGTAGAGAACACTTGGACATGTTTGTTTGTGCATCTTGGTGTGTGCATGTTGCAACATCTGGTTGTGAATCACGCTATGCTTTCTCCCCTCACAGCGGAGAGGTTCAGATGTAAAAGAGAAAGACCTGGAATCTAATGACAAACCCAGACGCAATGTCAGCTGGCAGGACAAAGGTATGCTGTTTTATAGCTGGAGGGTGCTGTCAGGAAGTTCATTAACTGTGTTCTTCTCCAATGAAAACGTTTCCCAATGCTTACATTATGTGTGTGTGGGTGTGGGGGCTGTTGAAGACATCCAATGCTGTGAAATTGCTTTAGCCATTAAATACATAACACTGTGTTGAGTGAAATTTATAACCTATAGGTACATGTGTTTATAATGTTCAGTTTTGTATTAATTTACTAAAGTGCAGTTTGTTCTTAAACACCCCAAAGTCAGCATTAGCATTTCAACATTAAGAAATTTCAAAATGTATGTGTATTCCAGGTTTTGTTTTAATCAGTGGTGAAATATGTTATGATAATGTTCTGAAAATAATATTTTTAGCAATTATTTTGTAATTCAAACCCTCTTAAGTGAATGCAGTTAATGGACATTCACATTTTCCCATTTCCCTTACATTCATTCTTTATTTCATGCTTTGCACCTGAGCCTACTAGGGTGGGATGTGCACACTGTTGATGCTCTACCCTTCTGTACTCTTACTCCAGACCCAGTGGCTGTGCCGATTGAGGCAGAGGAGAGTAAGGGTGATCAGTCTGAGCCTGAGAAGGACGAGGATGTGGGGATCACTTTTGTTGCTCGCAAGGCCCCAGACACGCCAAAGGAGAGACCCAAATCAGGTGAGCATTTTAACTCAGCAAACAGAACATGAAGTTAGACAAATGTCTTGGGACACCTGCCATTATACCCCCTAAAAATTCAATGACTACACCCCCCTTCCCGCAAAGGTGCAGCAGCTCTTGCACTCTTTTGAGAAGGATGGCCTCAAGATTTTAGAGCGTCTGTGGTAATGTTTTGTCTCTTCATGCAGACGAGTATTTGTAAGGCCAGACAAAAAAAGGCTTGTCTCATAATTTCTGTCCGATGAAAGAATGCTAAATGCTATAATGTGTGTATGCGCAAGGAAAAGCACATTTTATTTGTATAGCCCATTTCATACATAAACGGCAACACAATGTGCTTTTCATAGGATAAGAAGCGAGAGACATCAGTAATTAAGGTCATTTAAAACATCAGGGTTACATAACAAAGCTAAGAGCAATTATGATACACAATAAAAAAAGCATAATTACATGATTCAATGTTGTTTCAGTCCCTGCTGCGTTAGAGGTGTGCCAGAGCCCCTCTGCAGCCCCTCCCTCTCCTACTTGTGCAGAAAAGAACCTTCCCTGGAAGAGTGGGGTGGGCTCCCTGCCTGTCTGTGTGTCCATGGAAGCCACAAAGATCATCCCCATAGACCTCCAGCAGGCCTGGAACCAGAGCATCTCCTCTCTGGAGAGCCTGGCCTCCCCACCGGCTCCTGCTGAGCCCCAACACCCACGAGTCAGCGCCCTCGCTAGGCTGGGAGGTCCCATGCGTCCACTGTCTGGGGTGATGTCCACAACGGGGATCAGTTCCGGGGAGAGCTCCTCTCCCATTTCCGCTCCAGTTCACACGCCGGCTACAGGCGAGTTCCGGTTCCCGGGTGGAGGACAGGAGGAGGAAGAGAGCACCCTTTCCCAGCATCAGCAGGAGATGCAGCCGCTCATGTCATCTGCGCGCCCGCCTCCTCCGGCCCCGCCTCCTCCCCCACAGGGCTCAGCCCGCAGGAGGAACCCCTGCGTCTATCTAAGGAATCTGGTGACAACTCCACCAGGCCATGAGCCTTACACCAGAGGGCCCACACAGCTGTAAGGGTCTTTGTCAATAACCTATATATTCTCTTACCAGCTGTTACACCAGTCATTTGATGTATTCATGAGGGGTGTACTTAAGTGGGCAACACAACAAATGTTAATTTTATTTTGTATATTAATTATATGCTTCATAAATAATTTTAAATAGTGTTTTTAAACACAGGGCATTGTTGAATGTGAAGGAGCTTATGTTTCAATATAGCTTTAAGTATTTGTTAATATGACAATGCTCAAATACACTGAATGAGATCTTGTGTGGAGAGGGTAGTTCATACATCATGGAAACACTAGCAAAGTTATCATGATTTCAGACAGTCCCCTGTCCTCTGTACTTGGATGTAAAGTCGATGTCAGGATGTAGGTCCACTGAAAAAAAATGTTTAGACCCCATTACGCATGCCTTGGAGGGTTCGCAGATGAAACAATAGCTTAATTTACACTCTCATACCCCACAGAGAAACGGAACAAAAGTGATTCTGGCAGAGTCTCCAATAAGTAAATGGCTATGCTTAACTGCTTAACTTTATTCTGGATATTGGCAAACCCATCCAAAACAAAACAAAAGCAAAAGGCTGAAAAGATTCAGGCCCGCCAACCCTCACTGTGAAGCCTAAATTCTTGGGATGAAAGCACAGGCGAGACTCTTTTCTTTGCCTGGAGATTGGGAGGGACTGGGGACACCACATGACTTGTGCTGCAGGGTAGCTCCCGTGGGTCACAGTCTTTCAGCTCTTGTGAGGCACAGGGCCAGGCAGAGCAGTGAAGCCTCACAACCCTCTCACTTCCTATCTACACCGATACATCTGTAGGATATGAAGTGAAAGGAAACAGTATTACCAAAGCTGCACAACTACTCAAAGTCAGTCCAGAATACTGACTGTATTTACAACAGGAGTTATTTTGAGGGGGTTTCTGTTTTCCTCATTACTTACAGCTATTATACACACTGGATTAATCAATTTTAGTTTTCCTCTCTCACTAACCGGAAAGTTGCACTTTAAATCAATTCTGTTTGTGCTTCGTGCAACTTTTAATTAACATGTGTTTAACGGGCACGGTTTCAAAGCATGTCAAAGCATGAATAGGACCTATTTGTTTAGCTTTGATGCCTTTCTGTCTCTGACTTGAGGGGAACTTTTTTTGCACAGCTAAAACAAAAAAATGTAGATCTACAAAGAATTGTTTGAATGACCAAAGTGTGTGTGGGGATAAATTGAATGTTTCTCACGTGCCATTCCTCACTGTCTTACCAAAATGTCTTTGTCTCTGTGTGCTTAGAAGGTATATAATGTTATGACTTTTAGTTGATGTGATTTAGCTTTTGGGGATGACAAATGTTTTGTGCCTATTATCAGTGTGCATTGTAAGATCGACAAATTGAATAGACTGCTGTTAGGTGCCCAAGACAAATTATCGATACCCTTTAAATACACACGTGGCACTTGTGTGACATCAGTTGTGCAGTCAGTTGTACCCAATAACCAACACGAGGCATTTGAATAGTGTGAAAGGAATAAAGCTTTTATATATATTCTTCACATTCATATTACTACAGTTTTGTTATTTAAATCACTTTTCCTTCAGTTCCAAACAGTCATAATAATTTTGGTTGAGGTTGAGGTTGAGTTTCAGCAACAGAAGTGTGGGACCCTTTACATCACAGACCCGTCTTGCCTTTATACTGTGAGCCTTCAGACTTAGCCATATTCAACATTGTTCAAGTATGCCAACAAAGCTGCTTAATCTCTGCCAAGCATGTGAACTATATGAGAACGTGTATATAAGAGAACGTGTGGTGCAGGTGCCTCTGTAAAGGGAGGAAAAGGTTAATCGACAAGAAGATAGAGAGGCCTTGTGAATCTTTGCTGTGCCTGACACTGAACAGACAGCAGTTCAGCATTGTGCTATTTGAAATTGTCACATAATGTGGTGAATTTGTGAAACCAGAGAAACGATGGAACTTAGGCCTACAAGTTGTTCAGAGTTGCACATAGCCCCTGTCAGTGCTTTGGATTAAGTGTGTCATTGTTTTTACAAAAATTAAGTGAAGGATCCCTGCGTGGAAATAATGGTTCATGTTCAGAAAGAAAATAAATTAAAAAAGGTGTCTAAATAAAATACATCTGTCCTGTCTTTATTAATCTATTAATCTTGTGATGCCATCATTAAATAGTAAAATGAAATCAGAAAAAAACTATAACAGGCTAATTCTCTGCTAAAGTGACTGTCATTGTAATTGGGTTGTTTGTCAAAATCAATGACTATTTCAAAGCTGAGCTGGGGCCCCAAAAGAGAATCTGATGAATAATTGAATGGTCCTCACCATTCCCACTCCTTACTCTCAAATCCCAGTGGTAGGGTTCCCCTGGCTAGGTTCTCAAAGGAGATTTGAGTATTTATGTGCTAATGTGCCATTTACTTTGAAAACCCTGCAGCACCCAGGAATGATGAGATCATTCAAGGGAAACAAAAAATAATTTGTCTCTGTTAATGTATAGTTTATGAGAAGACTAAAATGTAACTTGGTGTTCTTAATTATTTACATGATTGAAATTTAAATGATCATCATAGTGATTTTGGTCATTATGTCTTAAATAAGAGATTGATAAATGTTGACTTGATTATGAATGTTGCGCATGCTTAATAAGGCATAAACTTAGCCTCTAGATGACAGGTATATTAGTCTATGCCTTGTGTATTTTAATTTTGTTCAGTTTTGATGTTATTTATTAGGCTACTTATTTCAGTGCTTTAATTGATAGAACTGGAAGTAATGGAACATAGGGCCTTTCTATGCAATCCCTTCCTTCACCTCCCTTCCCAACTCAGCAAAAACTTTTAGAGGTCTGGCAACAAAACACAGCAAATTTATAATTCAGGACTAATTATTCAAGATTAATCAAGGTTTGAAGAGGGTGGTGGGATGGCCATGTTAAATCACATAAGATAAATATACTGTCAGTCAATGTTTGAACACACCTTCTAATTCAATGATTTTTCTTTATTTGTTAATTTTCTACATTGTAGATTAATACTGAACACATCCAAAACAAAACCAAGTGAGACATGCATGCGTTAAACAAGCCAGGCTATGTTTAATATCAGTAGCCACCATTTGTAGCCACCATTGTGACAGCTTTACACACTCTTGGCATTCTCTCAATCAGCTTCATAGTTACCTGGAGTGGTTTTCCAAATCTTGAAGGAGTCCTCACCAGCAAAGCACCATCATACCATACCAAAGCACCACACCCTTACCATCACACTTCCTTATCCATGCTTCACAGTGGGAAACACATGTGAAAACCACCTCACAAAAGCATAGCTTAGTTTGTGGAAGTTGGGACATGTCTCAGCGCATGCTAAACTTTGTGAACTTAAGAAAACAAGTAGTTTATGCATTAACACATATCCCACCTTTCTTCATGCCCGACACCATGTTGTATGGTAAGCCCTAGCCTATTTGCATTGTATTGATAATTTGTTAATTTTCTATGAAAATATTCAATAAAACAAAAATTGTGCTTGTGCTCTGTCTGGGGTAGACCTACAGTAACGCAGCTCAGTTTGTCATGTGCATTTTTGTTTATAGAGAGAGAGAGAAAGACGGAAGAACACTGGTAACTTGAGTGGTGCATAGTGGATGTGCAGCTGGTGATATATCCGATGATCGCTCAGTAGCTCTCAGTATCTCCTCATCAGACCTCAAACTTATTGCTATGAAATGACAGACGTGGGCGTATCAAACCAGTCAATAAAGAGAGTTCCAGAATTAACTTTTTCCGTCGCATAGAAAGAATAACCTTGACTGCAAGATGCTGGCAGAAGCAAGCTAGCCTGTCATCAAAAGGTAAACAACATTATCCGATAGATACGATATCCGGCTTCCCCTTCTCGACATTTTTGTCATTCTTTGTGGTGAGTGTACTATTAAAGCTATCTTAACCTTCTTAACATTAAATTAGGACACTTTGACTACGCCGTTGACTCACTGTCTGCTGGCCTAGCAGCAGTGGTGGTTTGTAGCCTAAACCGCCAAAATAACAAAGGATTAGCGGTTAGTCAAATAGCTCTTTCTTGAAAGTTGTCTGGAGCTAGATTTGATAAAATACAAGATAGCTGAAAATAGTAAGGTTGTCAAATTATCAATTTAACTAAAACTTTTTAGGGAGAATTTTAGCATTTCTTGCTAGCTCGTTAATATTAGCTAGAACCATCAGTATTTATCTTTTTTTTTCTAGCTAGCATCTGTACTTTGACATCTTTCGGCAGGTTTTGCCGTTCTGCTTTACCACAGTATTCTTTTATCTTTTTGGTGGCTTTCACTGATGTAGGCTAGCATAATTGCTTCACTGGAAAGAAAGCTGGCCAAGGCCTTAGAACTTTGCAGTGATCTGTGGAATCCTACCAGTCTCTTTAGATTGGTGGGAAACTAACATGATACTCCCCATTTTCTCTGTTGAGGGTGTTCATGTTTCTCTTTTTTATGTATGTATTTATTTATTTTTTTCAAAATCCAAATCCACTGGAACATGCTTTCATATTGCCTCACAAAAAAAATGCCTTGTAAAATGTCCATTGGGTTGGATGCAGTGGCCTTTGGACAGTGTGTGGTTCAGGCCCTGATTGTTTCCCAGATTGGTTGTTCAGACTTCCTAGTTTATTCATCACATCATTATTCAAAGCAAAGACTCACAGATTATTAATGAAACATTACAAGCGCACTGTGCAACGAGATGCGAAAAATCTGCCTCAGTTTAGGGATAAGGGCTGCCAATGATGTCCCAATATATGGAAATAATGGACAAGGCGGAGGGCAAAGAACTCCACAGTGCGTAGCGCCATGTTCTCAGTTTCAGCTTTTATTTTGAAATGCAAGCTTAAATGTCATTTCATAGTTATACAACTTGTTTGAATGTATGAATGTGAAGGCATGCATTATGAATCACTGATGAAAATATTATGGAATCATGTAAGGTTTTATAATTATGCACTTATCCGTCAAGTAAATAATTCTCCTCTACATCTAATCACACCCTACATGGAAACTGCCAACAACCCTTTCAGAAGAAAGGTGTATATCCACGACTTTTGTCCACGTTCCTTCCATTGGGCAAACAATGATTCGGTGGATTACAACATGATATCTGTCGGCACGCAATGAAAGCCTCCCTGGGCTGGGCAGGCTGCATTATAATTAAAACAGCTCACAGGACAGGTTATAGCTCAAGATCGCAAGAGAAACTGATGCACCGACCTGAAGTGTAACAGCACATGGAAACGCCAATCAACTCTGACCAGCTTGGGCTGAGTTTGGTCCCAAGACACTAATTATAACAGAGAAACAAGAATTGAAATGTGTCTGTTATGCAAACAGTTAGCCTTGATCTCAGTCATTTAACTAGCCAGAAAGTGTGTTAACTTTGGAGGTTACTTGTAATACTAGAAACTGTTCTCTGCAATTCCAGTGTTATTTTACAGCAGATATATCAACCAAGTGTTGATTATGGGGAATTGCTTACTGTATTACAATCCCATAGAGCTTTTCAGGAGAAGTTGATTAGCCCCTAGCAGAAGGCCTGAAAAGTTCTGCATGAATTTGGATGAAATTTCGGACAATGTGGGTATTAGGACAAGGAACAGATGATTACATTTTGGTGGTGGTCCGTAACACTGTATGGAATTTATATTTGGTCAGTGATCCTATATTGCCTTGGCAGTGGTCTGCACCGAGTGCTTTTCCAGTTTTAACATAGAAGAAGTAGTTGGGGAACGAAATAGAATGTTCAAGCGTTGTTTTTGTATTTATTGTTGAAACGGTCTGTAACCATAACAACGGGCTTCTATATTCTTTGTAATATATTTTAAAGTCCTTCCCTGCTCTGTTACCTGTAAAGAACGACTTTGTGTGGGATAGTGTTGTTTTGCAACTTTAGACCTGCATTGCTTCCAACCTTTTGGTATCTGTTGCAACACCCTATTTCATGGTGTGCAATGTGCATTATGGCTTGGATGAGTAAAATCAGATGTGTAGTCAGAGTCAGATAGCCAAATGATAGCCATGTTTTGTAACATGCTCCATACCAGTCAGCAACATTTCTTCTTCTTAATTATTGTGTCCTGTGCTATAAAACAGAAAGCATGTGAATGAAAAAAGTACAGGGAGAGGTCTTGAGTGTCTGACTATTGCACCAAATAAGAGGAAGCTATTCAGGCCTGTCTGCTCAAGTGTCTGTTCCACTACATTCCTTTCCAGAGAGTATGGGATGCAGTAGATTTTAGTCCTGAGGCATTTGTCTGTGCTCAATGGGAAATGTCTATCATTTTGTTCTTGTCATTTCACTTGAGGCTATGCGTGTTTTGCAATCAACCCTGAGGTTTTAGATCATACCACAGGTGGGAGTACTGTTTGTGTTCAGGCTAGGAGCTGTGTGAGAGCATAATACAACTGGGATTTATGATTCAGTCTCTTGGCACCACTTGTAGACATCTCAGAATGAGTATTTAGCTGATTTCTTTTCCACACATCTCATGTCTGCTAGATGTAGACTCCATTGGCGTTATCATGGTGCTAACGTTTGAGGTAATTAGGCCTAGTGGAGTCCACCACATAGTTTAAAAACCAGAAACACAAACACTTCTCTCAGTGCCTCTTCTCAAATTTGTTACAGCTGATGTCTCAGTTGCCACTTCAGTTGTTAGGCTAGATCTTCCTTGGCCCACCTTGCCAACCTTTGCAGTGATACCAAGGTCAGCTGACCTTGTATGAAATTAGTTGTGAGGGGTGTTTAGACTTCATATGGAAGTAATCTTTGGCTGTGGTCTAGCCAAAGGTGAACTGGCCCAAGTGTCAGATTGCATCCTGTCTGTGCCAGTTTGAACTATAGAAGCAGGAGTAGAGACACATCAAACCTAGACTGTGTTTTTTTTAAGGCATTTAAAAGTTCTCATGATGTATTTCCCTCAGCGGAAGCATGCCCCAGACACATACCCCTGTGTTCCTTGAAAAGCCTGGTGCACAAAGACCAAATGACAAGAACAAGGTTGATTGCAGATAAAAGTATGCACTTCTGAAACATGAGAAGCAGATGCAGACCTAAACTGATGCCCATCTGTAGTTAGTTTTAAGTTTTTGGCTACTTAAGGGAAGACATAACCTCCATGGTTGTCTTTAATCAGTAGTTCACCATGTGTTGTTCTTACAGGTTATAAAACAAAGTTTTTTATGTTGACTATAAAAGTTATGCTCTTTTAATTTAATACATTATTGTCCTCCCAAATTTCATAAACAAGGATCAAAGAACATGCTCAGCTGCTCTTCTGAAAATAGCTTATCTCATCTTAATTCATTCCTAGTATCACACTCCCCCCTTCTCTTCTGTATTAAAATAACCATTTAGCAATGGTTGGCTGCTGCCTATCTATGACCTTCATCTGAATTATATTTAGTATACGGGTTGAAATTGAATTGAAGCAGGAGGTCATTACAGCCAGTTATGACCAAGCCTTACAGCTGAAATGGAGCATCAAGTCTAAAACAATTGTTTTATTCTTAATTTACCATTAGATGAAAAGGCGGATAGTGAAATCATGCTGTAAATTCTTCAGTAACACATTTCCCATGCTATGATGTTTCAAAGGAAGACGTTATTTAGTTGTAATGGTATATCAGAGACAAATAGTTTTTGCTTTTCACTGTACATCTCATAGTGTGTAGAGGTGAAGGCAGTTCTTTTGGGACCCTGTCCTCCCCCCCCCACACACACACACAAACGCAGACGCCCAAGAATGGGCCTATTCTTTTAGGGCTTAATTGTGACCCAAGCCTCTGTGTGGATTAGAGGTTTCTGTTCACCCATGCGTACTTGTCTCCCCTATTGGCTGGGCAGAAATTGTTCCCCCGGGTGGAAAGCCAGCTCGCATTCTTAACAGATGATTTGTATTGTCACAGAGCAGTGGCGCTATCAGATAGTGTTATCTGCGTGCCAGCCCAAGCCCCAAACTTGAGAATGGTAATTTTCCATGCTCTTGGTATGGTCGTTGCAAACCTGCCTGCAGTTCCTTAGCTGGTTGTGATGTCTGCCTAGCAAGTCTAATTCTCTGGTATGGTGCTCCAGTTGTTGCCATGGAAGTGCTGAAATGAAAGGGCAGGCTCACAACAACACAAAATCAAACCCATTATTTCTGTGTGGCTCTCTCTTTTTTTAATGGAAGCCCAAACCCATAACCATGTTGGCCGGTGTTAGACTCTGGATAATCACCACTTTTCATTTAGGTTTTGGGACCAGAGCTTGCCACCTGCGTGTGACTGCTTGCTGGCCTGAAGTGTTTTGGTGTGTGTTGTGCAACAGTACCCATTAACAAAACCCCGCCTATGGCCTTCCACTCACCTTGACAGGTATTTAGGCTTGTGGGTGGAAGATAGCGGCTGCTACACAAACACTTGCATAGTAGCTGTCTCTGTCTCACAGGCATGTACACTGGATGTCCTCTCATGCTGATATTTATTGTTTAGAGTATTGAGGGGGTTGGTGGTGGTTGGCAGAGGGTAGGGTGTGTTGGTGGGGGGTTGAAGTCAAAAGCAGAAGTCAGACAGGGGTACCTCAGAGAGACTATTGATGTAAAGGTGAGGTCACAGATATTTAGACGGGTGGGGTCATTGGGTCTTTTCCAAGAATAAATAATATGGGATCTCAAAGCTGCTAAATGTGACTTTAGAGGCTCTCTACCTACAAAGCAAACCTTATCCTGAGATATATTTGAAAGTATAATGGTCTGTGTCCTGCCAACAAAAAGTCTTTTGAGGGCTTGGGGAACAGACCTGTAGACTGACCCCACTCTTCACTTTTTTCTTTCTTCACTTTCATCAATTACTGTGTCTGCAAAATCCCAGGGGTGGATTTGAAGGCTATCCCTAGCCATTTTGCTTCATTAAGCCTGAGTTATACTGCTTGCATAAACCTTGAATAGCTGCGCTGAGGTTAAGCTTCATTTGCAGACTACACCAATGCATTCTGCTCAAAACCAAGCTGCTTGCACTAGAGGTTTTTATTGGACCCTTAAATTGTTGCATTGTTGAGTTTTGAATAACATATGCGATTTATTTCACATTTGGAAAAAAAAGAAAGTAATATATGGCAAACTGTATACTCGAGCCAGCCATCATTAATCATTTGGTCAGCCTTGGCTCCCAAACCATGAAAATCTGCTGAGCTGATGCCAACCATGGCACAAGGGAAGAGGGGTGGTGCATTGTTCCTCACAGGTAGGGTGCAGAGAGGGCTTTTTAATGCTTTATTTACACCCTGCCAAGAGCCACCACAGCTTGTTCATGAACAATTTTCCTGGCCAAAGCAGTGGTTTCATCAATTTCCTAGTAGCTTACTCATTTTGTGTGTTTTCCTCCAGAGGTTCATTAATTGGTTTTGACTTTAAGCTTTATTTTGCAAAAATCAGCTTCTTTCTTTCTCAGTTTATTCAGGAGTTCCTCTAGAGATATAAAGAAAACCCAGGCAAGCTGCACTTTTCTCTGCCACAAGAAGAACTTGAGCCAACTTTCATTTACAGGTAGGGGTTAACCTAACATTAGCCTACACGTCAGGGCTATACTTTTGTTTTGCAATACGCATACCTGTGTTTTTAGCACAGGAAAGACAGCAGCACACTTCTAGATGTTTATGTTGCTGAAAATGTTCTGTCATTTTTGTAATACCTCACAAGCAAAAACCGAATGGAATTCTTTTGCAATTTGTAAATAAGAGGATGTATTTGCAACCAACAGTGAAAACATTGAATTGATTTAGGAGTGTTGTTAATTTGCTGTAGGCCTAGTATGTATAGAGTATGTATGTGTACTGTATATACAAAGGTGTAGTGGGGGTATGTGATTTAAATGATGCAGACCTAACTGCAAAGAACGTCACACACACTTTCAAAACCTATATCAAAAGTATCACTGCATTTGATTATGGTCATTCTGTAATGTTAAATTGCATTTGTTTATGACAATAGAGGGCTGGAGAGGACTGCTTTGCATGTGCATTTATAATGTTATAAATTATAAAATAATATTAAAAATAGAGAAATACATGCATGATCTGTTCCAAGAAAGGGGGGGGACTTGTCCAACACCCACTACACCCCTATATGTGCGTGTGTGTGTATATATGCTGTACCTTTGTCACCCTGCCAGAGGGTTTAATGCAACAGTGTTTCTACAAAGATGTTAATATTTATAGGTATTAATGTACACAAAGACTTTCCCTTATGGCTATTGTGTGTTCCCCCCCCCCCCCCCCCAAGGCCAGTGCTCCATCAAAGCTGTCCCTTCTGCTTCATAAGGCGTGCTGTGGTTAAAGCTCACTGGGTTTTCACACAATACCAGGCACACTTTAATTCCTGTTTCTCCTCTGTAATTGGTGTCTTGGGCACAAATACAGCTCCAGCTGGTGGGAGCTGGGGTGCACTTCTTTGTGCTGTTTACGTCAAGGGTCAGTGTGTCAGTCTGTCTTGCTTACTGGGTATACAGCCCGTCTGCTCTTTTAATTCCACAGACGCCTGCCCAGCCCGGGAAGGCTTGCATTGCGTGCAGGCAGATATTATGCCATAATCGACCAAATCGTTGTTTGTCTGATGGATGGAAGGAAGGCGGATTAAAGTTGCAGACACAGTGGCACACAGCAGCAGTCGCCTGACAGTGTTGTTACCTAAGTGTGATCAACACCAAGAATGACTAAAGCTGTAAAATCGGCGTAAGTAATTGTATAGACAAGAACGACTAAAGCGACGAGTGGCAAAACTTAAAACTAAAAGAAGTTAAAAACAGCTCAAGTTTATGTAAATTAGCTATGATGCGTTTCAGCACTAAATGAAATGTCAGTGGGCACAGAGCAACTAAACCTGTAAAATAGCTGGAAGTAATTCACATTGTATGGACAAGAGCGACTAAACAAATGTGACTAAAGCAACAAAAGCGTCAAGCAACAAAACCTGGGCAACTAGAGCAGCTAAAAGAAGTAAAAAACTGCTCAACTATGCTAATTAGCTATGACGCATTTCGGCTGTAAATGAAATGTCAGTGGGCACGTCATGAGCAATTAGAGCGACGAGCGAACATAGATATTAAGCATCTATTTTTTATCAGCGACAAAAGCTTTAGTACAGTTTACAGCTTTAGTAGCTCGTGTGAATGCACAGTAACAGTTATGTTTTGTCATAGGTTATAATCAGAGGCAAAGGAGGCACTTTTTGAGTAATGTGAAGAATTTTCTCCTCCTTTGCTGCCGACGCTGATGAGCAAGACTACAGTCAAGCAAACCCTGTCAGGTTTATTACCACTCTTGACAGTCCTCTGAAACAGATGTACAGGAACGTTTGACTATGGTTCCCAGCTCTGCTTAAAATCTGCATCTCTGACTGTTTAAGAGGATTCAAGAGGACTATTCCACCTCCTAGATTAATAAATATCTTGGGGCAGCCACATCATAAAAACACAGTGGTTGGGAGGTTTATACACACACAGCGACAGAAGTGTCAGCCGTCTTAGAATTTGCCTTCCACTCTGAAAGCCCTTGTTGGCCATTGCAAAGATTTAATAGGCCTGTTCTCTTTTTTTCTTCAATACAAGAGCAGTCCACTCGACAACAGGAAAGGTCGTAGTAAATAACTGTGAAGTGCCCTGGGCAAACGATCACATCCCGATCACCATTTGCAAAACCCTCTTGTCAGCTTTTTTTTACACAGCCTCGTGGCTTCTAACATTACCTACCAGCCAGTAGGGACTATTCAGCAGCAGGTCTCGTGTACCGAAAAGAACAGACAGGAAACACAGAGCACCCCCACCCCCCCACCCCTCTCCTCACCTCAGTCCACTCTAGGCCTCTGAGAACCCCCAGCACAGACATTAGTCTCTCACCTTGGCTCAAGCAGTCAAGCTCCCTTCCAGCTTGGGCCACACGTCTGGCTGTCTTCACCTTCGCTGGCTCACACTTTATTGCTGTATTCCAGCAAAGCAGTGCGTGCTGTTTTATTGTAGCCTGCAGGCCTGAGCGAGGTTGGAGTCGGGTTTAGTCAGATGAGTGATATGAACTGAAAGAGATATAATTACTAGGCATACGAATATGTGTGTGCGCGCACGTGTGTGTGTTTGTGTGTTTTTACATAACCACAGAGGAAATTCCATGAATTGGAATAAGATTTTATTTGTGTATTCTGTGCCAGTCATAATCAACACAAGGACTTGTATCAACTGTCATTGAATCATACTGGTTGAAATTTGCAGAAAATTATCCTCTGTTGCCCATTCTTTTCTCATCCTTTGCTCTATCTGAAATTGCAAAGTAACTTAAGCCACTGTTACAGAACATATTACATAAATCTTGAACAAATGCTCTTGACGTCACCTGTTTCCTTCTGGTCATGCCCTGGTGATTCACCCATGCAAAGGCAGCCGTTTGTTTATGTTGTCGTTAAAGTGGCATTCTGAGGAGAGTGAACTGGTTTTGCAGGATTTGGTATTTTCATTTTTAGTGATTTGTAGAAAGAGTGAACAGTTCTTCAGTTCTTAGTGTTTCTTGTCTGTGTAGGAATCGTAGTTCAGTGAAATCTGTCAGATTGCATAATGTACATGTCACTATACAATGCCACTATCGTAGTTAAAGCCATCTGATAAGTAGCGCTGGTGGGTGGCGACAGTGGAGCCTATGTGGGAAACATCTGTTCCTGTCCATTTAACATCCCCGACAAGATGTCTCAGATCTTTAGCACTGTAGTAGTATGTGAAAACGGAAAGTTTCCTTCAGCTTTCTTTTTTGTTCTTTCTTTGGCATTGTGCTCCACACCCCAGCAACAGCCAGTGTCTCCACTGTGCTCCTTCAAAGGCAGCGGAGCTTATTATGTTAAGGATAATGTATCACCAGGTTCCTCCCCAAATAAAATCCCAGAGAGATGTTCTTCCTCTCTATCTTGCTCCAAAGACCACCAATCAAAAGGACCAAAATGAAAAGCCTAGTATGTTCCATTGGATGAACAGGAACTTTTCTCAAAACTTTTTTTTTTGGCTTGGCTTGGCTTGGGGAGGGGGGGGACGTTTTCTCTCCAGCTGTCTCCTATTCTTGCACAGGATCAGATAGAAGGACTCACGTGCTGGAACAGGCAAGTGGTGTACTGAGTGGGAGTGGGGGTATAGACGCCCTCAGAGGAGAGGGAGGGGGGAGGAGAGGGAGAAAGAGATAGAGCGAGAGGGAAAGAGGGAGGGAGAGAGGAGAGAGGGGGAGGAGCATGTTACGGATGAAGCACTTGCCTGACATTCACAGCGTGCGGAGCCTGGTGAGTGTATGCATGTGTGTTTTGTTGTGTGTTTGAAGAGTTGCTGTTCATATACCATCCTCTTTATCCTTGGCCTGGGGAGGAAATACAAATCTAAACCAGACTTTTTGATTTGTCAGCCCCAGGCTGTGGTTGACAGAAGTTGTTGTCTGAGGCAGTGGAGTTTGGATTAGTTTGGCGTGCTGTGCTGTGTGGACAGGACAGGACAGCACCAAAGAGTGACAGCGGTGTGATCTTGTCCGTGGGTAAGTGCCCCCTTCTCCTCACCTGTCTCTAGCTTTCAGCTTGTAACCGGCAACCCCAGTGTCCGATATCTAACTCCCTCCGCCTGTTCACAGTACTGGCTAATCCGCTGTCTCTTCTACTCTCATGTTGCCTGGAATACATGTAATTTTACTGTAATTGTAGAGTTATATACATACTTTTATGTGGTGTGGGAAAATATATTTGCATAATTAATTTGTTTGATGACTAGTTTTATGAACTTTTATGAGTGGTCTTGTGTCTCTTAGGTTAGATAAATGAAAATCTTTTGATGTTGATAATAACATGTCACTTGTGGATATATTTAAGTTAATCCAGGGTGTGCTGGTGTCTGTAGCGGTTTGCCCTATTTGGCTGGGGCTGTCTGTAAGTGCCATTGTTTTAAATAGAAGTGTTAAAAGTCTGGGTGTTGTTGAGGTTCACACACCATAAATTTCCAACTGTACAGAGAGAGAGAGAGCTGCTCGCGCCTGATGTGAACATTTGCAGATCGACAAATCCGAGGGAGCAGTAAGTCACCACTCGTGAAGAGGTGTGGAAAAGGGGCAGGGGGTCCGTGAGCTGACCCGTTAAAACCATAGCGATTTAAAGTTGCGGTCCGTGGCCCTGTTGAAACCAGCTGGAGATGAATAGCGTGGCATTGCCCTTTTTGAAGAATGGGTGTCTGCCTTGGCTGGGGCATGGCTTCCTCCCATGCCATAGTAACCAGCTATGGTACAGCTCCCACACCTCACTTGCTTGCAGCCTACATTTGGCACTCAGCACCCCCCCCCCCTTTCTTTCTCCCTTCTTTCCACCCCTCTGCCCCCTCTCCTCAACCCCCCCTCACCACACAGGAAGAAACCTTTCAGAAATGCAGGGGAGTCATTAGAGAAGACATAGTTCCTGCAGGTGTGTGTGTGTATTTCCCTAGGGTTAGCTCTTCCGTTTGAGTGTGTTTGTGTGTGTTTGGGGGGGGTGGGGGGCTATACTTCCCTGGGGTTAGTGCTTCTGATTTCTCCCTTGTGTGTGTATATCTTTATATGTGTGTGTGTGTGCAGAGTGACAGAAGAACTCCCTGTGAACTCCACTGTGCACAGAGAGCAGAGAGAGGGGTTAAAGTTCCCTTATATGGTTGGTTTACTAAGGGTTCGTCCACCGGCTGGCTCAAAGACTGTCTTTGACCCACACTGGTTCAGGGTGCGGTGGTCTGAAGCAGAGTGTGAGAACAGGCCAGAGACAGTTATAGGAGCGGCTCTGGTTTTTTTTTGTCCTATGTACCATCAAGTGGAAAAACGTCTTTTGCCCCTGCAATGACGGAAGATTACTTAATTTTTTTTTTTTTTGGCAGCAAAATGTCAAACCTGTTAAAAGGCCATGTTTCTGACAACC
>JAIFZK010000006.1:5017500-5140000 GCA_027481765.1 Tenualosa thibaudeaui | reverse complement strand
TATGCCCGTGTGACCTCCTTATATCTTTATTATTTTATCTGTGTGTGTGTGTGTGTGTGTTAAGAGTGTGATCTGCTCTCTGTCTGTCTGCACCTTGGTCCCTCCCATCAGCGACACTGTGGCCTTTCACAGACCCCCCCCCCCCCCCCCCCCACCCCCCCCCGCCCCACACACACACACACACACACACACACTCCAGAGCAGGGTGTCTGACTGCGTGGTTGGGTGAGGTGGCTGGGTGGTGAGGCATTAGGCCACAGGGGCGGGACAGGGCTGGATGAGAACCCTGGGCACTGTCTCAGTCTCAGCTACCCAGCACCCTGCACACTGAAAGAGAAGCCACTGACAGCCATGGCAAATGTTTCAGGAATCTCGGCCCAGGATCAAGATTCCCTTTTTGGAGGGATGCGTTCAACTGCTAGATTCACCCGACATTTTTATTACAGAGATATCCAATAATAGGTAGAGATTTGGATGAAATCAATCAAATGAAATATATAAAATATAATGAATATATATATATATTCCCAAAAAAGGAATCTGATTACTTTGTGTATGTAATTGTACAGTAGTACCATCCATTTGAGTCCAAAATGTGTACAAATGTGTTGCTAAAAGCTGTTGTTGCTGGTATGTTAAAAGCGTGTCAAATTCAAGGAATGGGACATTGCATGAAGGAAATAAAAATGCGATTCAGTATTAGAATTTATAAATCATTAAATGTAAATTTAAGCAATGCATGAACCATAGTACATCATAGATGCCGCTCGCATCTAATGATGGCATGTATGTCTTGTACATATAGTATGTGTGTTTGTGTGTGTGTGTGTTTATGAGTACGTGTACTGTAAGTTTAAACTGTGCTGCTTGTTATATATTTGGTTTGTTGTCATCTGCAATTATTTCTTCAGCAGTAATACAGACACACACACACACACACACACACACACACACAATCTCTCCCAGGTTGCCCTGTTAGGTTGGCGTGGTGTCCAATCTTCCCTGAGTCGTGTTGTCATCCTCCACTCCCCCAGTCGCTTTGGATTTGCCCGAGACGACGAGGAGACGGCCTGATTTGGGTGACAAACATAAACGCTTTTTAAATTCCCATCGTCCCGATACCACCCCCCACCCCCTCACCCCTCAGCCCTCAGCCACCGCCCTCCCTCCCTCTACCCCTTCTCCAGCCCATACCTTGTAATGAATTATTCAGATCGGAATCCTCTCTGTACCGCCAAGAAGGACAGTAGAGCCCAGCTCATCTGGCAGGAAATCCATACGTGCTGACATCTTTGCTTCAAACCGCAATTAATAGAGGCAGAAGCCGGATGTGCATTTTTCCCCCTAATTGTTCGTAAGGTGAAATGTTAATTATGTAATTATGCCTGAAGGTTAATTTCTATTGAAAGAAATACTGTACTTATGGGTTTTGGCTGCAGGAGAGAGGAATGATATTGTGTGTGTTAATAGTGAAGGTGTCCCTCTGCGGCTCTGGGACTGGAGGAGCTACAGCCTCTCATTCTCTCTCTCTCACTGTGTCTCTCTCTCTCACTGTGTCTCTCTCTCACACTGTGTCTCTCTCTCTCTCACTGTGTCTCTCTCTCTCTTGCTGTCTCTCTCTTTTTCCCTTTCTCTCTCTCTCTCTCTCACTGTCTCTCTCTCTCTCTTGCTGTCTCTCTCTTTTTCCCTTTCTCTCTCTCTGTACCTCTCACCCTCTGTTAGTGTTTTTGTTTTATCTCCACTTCTTGGTCATATGTACACACACACACATGTGCACTCACACACTCTCTCTCTCTCTCTCTCACACACACACACACACACACACACACACACACACGTTTACACACATATTCTCACTCACACACTCTCATGCACACATACAGTTAAAGAGAAGGCCTGTGGATGCTTGCCATAACAGAGTACACTGGCTTAGCCCACAAACATAAACACAGACACTCAAACAATCAGAGACTCTAGACTCCTGGTGCTACTAAAATAAGCCCTCATAAAGCAGCTTCCAGCGCCTCACACAATTACCCTTTGCCTTTTTATGGGCTTGCCCCTCCACTCAGGCACTCTATAGTATCACTGCCTGACCTTATTAGACACGGAAAGGCAATAACTTATTTTTGACTCCTGTGTGTATGCGTGTGTGTATGTGTTTGTGTATGTGTGTGTTTGTGTGTGTGTGTATGTGTGTGTGTGTGTGTGTGTGTGTGTTTGTGTGTGTGTGTGTGTTACGTGTATCAGTTTTGTCCAAAGTCATTAGGGGAGGGTGCCAGGGTCATTGACTCTGTTGTATGTTTGACCCCTGTCTCCATGGCAAAGTGCCGCCCGCTCCAGGATGGGATCGTGTGTGTGCCACCTCCCCTGTCACACTGGCGCATTAGCAAGCTCAGCACCCCATGCTTAAGACACACTGCTCCCAGTCTATTCCTCTTTCTCTCTTCCTCCCTCCCTCCCTCTCTCTCTCCATCTCTTACTCACCCGCCTGGCCCGAAAACCTGACACTAACCCCTCTGTCCATCCCTTAATGGTGAAAGCCGAGAGCCGCCATGTCGTAATCGTGTGATAACCGTGCATGGTGTCGCCTTCCCTGCAATTACTGGAGGGGGACATAGCGTCGCTGCGTAAATCCACTGTAAACCCCAGGCACCCTAGCCCCAGGGTGGGGAGCTGCGCCATGCGGGGGGCCAGGGAGGGACTCGTCTGGAGGGCAGGTTGACTGGAGTGAACTGGTATGTATGACCACAGCCCTGACCTGTCTCAGAGGTCCATGCATCGGTCACCAGATATGAAAATAGTGACAACCGACCAGAGATACATAATCTGAGTCTGGGTCTTGTTGAGAACACTGCTTCTAAGGAACCAAACATGGAACCAGTCTGGCATAAATCAGCTTATATCCCTGTTGCTCAAACTTGAGTGCTGTCATTAGGAAGTGGAATGAGGAAATTTGACACAATCAGGACTGAACAGTGAAATGAAAGCTAACACAAACTAATGTTGTTTCAGTTTTCTGTGCCCCTTTCAGTTACTGCTCAGTTAGCTGTCAGTTTGTAAATTGTAAATTCTACCAATATGTCATTGTACCTGCAGTTTCATTCATCTTCCCACCAACAGCACTCAGTGCACACAAGCAACAGCTACTATGGGTTGATTTACACTGGACTTTCCTTTAACACACTTGTACATCAAGAACTTGATGTACAAGTTGTTTATTGTCCCATGTCTAGTTTATGCACCCAGGACATAAATAACAGGTACAAGATCTGCCTCAACCGGTCATCAAGCTCCAGGCATATTGGGACATAGGCACAGGTCTGGAGACTGGAGGCCTGTGATTTTTACACCAGGGGTGAGGGGCAGCCGTTGGCCCCACAAGGCATCGTTGTGAAGGGCAAACGCATGAGGTGAGCCTGGCGAGGCTGTCAGTGCGGACTGGAGCACTGAGAGAGCCATTATGCCGCTGCCAAGCTGTTGGATTGTTCTAAATTTGTTTGGGTCTGGGCCGTCACTGAGTTAATGAGGTGTCTGAGAGTCGTGGGTCACACACTCACACACACCTCACACTCGCTCTCTCACTTGCTCTTTTTTTCTTCTTAAAAAAAAAAAAAACACTCCTCTCTCTGGGCACTCAAGTGTCCCTCGTCCAAAAAGGCCATACCGCCACACCCAAACCCGTCCAGCTACACCCCTGCCTAAATCCCAACTACCCCTGCCCACACACACTCCCTCTCTCTATCTCTCTCTCTTTCACACACACACACACACACACACACACACACACAGTATCTAAACTTTAAATCACTCCTCAGGAGGATAATTTTGAGGAAAACTCACTGCCAATGGTTGCATCACTGTATAACCATTTATCCCCGTTATCCTGTCTTTGATGTTGTTTGGTCTGAAAAGTCTTACTGTCTCACTTGTTCATTTTATTCTCTTTCTCTCTGCCTCTCTCTCTCTTTTTCCATGTCTCTGTTTGTCTGGGTCAAGCTCCTTGTCTCTCCCGTCAGTAGTGTCCGCACGGAAGGCAGAAACAGAATTAGCAGGCAGATTAGATTGCCTCCATTTTCTCTCTCTCTCTCTCTCTGTCCCCATTTCACACACCATGGCTTAAGATTTGACGCTCTGAGTGCAAGGACCTCTCCAGGCCCCCGTGAGGCCCACGTTCAGGTTTCTCTCACCCGTCCCCCTTTTCATATCCCCCATCTGCCATGTACACATCAGTTTGCTTTCTTAATGGGCAGTGTCACTCCAAGGCAATTGATGTATAATATATCACTGCCAGTGTGCCATTTTCTTTAAAAATATTTAATACCTCTTTAATATTAAGCGATGCACGTACTCCTTTTGTGACAGAATGAAAGTGTTACAGGAATGATCAAACAGACACTTGTTTCAGGTCACATAACCAATGCAGCTCTGTCAGTGTTGCTCCTACAAGAGGGGCCAGAAATCAGAGCAGATGGGGAACGGTGGGATTTCTCCAAACAATGGCACATTTTTCCTGTTTTGTCAGGGATTGTTCACACAAAGTGTCAAAAAGCTGTGGTCCCAGTTTACGCCATGACATATTTTGGATTGGTGCTCAGGGTTTTTTTTTTTATTATTCCTCCCTTCTCTCTGTGTGTGTGTCTTTCTTTCTCTCTTTCTCTCTCTCTCTCTCTCTCTCTCTCTCTCACACACACACACACACACACACCCTCTCTAGGCAGCCATCTGTCTTTATTATTTTTTTTTACTGTTGTTGTCGAAGGGGTTATTTTTCATGACCTGCCATTGCTCGGGCTTCGGTGATGTATGAGACACATGACGATCCACAGTAGCTGGACACACAGACCTGCTCTCTGCAGAGAAGTTATTTTGATAACACACACACTGAAGGAACTGTCAACTTTTGCGTTTCCCCCCAGGGGACTATGTTATAAACTTAAATGTGTTCTCTTCATTCTTCCTCCTCTGTTTTGTCTTTTGCTCAAACACACTGTCTTGGGTTCTGTACACTAGGTGCGGATGGCCGTCACGCCCCATTCAGCCAGTCCCCTGTTTCTAAAATACCAAAAGAAGAGTGGAAAGAACTAGAGAGAGAGAGAGAGAGACAGAGGGAGAGAAAGCTAACTCTCCCTCTGTGATTTTGTCTAAAAAGCACACACTGTATTGAACAACTGTCTTCCGTGACAACCTGAGAACAAAATGTCTGCTCGCCCTGTCTTGGCACGAAGAGATTTACAACACTTGCCCAAGGATTTGCACCTGCACTTTTCAGCCCTGCAGTATAAAATAGCTCTCTGAGACATATGGGTTACATCACCTGTTGCATTGGAAGGAGTATCTTTGTTTTTTCGCCTGGCTGTCTGGCTGTACGTCTGCCTGTCTTTAACATCAATGTTTTTCCCACAACACTGCTCTGCTTTCTCCAAGGAACGTGAACTCAGCACCAGTGACACAGGGAATGACACATGGGCTCAACTAGCATGCCAGATTTGCTTGACGTTTATCACATTAAAGTTTTGTCCTTTAACGTACATATTTATGCTTTTAACCTAAAACATATTATATATATTTTTATATATACTTAATGGAAATTGTAATAATGGAAATTGTATATGTATATATATATATATATATATATATATATATATATATATATATATATATATATATATATATATATATATATATATCATTTTCCATGTGTCTGTGTCAATAGAAATTTCAATGCATACAGTATCAACTTAAGCAGGTATTGTATTTAGGCTAAGTGCCTTCGGTTTATGAAGTCATTTCATTCAGGTTCATTTGTGACCATAATTTTGTCTCACCAGAAAATCGCTTACTTATGGTCAAAATAATATGTGACATTGCATCAGATGCTGTCTGAGTACATGCAGACATCACTTGCTCAGTAAATACACACAAACCAGGTCTACACACACACATACACATATATACACACACAAACAGTGGCATGCATGGCATCCTGTGATAAGAACACCCTTCAGACCAAAACCCGTGAGAGGCACATTTTGGAGTCACACGTTGTGCCTGACAGAATCTGCAATGCAAAATGGGAAAAATATGGAAGGGTTAAAAACCATGGATGAATATAGTACAATAGCATTTACTAAAGGCTAACCCCCCACCTCTTCTCTCTCTCCCTCTGCCTTACTTTCTCTCTCTCTCTCTCTGTTAGCATGTTCTTGCGCCTTCTTCTTCTGCTGTCTCCCCTCATCAAATTTCAGAATATGTTACCTCTGTGATACCGGGGTGAGACTTGAAAGGAAGTCTTAAGGACGTGGGCTTATACACAGTGCCAGATTTTGTTAAATAAACGGGAGATGTTGGTGCCAATTCATTGGTAATTGTCCCTCCTGGCGGTGTCTGTTAAAAGTCTTGGAGCAGCCTATAAGCTCAAGATGACTGCAAGTGTTAATCTTCTTATACTTAAGGTATCAGGTTTTCTTTTGATGTCGCTAAACATGTTGACTCCTATCTAGACAGAGAAGGCAATCCAGACAGTGCTATGAGCAAAAGGGGTTTTGTCTGTCTTGGGCTTGCGAAGAATCCATGCTTCTGTTCAATTCCTTGCGAAGAATCCATGCTTCTGTTCCAATTTATTATATGACCACAGAAGTAAAAAGACAGGGGGAGAGAAAGAGAAAAACAACAACAGCAGCAACAACAAATTGAAAAAGAATACAAATATTGTGAATGGCGAGGCTTGCGTTTTGGGGTTCCTCAACTCCTAAAGGCATTTGGCCAAGGTTTGGTGAGCAACAACTGGATAGCACCATAGCTTTTATGCCAACTTGTGATTTTTTATTAATTCTTTGGAGGCGTGAGCAGGAGTGGCAGTAGTTGGCACTTTGTAAAATTTACGCATAACAGACCAAGCATCAGAGAGAGGCTCACTGGTATTGTGTGTGAGTGTGAGTAATCTGTGTGCCTTTGGGGGGTGAGTCACAGCTATGCAAACACTGGGTGGTGGTGGAGAGCCCTGGAGGTCCAGGAACCCAGGTGGGCAGAGGTCTTGTCATCCCTCCAGCTGTTGGGCTCCAAGCACACTACCGCATCCCCCAACCCTGCCTCAGGTGACCAGGTGAAGCTAGCTCATCCATCAGCTTTCAGTCACTTTCCCTAATAATCTGCATCAGAGATGTTAGAATCAGGGCGAGAGAGATTGCTCACGCTTGCTATGTGCCTGTTTGCTACGTGACTGTATGCAGTAACATTACTCCAAGATTTTACACACACACAGATTGTGTGCACTGATCTAGATCCATCTTGTCTAGGAGTAAATCTGTACAATGAAATAATAATCTAAGCATAACACATTACTGATCTGTGTAAAGTGCCTTTGTTTAGGTTTGTATTTCACTTCAGACAGATTTTCTATGGTTACAGTGACACTGTCTTTATAACATCAAAAAATACCTATGCATGTACAGCCAAGGCTAGTTATAGTTATAGTTTTACCATTGTGTTGCTCTTGTGACAGACTAGCCCCTTTATTTGGCTTGACCCTCATGATGCCCTTTCTGAAATGTTTAGGGATTTTCAATTGTAGAATGGTTTAAAGTGGCCCCCAAAAAAGCTGGAGTACTTTGAAAAAAAATTGCAGTGTTTTTGTTTGTTTGTTTCCTTCCTCCAGGAAGCCACATGTGGCCTCGCATGTTCTCATACTTTGGAACAACTAAAGAAAAACCTGCTATGTTGACAGCCTTTAGCCTGGGCCCTTTCTACTTGTACAGATAGTTTGAATCCTATGTCTTTGTAGGCTATAATGCCTGAAGCTTGCTACCTTCTGTCAGGCTAACATTACTGTTGTTAGTGATGGATGGCCACAGTACGCAAACTGACAGAGGATTTGTCTGGTACCAATCAAATTAAATACTAAAGAAGTATGAACACAGACATATGCTCTGCAAGATCATGTTTATGTGAAGTAGTATGAGTCAGTAATGATGTGATGAATCAAGCTGTAATATTAGGCTACGTTTGGGCTAATAATGGTAACGTTGTCAATCACATTGCACACTTGACTGGAGTAAGAACATTTGGTCCATTTCATCTTTTTTGCAGTGAGTTTAATTTGGCAGTCAAGCTTATATATATTTTATACAAGCTAACTGTATTTTTTTATATACAAAATGGGTAACCTCAAAATGAACCACACTCCATGAGTATTTTAAACGTGCATATGCATGGATCTGGTGGTTTGTGTGAGCCTGTCACTGTGTGTACATGTGTCTGTGTATTTGTGTGTCAAGGTGAAACACTGATCCTCTGCACCAGCCCAGATTAGCTTAGCAGGGGGCTCATGTTCAATAAATCCCCTTCGAACATAAACACATGCTACGTATAGTGTCTGGGTGTCTATTTACTATATGAGCCTCACGCTAGAGATATATACTCCTACATCCAGTTAGTCGAATGGAATTCCCAAATCCCTCAGACTGCTCAACCACTTCACCACCATCATTTTTTTCCCTTTCCCAGAATGCAATCTTGCAACACAGCGCAATCAAAAGCAAATGTCTTCCTGCCCCAGGGTCTCCTAAAATAAGTGTCCTCAGAGATTTATGTGAGAGTTTAGTTCTTAATTGTGTGGGTGTGTGTTATTTGGAAAAGACAGGTGTGGACTCAGCGGAGACATGTTTTATCAATTTCGATCGCTGTCGTCTTCTGCGTGTTATGGCATTGTGTGTGTGAATGATAGTCATAAAGAAAAAGACAAAAAAGTGCTTTGATAAAATTCCAAAAAGGTTTCGAAACTGTCTGTGGTTCTCACCTGGGTGTGTGGGGTTGTGATAGAGGTTCAAACCTGTGGTGTGTCTAGGCTGTGTATGTAGAAATGTGTGCATTAAAAATATTTGTGCATGTGCTTATGGTTGTGTATTTCTGTGTGTGCGTGAGTGTGTGTGTGTGTGCCTAAGTGTGTCACATCTGTGTCTCGTTTGTCTGTGAGCAAAAGTCCTAGACTTGAGCCAGTGCACTGACTCCATAGTTAACTCACTCTCTCCCCCTTTATCCTCAGTCATTTCCTGAAACCAGTGCCACAAGACTGGCTCAAAGCCACCAGCTACACCAATCCATGACTCAGGCAGGCTCTCTCCTTCTTTCTCTCTTTCTCTCTCTCTCTGGCTGTTGAGACTGGCACATCTCTTTGCGTGCCCAGCCTTTGCCCCGGGTCACACCAAAACTGGCATTTCCGAGCGCTGAAGCCCAGGCAACGCTCATATTAGCCCGGTTAATGACAGCATTAAAGACCTGACTCACCATGTAGCAGCATGTAAGTGCTGCAGACAAGCGCGGCACAAGCCATAGATTATCTGGTGAAAAGAGGAGCAGAGCTCTTTTCCAGCAAAAAAAGCAGCTGTCATTTCAGGAGCGAGGGAGAGAGATAGAGAGTAAACGAGAGGGAGAGAGAGAGAGATGGAGTGAAAACAAACGTTCAAGAAATGGATTACAGGAATGTAATAGTCGGGTAATGCTCTGTAAAACAAACTTATCATTATCAACATTGAGTAATGGGTCCTCTCTGGATGGCAGTCTCTATTATTTGTGTATATATATTTTTTAAATCGTGCCGGATATGGTTTATGGAGAGCCAGCCCTTGTCAAGGAGGGGAGAAATGGAGTCCAAAATAGTTCCTGTCAATTGTTTACAGACAGCAGCGGGCACACCAAGAACACGAATCAACAAATAGATGTGGTGTGAGAATGAGCTATGGCTTTGGGTGTGTGTGTGTGTGTGTGTGTGTGTAGCTGTATGATATCCATGTGTCTATATGTGTTTGTTTGTGTGTTTGTGTACTCTGTCAGTCTCTCTGCAGGAGTATGTGTGTGTGTGTGTGTGTGTGTGTGTGTGTGTGTGTGTACATGTTTGTGTTAGTGTGCCACTATGTGTGTGTGTGTGCATACGAGTGTGTGTTCAGACAATGGCCTCCCTCCGGCTCACACTGGGTTTTTAATGCTGAAAGCCTGTAAGTGGGAGGCTGGAGCCTGCAGGCCTCGCTGTTGTGGTGTCTCTGTGTAAACTCTGCGGTCGCTCTGTTTTCCTACTCCGGTTTCAGAGCAAATGTCTGAGAAGTTCATATTTTTAATGGCAACTCTGAGAGAGCCATAAATTCACAGGCCTGTATTTATATCCTCCCTGCGTAATGAAAGTTCCAGAGTGAAAATAAGAAAAGAGAGAGAGAGAGTTAAAAAAGAAATCCTGGGTAAAAGGAAAGAGGAAAGAGAGAGAGAGAGAGAGAGGGACACAGAAGAAGACTGGTAGACATGGGACGTGCTGAGAGGAGACGAAAGCGGGCCCTCGTCTCTGTGTGTCTTAGCACCCGGGCTCCCAGAAAACAGGGCTAAAAACCAAACAAGGCGGCCGGATATCTGCCAACTCTTGGGAATGAAACCTACCCAAGGTGGGTCAGGATTGGGAGTAGGCGGTAGTTGTGGGAGGGGGGTGGGGGTCGGGGGGTTCAGAAGGTACGACTCCAAGTCCAATTACGCCTTACAAGACACATGACAGTTCCCATTGTGCTGCGCTCACACCCCAGGAGTCCCGGCGCGGCCCAGGCCCCAGCGACGGCACCCGGTGCTTTGGCTGGAGTCTGCATGTCGAGATGTCTGATCGCAGCACCACTTCCAGCCATTCTCTACCAGCGGTAACACACACCTGCAGACACCTGAGAGTCCACCGCCCTGGGGCAACAGTGGCGGCAGCAGCAGGGTGGAGGGGCTGGAGTAATGTGTGTGTGTGTGTGTGTGTTTTTTTGTATGTGTGTGTGTGTGTGTTTGGGGGGGTTGCTGAGCAGGAGAAAGACCTCTCTAAGTTGCACACACCTCTTGTACTTGACTGTTGTCAAAGTGTTGTGGCTCTAAATGCCTTTTGTGTTGATTGTGGGAGCTGGGGCCAAGAGCAGATTATCTCCTGGCTTTAACTGCCAGGGCCCTGTAATTGATACAAAGAGCTCACTTTTTTTTCTTTTTTTTTTAATCTCTGTGACGGTGGAGACAGAGAAGAGAAGAGCCACTAACTCTCATTCTTAGTTCAACTCATTTCTGAGAGAATGGTGTCAAGTTTCCAGCTGTATTAGAGCTCTGTGTGTTCGCTCGTTTCACTGGTGGGAGGCTTTCAGTGACGAATCATTCGTACCATCTTTAGTTTTTATCACTTCCAGACCCATCTGTGTCAGCTTTTCACCATGGTCCTGGCAGAAGGCTGTGTGTGAAGTGTGGCAGAGAGAGAGAGAGAGACAGGGAGGGAGCGAGAGAGGGAGGAAGAGAAGCCCCCACTTTAGTGTGATCAGTGTGGTGAGAGAAGCTGGAACCAAACCTCTTAAAACATGAAAAAACATTCCCCTTCCAACCACCATGACTGAGTAGATTAGGCCTATCCAGAGGAAAACAATCTTATTTCCCGAAGATATTTGGGGCGTTTAATTCTTAAACAATATTGGCGGCTGCGCTGAGATTCTCTTTTATTGCATGCTTTTTATTGCTATTCTTGGAGTCATTCAAATAAAGTAAATGAGTGGTTTAGAGAAATGTGCTAAGATGCTCACAGAATAGATTTATGCAGTGTTTAATTATTCTTGCAGATGTTGCTCTTATGTGTCTACACCCATTAAAGTCAGGGGAATAAGGATGAAAGTCGAGACAATTATGATTGCTCTCTGTATATCTCTGTGCTGTGTGTGTGTGTGTTGTGATCTTGTGAATGGCAGTGGCATCCTAGAGCCATAGCATTATGCATATTTCATTGCGCACATGCATAATTTCACCCTGTAATCCGCTGTGTGCCACGGCTTTGTTCAAAGTCACAGTAGCAATATTGAGATCACGCTAACTATCTGAGAATGTCTATCTGTTTGTTTGTTTGTTTGTGTGTGTGTGTGTGTATGTGTGTATGTTGTGTATTAGTGCAATCCTCTATGTCAGAATCTCAAACTGATCTAAATAATGAAATAGCAACACTGACAGAAGGTTAAACATATCACCAAAAAGAAAAAAAAAGAGATGTATCCTTAGAGGTACCAACAGTACAATATGTTAGCTCAAAATAAAGAGAATAAGAAATGAGACTCAAAGAAATGAAAAATTCCATGATGATGTCTAACGAACAAGATACGAGATATAATTCACTCTGAGTAAATAGCTCAAATCCATTTCCAGTAGCCGCTGTTTGCATAATTTGTTTTCTCAAGCTTTCTGTTTCCATCGGTTTTGGCCCAGGAGGTTATTTCATATTTGAGGATGAAAAACAACCTTAACTGAATTGACCTCTATTTGGGGGAACTGTCAGCTTGGTAAGCGTATTCGTTGTCAGCTGGAAAGCTTTGCGGATATGCAGGGCTGTTCTTGACTGCGCGCCATGACGGGCATCTTTGTGCTGTAATCGTAATTGCTTGTGGTAATTTCCTGTTAAGTCTTTGCTGCTCTGTCGGTAAAAATGTGAGGTTCAGTGTCTGATTATACAGTGCGAGAAGAATTCGGATTATACGTGTGTTCACAAGAGACGTAACCAGATGCAATTAAAAGCACAAACAACTGACAGCCCGTGTTTGTGTTAATAAGCGGGTTGTAAGGGATAGAGGGAAGGCGGTAGATAGATGGAGAAAGAGGGAGGAGGGCGAGGGGGAAGGAGGGATAGAGAGAGAAATGCAGTCGCAGACAGACACATGCCCCTAACTATGATGTTTGGGTGGGAGTGAGTGAGAGTGAGTGGCAAAGTCCTTAAAATGAAATGTATCCCAGCACCGAGGGGTTGGATTGTGGGCACAGGCCAAGTATCTTGTGTTCTGTCTCTTAACACAAACCCTCCACACCCATCAACCCCCCTTAACCCACCTCACCCCCACCCTTCCATCTTCTGCTGTCTATTCAGCTCTGTCTGTGTCTCTTCATCTGCATTCCAAAACCTGCATGGCCCCCTGTGGGCCCTCAGACACACACACACACACACACATACACACAAAGCAACTTCAAGCGTATCGCTAGCACCTAATTGGCCTTGTGCACCAGTGGGACAAATGCTTGATTACTGTGCGGTGAGTCTTGTTTTCTCTGTTCCACCCTCAGCTCGTGCAAAGTTTACACACAAACACGGCCGGGGCTGGAATTCAACCCCATAGCTGACCCTCCCGTTGGCCAGGTATGTCCTCAGGTTCATGCCGTGCTTGGGAACCAGAGACTTGTGGCGTGTTAAAACCTGGAGCAGAGGTGTCTGCTACCTGAAAACATGGTTTTGGAAACTGAAGCATTTCACAGGGGAAAAAAAGAAGTTACAGTTTTCAGATGTCAAACAAAATTACCTTTTGTTATGACAAGGCAATATGAACAGGTGTTGGATGACATTTGACTGTGGGAATTCTAAGTGGAACTCCTGAGAGGAAAGAAAGAAAGAAAGAAAGATATATTCACGAAGAAAGAGATAGAGAAAGAGAGAGATGGATAAATACGAAAAGATGAGTACACAGCTTACTTAAATATCCCTTATTATCCTTCTTCCCCTGTGACACTTGTCATGTGGGTCTTAGAAGCAACCCATCAGCTTTAATGGGCCCTACAAGCTGAGCAGAGCTCTTTACCAGTCCCTCATTGACCAATGTCCCACTATACTAATGAAGCAGAGAACTCTCTCACTCTTTCTCTCTCTCTCGGATGTTTTCTCTATTGATTACGGCGCAGTGCCTCCTAATAGGTCCCCCAGCACCTGTTCCCCATCCAGGTACGGTGATTGATCAGTGCTGAGCACGCTGTATGGCCCGCTGGGTCGAGACAGACAGAGAAGAGAGAGAGAACAGCCTCACAGGCCTGAGACTGAACACTACGGAACAATCACTGCATACCAGCCAGCTCATATGCTAGCAACAGAGAAGACTAAGGAACAACTACTGCATAGTGCCTAGCTCATATACTAGCAACAGAGAACACTAAGGAACAACTACTGCATAGTGCCTAGCTCATATACTAGCAACAGAGAACACTACAGAACAACTACTACATAGTGCCTAGCTCATATGCTAGCAACAGAGAAGAGAAAGAGAGGCCGGAAATAGAGATAGAGAGGTAGAGGGAGTGAGCTGGGGGTGTTAAAAGTCAATACCACAAAAATATGAGGGGAAAAACAGTAACAGGTTGAGAGGAGAAGGAAAAAAAGGAAGGAGTGGAAAAAAGGGAAGAACAATAGGAAGAATAGATTAGGGTTGCCTTAGCAGAAATGTTTAACAGGAAAAAAAGAGAAAATTACATCCTGAAGTAAAAGGTTGGTAATGGACACTGATATGATGGTGACAGATTTGAATATCTTCCTTGTTTGGCTTTAAAACGTGTAACACTATAGCATGCAATAAATGAGAGAAATGATCTGCACTTTTTAAACGTTATTGCTCATTCGGCAAGTGGAGATCACATATCACTCTGTTCTATTGCCAAAACACAGAGCAAAGTGAAGCCTTCCCGGGGAGAGTTTAAGTCGACTTATCTGTCTGTCTATCTGTGTATGTATCAATTTTAAGTGAAGCCAAACTAGTTGAGTACACGGAGTTGTCATCTGTGCCACGTCTGTCAAACTCGAAAGTGAGGGTTATATGGAAAATACTCAGCAGATGTGTGTGTGTGTGTGTGTCTGAGACAGAAAGACAGAGCCTCAGAGATAGAGAGATAGGCAAAGAGAAGGGAATCACAGGAATGTTCTAGAAATCCTCCGTGTTCAGGCCTATCCCTCCCAATCCACTGGAGTGTATCCTGCCTGCAGACATTCACTTTAGCTTCATTGAATATTAATTATTCTGACAGTTAGACTTATTAATTATGCCTCAAGCAGCATAGCTTACTGGGCCACACAAAGCCTCTCTTTTGAATGTTACCAAGTGATTTGTGCTGTGAAGCATCTCTTTATTAAAGATGTGCATGTGTTTTAGGAGATGGGGAGGAATGTTGTTTTTTGTCTCATTTTTTCTTTTTGTGTGTGTGTGTGTGTGTGTGTGTGTGTGCATAACGGCAGGGAGATGTTTTAAGATTGATTAGGAAGTCGAGCCTCTCTTCATCTCTGGGGATCTTTTGAAACTCTGATAGCTGTCTGTCAAGTGTTTTCGGCTCTGGGTTTATTTTCCACGGCACGAATCACAGGAGTCTTTTCTGGTACTGTTGAGAAAAAGATGCATGCACCCGCCCCCCACCCCCTACTGAGGAGAACCAGGAGAACCTCTCAAAATGGTCAGGAGAAGGCCAGATTTTAGAAAGCATTCCCTGGACAGCGAGCAAACTTTTTATTCTATTTTATTTATTTAGTTTTTGTATCCATTGTGACGTTAGATCATAAGTACACAATAGCAAATCTCTGGAGGCACTAAAAGTTTTCATTAAACTTTTCTCACACGTGTGATGTGATTTTTTGTGTGTGTATCATCTCCGCTTCCTCTCGTTTTATATGAGTGGGTTGACTTTTAGACATAAAATTTGAGCTGCAGTCTTGGATGAGGATCTAGAGCAATCTGTTTTGTGGATCATCACAAAAGACATGAAGGTGTGGCATCTCTTTGAGATTCCCTCATGCCAATCCCCAAAGAGTTTAAAGGCCTCAGAAGAGACCTATTGGTACAGTTTTCATTGTGTGTATCTGTGTGTGTGTGTGTGTGTGCATGGTGTGTGTGTGTGTTTGTGTATGTGCGTGAGCCTTAAGTTCCAAAAAAAAAACACATACAGATATCACGCCTCATCTCTATACATATCCTGTCAAAGCATGCCTAATAATATATGCCCATAATATCACATGGGTACACACAGATTAAAACTCTCGAGCATAATATAACATAAATAAACAATACCGGTAAATGTTTTTTTCCAGGTCAAAGAAATAGCATAGAAATGCAGAGCAGCAATGTGTCACTGTACCATGTCTTATGTGTCCCTTCTCTTGTCCTCTCTCTATGTCATTGTACTACAAGGAAGCTCTTACCAGAAGGTCAAACATTTTACTATTCGATCGATGGTCGGCAACTTACAAATCATATGTATTGATCAGTGTAATCATCACGTTGAATATGGGGCAGACTGTAAAATCACACGCACTTAGCCTTAATGGTCCACATTAAAGCAATTATGCACTCAAACTATGGCTGCCTTGCAGTGTGCATGCTATGCAGCCCAATTCATCTTTTTGTGTTTTATCCCTGTGATTCCCATCGTAAATCAGATCTCTCACGCGCTATTGACTGGCGCAGGTGTACAGGGGCACAGAGGAGACTTTAATTGCACTGGGACCTAAAAGCAGAAGGCTAAAAGAAACTAAGGACAGCAGAGCCATGCTAGGCCAAAAAAGGCCCACATGACATAATGCAGCTGGTTGAGGACCCTATTTTATATGTGTGTCAATACTTGGGATGTATTTACTAATGAAGAGGAGACAGCAGTGTGAGTTGAGTCACTAATGAACGAGATGCATTTGCAAAGAGTCGGTCCATGGGTCAAGGACTAGAGGAGAGCCACTGTTCACAAAGAAGTCAGTGTGTGTGTGTGTGTGCGTGTGTGTCCATCTCACATGGCCTTCAAAAGAGAGCCCCAGCATCACTATAGGAACAAAGTGCCTGTAATGTTTGTCAAAGAAACAGAACACCTGTATGTAATTAAATAAATAAAGTGCACTCCACACACATTCTTTCTTTTTTGTCATTTCCTCCTTTTTGGAGAGGAAGAAAAATCCATCATGTTTACTCATGTGTACCTGCTGAAATATCAGTGCATTTCATGGTCAGCATGTTCTGATGCAAGTCTGCCTCCCTTACTTCTGGTTTGAATAAATACGAATGCGATGACAAGCACTCCTGCTTCCATTGGATATGGCCAAAAACAACGCCCACCAAACATACACACACACACACACAAACTCCCCCCCAGCCTTCTGTCTGGATTAGGCCCTTCTCTCAGTACGGCAGCAGATATGTAAGCAACACTCTTATTAAAATTCCTCAGAGGGCCGCTGCTGAAGAAATCGTGCATATTTATGGTGAAGGACAAGTGGGATTAGAGCTTTTATAGGAATGTTCAAACAGATAAAATTTCTTTATCTTTTCGAGGAAGCTATTCAGTGTCACTAATAATAACTCCAAATTGCTAGAAGGAGTCGCAAGTGGCGTGGTATGCAACTGCCTTAAGGTTCGCCTTTTGTTTTGATATTTATTTCCTCGGCAGACAGTGTACTGCACTGCACTGCGCTGTGCTGTGTTGCGATGCAAGAGTAAGATATTTTCAAAATCGACAGTGTTGTGCTCCACTGAACAGTCAAGGCGTTTTTAGGCATGCTGAATTTCCATGGCACACAGTCAGAGGGTGATAAATATAGAGAAAACATGCATGAGACTATTGTGTATGCAGACTTATTGTGGAAATGAAATGGATTGTAGAGCAAAACACTCATTCAGTGAGATCATTTTTAAACACTCCTTTTACCATGTGATTATTCAGTCTTTTGTTTAATAACTACTTGCGCTTTTCTCTTTTCATCCAGATTAAGATGAAACGCGTTCATGTAAAATTTATCGGAGATTATCTGCATATTCCGATGCCCTTGATTGGGTTGCAGTCTGTGCTCGGGGAAAGAGAAATGAAAGCAATATCGCAGGCGCTGCACGCTGCGAATCTTAATGTATTTTGCTCTTCCATTTTGACGAATGCATTTCATCTTTTTCCATCACACTGAATAAGGTTATCACAATCAGCACACTCCTACCCCCACCCCACCCCTAACCAAACTACTCCCCATCCCACTACCACCCCTTCTCTGCCCTCCACCTCAGTCTGTCAAGCCCACAGAACAAGAGTGTGCATTAAATGAATCTTTAAAGAGCCGTAAGTGCTAACATTTAACGTTTAACATTTATGAGTAAACGCCAGTGCGCACTGAGGCAGAGGCAGACCTCAGAACAAGGGGTAAAAAAGGGTTCAGCCCAGTGCGCAGCTCAGAGGACGATAACCTCGGTGTGAACAAGCTGTGTGCGGTGTAGGCCCTGTCTTGTGAAATGGCACACTTAAGCAAAAGTCAGCGATCACGGGCAAAGCGTAAGGTTTTTTTTGTTGTTGTTGGGGCTGGGCCTTTGCCATAGATCTTATGTCATCAAGAAAGCTCATTATCTAATGTTACACCCTTATACAGTGCAATCTGCATTCCGTACCACATCATCCGTAATTGCTTTCATCGGTTTATTGTGTGAAGCGAAGGCCTTTGAAGTATTTAAAGGCCCAACCTAATGAATCTGTGAAAACTGGATTGGGGGTGGTGGGGTGCAGGGGTCCGGTGGGGAAAACGTGCAACAATGCATTCTTCAGTTGCCAACACCAGAGAATAAGTGAGGACTTAATCAACCACAATTACCCAAAGAGAAGTAGGGGGGTGGGCGGTAGTTTGTGTGTGTGTGTGTGTGTGTGTGTGGTGGTGGGGGGGGGGGGGGGGTAGTGGAGTGGTGGAGGCAAGGGGTGCATTTGAGTGTAAACATCAACAACAATGTTGGGTTCAAACATGCAGGCTCTGATTTGTGGGAGCATGGTGTGTGTATGTGGATTGTATGGAGAAAGGACTGTGGGATGTGTGTGTGTGGAGGGGGGGGGGGGGGGGTTGGCTTATTTAGCAAATATGCAGAAGTGCTTTTGACCCCGTGGCGACCGCTTGGATACGACCCTCGCCCTCCCTCCGTAAGTCGTTAATCATGGCGGTGAATGGGAGCGATGCCTGTGTGGACGCAGAAGAATGGAGTACTTCTCCCGCCAGCCCGCTCTCGTTTCACAACGTGCCGTTTGTTTTCCTCAATAGTTTGTGTTCATGTCGATTTTTTAATGAATTCATTGGTTGCCTTTGTTGTTTGTGTGCCTTTTTCAGGGGTCTTCCGGGTACTAGGGAGAGAAGAAGAAGAGTGCCAGAGAAGGGAGAGAGAGAGAGAGAGAGAAACTGAAGAAAGAGGGGACAGAGAGAGAGAGAGAAACTGAAGAAAGAGGAGAGAGAGAGAGAGAGAGGGAGGGAGAGAAATAAAGAGAGAGGGAGAAAGACAAGAGTGATCGAGCGAGGGGAGAGCTATCTGGTTACTGGTAGCCTTTCCCACAGACTGATCAGAGGCTGAAAGCTGAGAGCATGTGTGCCTTGCAGAAGGTTTACTCCCATTTCGGGTAAACCTCTTATTAAACTGTCCTTTGTCCCGACTCTCCCCTGGCATTGCCCCAGCTACATTCATACCCAACCCCTGGGTCAAAAGGGTTAAGGGGGAGAGGAGATCATACCACCACCACCTTACAGTAGCTGCCAGATCTGTGCGGCACGTCACCCCCAATGGAAGAAGTATATACTACAACAGTTTGATGAGCAGTGAGGCAATAAATTCATTAATCATCATTTTATGCCTCATCAAACACTTTGCCAACCCCCTCCATGGGAGTTACACAAATTAGCCACTGAAAAAGCAGTAATTTTAGTCCAGCTAGGTAAGTGCTTTTTGATTGCCTTTGTGAACAATGCTTCCCTTGACAAGCTAATAAATCAGATCTCGGCGAAAAACCTGAAGTGTAGCGAGCGGGAACAACGGCGACCGATTTCAGACCCACCGAAAACAAAAGCGACTGCGCGGGATGAGGACCCCCCTATTAAAGCTGCGGGGCCCTTTTTTGTGAGTGTGTTTGATTAATTTCCCTTAATTTCTTAATAAGTAGACAGAGGTACAAAGGGTAAAGGTAAGCGAGCTGAATTTTGATTACAGGCGGGCCAAACAGGGAAAGGCTGGGAATGGACCACGTGGCCACTGGTTGGTCTGGGATAAGACCTCATTAGGATGAAGTTTTAATTGAGACTGCTCCGGTCCAGGCTTGACTACATATTAATTACATGACAAATGTTGGTTTTGGAGAGAGTCCTTCCTCAGAGGACCCATGCAGGAACCGGGCAAAGATATGCTCGCATCTTTCTCTCTGTCTCCCTCTTTTTTTTTTATTCCTTGTTTTTGGCTTGTGTAGTTTGGTGCCAGGTGAGACACATGCACAGTACATCCATCCCAGATGGCTGTTTTGTACGGGGCCAAAGAATTACCCATTCGACTGGAAATAGCGCTTTTAGTGAAAATGAGGTCAATCGATTATTTGAGCTCAGTCTGTCGCTGGTCGTGTTGCGGGAGTAACAGGTATTTGCCGTGGTGGCTGGGGCATGCTGGAGTGAGGTGGGGGGTTATGGGTGGCCCAGCAGACACCTGCACTAGGGGCAGCAGGAAAGGGCAGAGACCAGCCGGCAGGGTGGGGGCAAGAGAGAAGGGGTCTCTTTATCTGTTTAAAGTGCATCACTGATGAGATTACCTATTCTGCTTGGCTGTAAACCGTCGGCTAATAAGAAAACAGTCTCAGCCAACACCCTTGTTGGCAGAGTGCCACTGAGTAGGAAAGCTTCTTACACCTGTGCCTGCACACATATAAATATCAAACACACATGCACACACACACACTTACTCACACACACAAGAGTAATCACATAGATTTTTATTCATTGCTTTCTTTATTAACCCAAATGCGTCAGACAAAAACGTGACATTTAAAAACATGTTTCAACACAGTTAACTGCTTTACATTTTATATCTTATCAGCAACTCACCTGCATGGGGTTGGAAAAAAAGAGCTGATTCTGAGGTAGCCCACTGAGATCCACCCCTTGAGCCCCGTGATTGGCTGACCTCTATGCTGCATCATCAGGTGGCGCTTCTCGAACAGCAATTGGCACGTAGGCCATGTAATACACCCAGGCACTGCCTCCTCGGCTGCCTCTACAGGGATATGTGTGTGTGTATGTGGAGGTTTGGGCCTACAATGCTGAGACCAAGTTCAACACATAGTCTTTTCTCTTTCATTATCACCCTCTCCACACCTCTCCTCTGCAGCTTAAAATAACCAAGCCAGTGAAAGAAAGAAAGAAAGAAAGAAAGAAAGAAAGAAAGAAAAGAAGTGACCACCAGCTGTTTACCTCCATCTTGGGAGCTGAGCCAATTATGTGAGTGCCCATTTGCATCCATCAAATAGAAAGGCTCAAAATAAAATACATCCTGTGAAGTGTGTGTTTGGCCTTGTCTAACAATAGAGAGAGGGGCAAGAGAGACACAGAGACATAAAGAAAGGCCCAGAGAGAAGGAGCACTGGACCTGACTGTCCCAGTGGCTGCCCAGGACACTGTCTCCCTGACCGCAGTCCCTTCGCTGTCCCCTTTAGGTGAGTGACGGGTAAAAGAGACACTTCCCTCCTACATTTTCCTATCTGCTGTAGACACCCATCAGCAGTGTGGTCATTAGGACAAATATCTATGCCTTAATTTGGAGCAGATGTTTGGAAGAAAGGGATCATTTAAAAAGGCCAAATGTAAATAAACAGTCGGGTGGCTTGTAACCTCACCCACCCCACCCCTATCCCCCACTCCCCCTTTCCTGGGCCCTCTGAAGTCTTCCAAAGAAAACAGTTCATCAATCTTCATCAGAACCATTAAGATTGTAATAATATAAGGCCCTTATCTTAGCAGGACTGCTGTGTGACTGTGAAGACTTTTGCCTGAATCTGACAGAAAAGCAATTCCCCAATGCCCTCAGCATTTTCAAGACAAGCTCAATACTTCGGTTGTAAAAATGTAATGAACACCAAAGTATAAATGGACTATTTCATAAACAATATCTGCATGTTCAGTATGTACATCATATACCAGTCAGGTTTTATGTGCTGAAATACTTAAATAAGCTAAAGGAATTTACTTTCAGTTATACTAACCTGCAATTTAATTACTTTAGAGTTCTATGGTAACCAGTCTTTTGATAAGCATTTGCAACTGAAACCTCTGCCTCTGTTTCTCTCTCTCACACACACACACGCGCACGCACGCGCACACACACACACACACACACAGAGAGAGAGAGAGAGAGAGAGAGAGAGAGTGCACAATGTGACAAAAATTAAATAACATTTTATGCTACAGAAATCTGTAGTATGTGTGTGTGTTTTTTTTTTTGTGAAAGACATACAGCAAACCAACCAACGGCAGTTGATGAAGAGTAAACGAATAGAAAACAAATCCATAGCTTGATGTGCCAGGGTGTAGGTCTACCACCTGTGCCTGAGCTTGTAGGCTATGGCAGTTCTTATAACGGGAAATGAAAAGGGCGGATTTTGCAGATATTTCATAAAAATCACACTGGCGTTTACAAGGCACTCTGTGGTTTATGTGCTCATACATTCACACTTTATAAAGACCATTAGCGCCACGCGCTCTTTAAAGTCAGCCCACCTGAAAAGCAAGCCTAGGGTTCAAAGTCTCTTTCTTCGAACGCAGGTTGAATATATGCATCCTAAACCCCAAACGATTTGGCTATTGCTTTTAAAATATTCCACTTCGTAGGCATCATTCTCCGTTAATTTTTTTAGTTCAATAAGAAAAAAAATGTTTTATTTATGTGTGGAGGTCTCACTTAAAACATCAGACAGCTGAAAATTACACGTGTAATGCGTCCCCTGAGAATAGCAAAAAAACGTGAAGTCCCGGTAACGTGAAGGTAAATAGTAGTAAATCACCCTGTCACTTCAGCATGGGTCGACGTAGGCTACAATACGTTCCAGCTTATTTTAGAAAGTTCATTTAACGTCAACGATTTATAGGTGCCAAACGCGCAAGTGACACCTTAGAGCTGCCTTTGCCTGCTCGTTTTCGGCATCCGGCGATTTTTACTAACGGTGAAGAAAAAAAACATCAAACAAGCCCAGATACCTATGCGATTTTAGAGGGAAAAGGGGGTCTAATTTGTGAAAATTGTTCCTTTAGCATGGTCACAGCCCTAGCTACGGCACCACGCGCCACTCATAGAAAAAAAAACAGCTGTGCTGAATTTTAGCACCCATAATTAATTAAGAGAGATCTCAGCGGGATCTGATGATTAAATAAAGTGAAGGCGATATTCCCAGCATGCGTACGGGAAGGGACCACTCTACTTTCAGCTTTGTTATCAAGAAGTAGGGGGTGGTGATGTCTGCTTTGAGCAAGCTGATCAAAAATCCCTTTTTTCGTGACATATGCCACACCGTTGTATTTGAGAGCCCGTACAAAGGCAGCATTATCAGCTCCGTGTTTAGGGAAAGCTGGGTTCCTGATTTCTTGTATTGTTTGCTTAAACCAACTAAGTTGGCAAATGAGACGACATATTGTTCACTTCAGAGGAGGGGAAAGGAAGAAAACAGACGGTTCTGTATTTGGCTACACTTGCTCTGTTGAAGCTCACAGATGTCCTAGCGCATAATCTAGGCAGGTCAAATAAAAGGGTGTCCTTTTACACGTTTGAGCTGAATTTGATTCTACTCAGCTGGAGTCTGGTCAGATGTGCGTGATCTTTTTGTAGGCAGTCGCTTGTTATTTGGCGGCTCATTGCTGTAATCCATTTTGGGACATACTGTATATTTAACGGCTTTTTCGCAACGCTTTTATCAACAGGTTAAGGTTACCATCGCATGGATCGCAATGGATGCCACACTGGCCTTGAGGAGGTGCAAGCCTAACCAAGTATGTGCTGTTCAGCAGCAGCAGCAGCAGCAGGTGTAATTTTCACAGACTTGGTTTGAGGATTATAGACATTATGAATCCCGTCTGTCATTTGACAGGACAGTTGTTAAAATGCAGACATTCAGAATATGAGAAAATATTTTTGAGATAAACGAACTACATACACACGAGCGCGCGCACACACACAGACACACACAAACACACGCACACAAATTGTGTTCATCTTAAATAGATAGCCTATTTTAAATAATCTTAGCAGCATTTTTGATAAAATAATGATGGTTTACCATTTGGTTAGGCCAGCTACGCAATACCTTAATTAAGTGGATGGCATTTTACTTTTTCGCGAATGGGCCTAGTAAAGCAGCAGTTTCGAGTAGTGTGTCTGTTTTGAATGACTTGCAATAATGTAAGCATATTTTACAATACGGACTTTTCTCTTATTATGTCAACACGTGGAAACTGCCAAGACCATTGGAAAATAACCTACCTAAGTAGGCATATCATACCCATGCGTGTTAGCATAGAATAGCCTGGTCATTGCATGAGTCAGACTGGAGTCAAAGGTAATGTGCGTGGTTTTGATAATATTTGTAAAACGTATTAATAACCCTTTTTTCTTGTAACCCAATCCCTTAAATTCTTGAATAGCCTATATTTGGGGGTTGGTGTAATAAAATAGAGCAGCCCAAATCTACAGTGTAGCCTAAAATATGTGCACGGCGGGTGTATTCTTTTGTATGAGCAGATGGTGCTTCGTTTGAATGGAATATGTCCATTAGTTATACCATGCATTTTCCTTCGTTGTAATCAGATAGAAACTGTAAGAAAGCAAATATTTAATGGACAAAATATTCTCCATCGCAGTAATCGTGAAAAGGCAGATTTTTTTGTAGCCTCAGTTTAGGCCTACTTGCTATTCACGAAATAAAGCGTTTTAACTTTCATTAAAACCCATATCAGACGTTTGATTTTATTAGACAGTATACATTTGCAGGCCCCTATACAATTGTAAACTGAACAGGTTCACTGGATTGTTAGCCACTTTCCAACACCAGAATTGGAAAGCTGTCAACGAAAAGTTTCTGCATTTTCCCCCTCGCTGCTGAGACTTCTCTATTCTTTTTCCACACGTGGGAACTGTCTCTCCCTCACTTAACATTCTCACACCGTGTCCATGCATTGCTTCCGAACAATGAGCCAGTAAGCCATTCAGCTGGAGGAGAACTGAGAAGAACTCTTGAACAGTTGTGCTCCTGGATCATTGCTAAGCTCACCCGTACCACCGTATTCACAAGTGACAAAGGTTGGATATTCAGGAGGCTTGTTTCAGGCGCCAGGGTACAGCTAAATATGCCGGACAAATCAAGCTTTAAAATATGAGAATTTTATTTAGGCTATCTTGCGGTCTTGTAGCCTTTATTATTATTGTTATTATTATTATTATTATTATTATTATTATTATTATTATTATTATTATTATTATCGAATATTAGGTAGCCCAAGGTCATTTCAGAATTATAATCAAGATTAAATAAGGTAGTTTGAAATAAACTGTGGTGAAATGGTGATGCTACAGTAAATCCTAATAAACAGATAAATAAGGACCACGTAAAAAAATAAATGTATTTGCAGAATTGCTATATTACACACTGATTCACTGTCACATAGCATAAAGATGACGCTGATTTATTATGCCTTTTTAAAGCAATGGGCATGTTTACCATTCTGCATTTGGCGTGTGTGTCTTGGAGGTGGGGGTGGGCCAAGGGGGGTCTCATTTTTTTTTGACATATCAGGCGGATAAATGTTTGCTTATCTGGATATGGGTCATGTATTCCTTCTGATCTCAGGGACAATTTATTTACTGGTCTGAAGATGTTTCAATTCCTCCCCTTTTAAAACAGCCGACTCGGGGCCCGTTGTTGCCTGCCTGCGCGGGGGCAGTGCATCGAATGTTTCAATTCCTGGAGGGATCAGGAAAGAAAAACATAATTATGCTATTTAGCCGGCTGATGTGGTGCAGTGGTGGCTCCATGCAGCCCGCTCTGACACATTAAAAATAGAAGCCCCCTCTCCTCTCCTCTCGCGCTGAGGCGAATAGAGGACATTAGAGCCGGGGGAATTAGATGAAACCCAGGGGAGTTTTCAACTCGAGTGCGTAAAGTAAACTATAGAGATTAATGATATAACCTCAAACCAGAGCAAGCTGCCGCACCGCATTGCGCCTATTGTCACTGCTGTCATTATAGGTCCAACAAGGACTATAAAAATAATTGGAATAATTAAAGAAACAATGATTAGGATACTGATATTTTTGCGACCATTTAGAAAGCTACGCGATTGAGTTGATGCTATTTATTGTTTGCGATGTAGACCCAGCCTGCAAAAAAGAGAGAAAAAAAAATGAAATTTTCCTGAAATCCTGGATGATTCTCATATGCATGATAAATTAAATGCATATGCATGATAAATTTAAAAAGCAGTCTATATGAATTCTTTTGTAGGGCTTTATCACCACGTATTATTAGGCTAAATCTAATTCAATAAATAGAACATGCATTTGTATATTCCTATGTTATTCCTGAATAATAATAATAATAATAATAATAATAATAATAAATACGGGTAGAGACTTTTTATATTCAGATCCGTCAATCATAAGGCCTGTGGCTGAAGGTTTGGATTATTTTTAATGCCGTAAATTCTTGCTTTCCATGTCGCTGATAAGCAACGTGTATTTTAACAATTCGTCAGTATTCGTCAGTAAAGCATTTTTTTAAAAATCGAAATAAATATGCATGCCCCCTGCACTGCGGTGTGGCTCGGAGAACTGACACTCTATGGGTGTTTCATGACATTTTCCTTTGTTGATGCCAGTCCAACATGTCGAGCCTCCTGAAGAGGCAGGTTTTGCAATGTCCGATTAAGAGTAACCCCTTTAAATTAAGAGCAAGTGTGACACCTACCTGCAGAAATGGGAAGAGTTTTATACCAAAGCTATGGGCCCTTCTCTACCAGTGGGACATACTGGTCATGGCACCTTGGCCACAGTTCTTGAAATCATCAGCGTTTTAATACTCAGTGCACCATTACGACTCTCCCACCATTAATGATATAACAAACCCCTTATGCTCCAAAGACTACTCTGATGCCATAAACGCATCCTTCTAACAGCATTGCCACGCCTTGGCAATCGTAATGAGGTCTAAATTTGGCATAAAATCGAACTCATTACCCGAGTTCGCCACCTGATTGCTTTGCATAAAACACGACGCGGTTAACGTATAATTGGGTTAAATGACTGCTTGACAGTTTTTTCGCCGGTGTTGTATTATTGTCAGATCAACATTCACCTGCAGAAAATATTTTGCTAATTCACTGATGAGGGAGTAATCAGCCTTCTCTGGAAACCAAAACAACAAATACCAGTCTTGTCACTATATTGCAGATCATATTAGGTCATGATTGCCTGGTTGCTTTGATGTGGGTAATGATAAATTTATTGGAGAACTCAGTTGCTCAACTAATTAACCCATAAGGTTGGCGACGCTCATGCCCTAAGCCGATTGAATGTTCATCCATGAACGTCTTTACAGAGTGCAGGTTCAGTGCACTCTTGATGATGTTTTCTTTAGAATGTCTGAGATACTGTTCACAATAAATAATATTCTCCCCAAAACAATCGCTGTACACGTGTATTATTTTCATAATTTACTTCAAAGATAGTGTATTGTCCATTTTAAATACAAAAAGCTACATTAAATATACATTAGTCTTTAATACAAATAGACTCAGGCGGCTGCAGCGATTAAGACAATTCTTAGTTGTTACATCTTTTGGATAAACCATTCAGAAACTAAGATTTGAGGGTAAGCATTTACTGAGAAAATAACTGTCCTCAGAATTTTCTTTAACAGTATAATTATTTCTTGCTTCTTTTTTATGCAACCACAAATAATAAATAATAGTCCGGGTGACTGGGGAGGAATCCAGTATTAAATGTTTGACATACCTTTCTTTAGTTCATAAGGGGAGTCTTTACAAAGATCTACCTGTGTTTGGCTTCTTAGTTTGCTTTCTCTTACCAGGGCCTCGGCCCTGTTTAACACAGTCTGGTTTAATCCATTGAAGTGTGGCGTGGAGCCCGTGTTGGATCCGTGATTACTGTGAAGATGTCCAAAGGTGCCATAGTTCGTATAACCGGGGTAAAAAGGGGAGGTGTAGTAGATGGGCCTGGAAAGAACCGTGCTATTTGGAAGGGGACACTGGGAGGATGATCGAGATGGCGACGCAGCGTTGGTCGCGATTACTGTGCTTTGACCCATCACCGTGGCCTGCGGGCCCTCACTGCTGCCTTTACACCTGTCTGAGGATGTCGCGATCTCGGCGAGAGACCAAAGTTTCGGTTTGGGGGCCGACGGGGGCGAATGGATAACAGACGTCACGTTGCTGTTCACTGTGTTCGGTGCGTGGCCCAAATCTGACGGCTTCTCTTGCGCAATGATCTCATTCCCCCGAGGCACGGTAGACGGGGAGGAGGTGGTGGGCTTAGCTGACTCGGGCAGCAGTTCCGTCCGGTCCTCTGACTCTTTTAAATCCGTGTTGGTTAAAAGAGGATCCATGTCTTTCACATGACTGTCATCTTTGAATCTGTCGCATGACATGTCCCCTGGGTTTATCAGTTTATTGTCTGAAAAAAGACAAAACAGAAAGAGTTAAAATTCTGCACTTTGTTCTTGACATGCATGCATACTGTTTTGAAAATAAGATATGAAAAACAGCTTAACCAAATAAAATACAAACTCAAAAAAGTAAAAAAAAAAAACTGGCATAAGTCTATCATTTCATGTGAATCATATCAACATCGAGACAAAGGCCGTAAAATAAGTAAACAATATGATATGGATTATAATGGCAATAAAGCAATCGTGATAGTAGGGCATAATGCAAAGATTGTGGCCTCATTATTCTGCTCAAGATAAATGGACTGCAAACACTATACGTCACCAGCAATTCTCAGCCCACAAGAAGTCAAATTAGGGGAGTTCAAGGTGATTATTATTTAAAGCAATTGTCCCACTATAAATAATATACCACCATTAACCAGCAATCAATTTTGCGCCCTGAGTGGAAACGACTGCGATGAAATATTGATGATTTTTTCTACACACCCGACTCAGTATCTGTCGAGTCTCCCTTGTCTGAAGGCTTGTTAGGCTCGTCGTCGTCGTTTTTCTCCAGATCGATGTTCTCATCCTCTTCCTCGTCCTCGCTCCGATTCCGAGGTGTCCAGGTCATCTTGTTTTCCTTCTTTAGCCTCCTTCTGGCGTTGGCAAACCAGGTGGACACCTGAGTGAGGGTCATTTTGGTGATGATGGCCAGCATGATCTTTTCACCCTTGGTGGGGTACGGGTTTTTCCGGTGCTCGTTGAGCCACGCTTTTAGTGTGGCGGTGGCATCCCGAGTCGCGTTCTTTCGGTAAGCAGGGTCACCATACGGATAGGAACCCAAGGGAGCAGCGTACGGGTGATAGCCTATCGAACCAGCCATGCCGGTGGTATGATCGTAGGGGGAACTCTGGAATAGAAAACATGTATTTCTTTTTAAACTTAAATTACTATTTCTAAAAATGAAGAAGACAATGATCACTGACATAACCCTGTGTTTTCCTATAATACAAACTCTAGTACACACACACACACTCGCACACGCACGCACACACACACACACACACATAAACACACACACATATGCACGCGCGCACACCAGCATACATGCACACACACACACACTAGTTTCGTTCAAGTAAACAAAATACACACATAGCATGATCACAGCAGGTATGCATAGTATAAAAGAATTTTCATGCAAGTTTAAATTTTAATGCAATTTTATGACACGTCATTTAAATGTGTATTTGCAGGCCCGAGTTTAACACTACTTTTGATGTTGTGATATTACCATATATTAAACTCTATTTTTGCTTGAGCTAAATATCATCAGGAAAATTCATCTTTCTGTTTCGTGGTATAGTTCTTCAAATAGGACACATTTTATTCATATAGGCAAGTTGGAAAAAAATGTCTAAAATGTAGTTCTATATGAGGACAAAACAAATATCAAATTGTCTTAAGAATTAACAGAAAACAAGAACACACTGGCCATACATGGTGATGTAGTTCCTATTAACCTTTACTGCTCGCGTACTTGCCATTAATTAAAAAATAGAAAGAAAAGAGAAAAACTCTTAAAACATTTTAAAAATGCAAGTATTCAGCAAATATATTGCTGAACTTTAAAGTTTAATTTATATCAAACAAATTAATTATTTGTGTAAAATATTTGTTCTAGTCTCTGTAGAGCATACGCATTGAGCTTAACACAAAAGCTAACTAGGGAAAATGACAGCATTTAGACGACGTGTTTGGTATTCATCTAAATAAATCGCATACCCAATAGCTTAATAAAAACACTGACAAAGTTTCGCAAGCACTTCGTCCAAATAATCAAACTAGTCATTCGACCACACTTACCACATACGAAGTAAATGTGGCAGCGGCTGCTGCGTCTGCACTGTACGGCAGATGGGAATTGTAGCCAGGCGAGGCGCTGGTAAACGCGGTAGATCCGGCATACGGAGCAAAAGCAGACCCCGAGGATGATCTTCCAAGTTCCTCTGTTCGGGGTCCCGAAATCACGCTGGTACTGTACGCCGGACACGAGTACAGTGCCAGGGAAGCGGATGGCTGATACAAGTAACCCTGAGGATACGCCATCGTGAAACCCCAAAAATAAGCCACTTACTTGCGCACTTTCCCTTCTATTCTCGCATGCACTCTCCGTGCTCAGTCATAGAGTCTTGAATCAACAGACTCGCGTCTGTCCCCTTTCGAAGCGATTGCAGTTCAAAATGAGAATACAAACGAACACATAAGACTTTAAACGTGTTAACTGGTCGTTGTCAGCAGTTCGGCTGGTCGCTTGTGTTTGCTTTCGCTTTTTGTCTCGGTCCCTTTTTTCCTTCTAGCTCACTTGCTCACTCGCTCTCTCATGCCGTGCAGAAGTTTTTTGCCTTCAGATGGGGGCTTTGCTTGGGAAAATGTCCTGCCAGGATGCTAAGTTGGAAATTGAGGATTCTGACGCCTACTACGTGCTTCACGCTCCTCCTCTTGGGGTGTAGTCATCGAAGGAAAAGGCAAGCTTATGCAGGGCTACCACAGCCCTGCCTAAATCGATTCTCTCTGTGTGTGTGTGTCTCTCGCTCGCTCTCTCTCTCCACCCTATTTTTTCTTCTAACAAGCCTCATTGCTTTAGACTCAAGTGCGCCAGCCCCTGGATGTCGATCTCATGCGAGTCAGTAGATCAACTCCAACTTTCCTCATTTTCTAAATACATGAAGCCGTCACTTTCACACTTGATTAATAACAAATGGGCTGTTGTCTGCCAGGACGTGCTTGCCAAATACTAGAGGAAAAACCGCTCCATGTTCAACATGATGGTTCGTCGTCTTGCAGGTTTTTTTATTGCGTAGTCTATATGCGCTTATCTTGTTATTCTAAAACATGCATTTCGTATATGTGAAGCTATAATTAATTCTTCGACTCCGACACTGTGTGAATTTTGTCAGTTTTAGAGAAAATATTTTATCCTATTATAGTGGACTCTTGCGATTGATCTCGACATTCGTGAGAATCGCGAAGTTGAGCTTGTCGGATGGTGCTTTACCTAGCAAAGAGAGGATGTACGTGTAGGCCTTTAAGAGGACAGAAAAAAGTTCAACAATGATAACTGCTAGTTATTCTGAATTAGACTGAAAGTAGTCTACTGATTCATAGGAAATACCACACACTTCCCACAGGTGTTTAGTAGTAGGCTGAGTAATATGTTTGCTCGGCCATTTTCAAGGAAGAACGGGTTGCATAGAGAATATAAGATGCATGTTCCCTTCAATTCAACCCCAGATCCCTAAACACTGACAGATTAGGACCACATGGAGCCAAATCCACGTGGACTGCTGGTTGTAATCTCTTATCATACCAGTAGATATATTTCTTCACTGGAATATATCCACTTATCTAATTCTGTGCGACATATCCTGTGATATCATTTGATATTCCATCAGCTGTCTGGTGCTATGGTGTACCCAATCAGAAATAACAAACCTGCCAACGCCATTATTATTATTGTTATTATTATTACTACTACTATTATTTGCAGTAGGTACCTAAAAAGTGTTTATGTTTATTTTGTTGTAATTTTTATAATATAACAGTGAATGTGATTTCCTGATATTAATAAAAGTATCTTCTTGCTTAGCCTCTATACATCTGTCCACAAACCGGCTGCAGTTGATTTGTTAAAACACTAATCTCACATTACTGTTCTTTCTCCTGTGACTGAGGTAATGTGAATATTTATTGAGTTCAAATTTCCATGATTATACACATCTTCTAGTTCTATCTCCGGGATGATTTTTTCTCGCTTTGGGTAGTTCAAATCTCCGGTAAGCCGAAAGGGATCGCTGTAGGCGCTGCTAAAAACTGTGTGTGCACATGGTCACGTGTTGTGACGCTCAGAGAGCCCCTTGAGAGGGAAGAATAATGACGTTGCTCCACACTGGGCCAATGCAGAGTCTGGGAAGTGAAAAAAGCCAATAGGCTACATGAAGAAATAATAATGATGGTGACAATGACACTACAAGCCCTAGTTTTGCACAAAGTCTGTAAGCCGCAATTGACAAGTAATGCTTTTATTTTCTGAAACTGCACCCGTTCTAATTAGTTGGCCATGACAGTGACAATTGTAGCATCAGTATATCTAATAGTGACCAGAGCCCAAAGACCCATCATGATATTATCAGCATTATTATCGGCTGTAGGTAATGTCGGATAGCCCACGCTATAGGCATATGCAGCAAGCTCACGATAGCTGAAACACATTTTGAATGGGCATAGTAATATTTATATAGAGCTCACTAATGTCCATAATGACACAGTGAATTATAACCTACATCGTCCATGGGTTAACTCATATTTTGTCCATATTGGCCAATTATGCTTTCGAGTCTTTTTAAAGGACGTTGTTAGTGTCCGGTTCCTTGGCGGGGTTTAATAGTGTCAAGGAATACCTTAAGGGAAAGGAATTTCACTGACGTCAATACTCATTGATAGTCTATTATCGGCAATAACGATTTCCTCGTCACCGATAGAGCTTGATAGGGGAACTATTGGGCAAGTGTAGCGGGAGGTGAATTAAATCGCAAGGAATGGGACAAACGGGGAAGACTGCTCTCCACTCTCACTTTGACTGAGAAGGTAAGAGGACTCTAGCTCTTCATCTTCTTTACGGAAAACTTTCTGATGCGTCGAAAACCGGGTTGGTTACTTTTTTTCTGAAATGTGTAGATCATTGGCGTTATTTGCTGACGAATAATCACTGCATGACATGAATATTGTGCATTGTTTTTATCAGTTTCACTTTCAGGTGTAGATGCATAGTCGCGCAATTAGTAGACTATTTAACATTAAAATACACCGGTAATTAATGTTATGTTAATAATTTACTGTAAGTTGTGGGCTAGAATATGCCAAAAATTATAATAAAACGTTGCCGTTTAAAATCCTAAACAGTGACACCGTAAACACGCGACTTATCCTCACATGGAATCGTAGCAGAAAAGGTTTCACTGGTCCTGTTACCTTTTACACAGACTTCAGACAAACTAGTGTTTAGGCAACACACAACCTGACCTCAGCAAATACTAGCTTCCCTTTTGAGAATGGAAGAGGGGAGAGCAGCATCTAGTGACAGACCATGTGTTGTGGCGCTTCACTTTCCAAAATGCCTTCGGGTGCATGCGTAATCTAATTTGGATGTCGAAACTATTATTAGACAGTATTATCTATTGTTCCAGCCTAATTGACATTTGCATGTGCGCAGTCGATGGTCAACGTAAACAGTTCTGGACTGGTGTTTTTTCAACCATCAACGCTGCGTGCATTCCCTTGAAATAAAAGGGTAGTTAGCAACGTGGATGTGGACGTATTCATGAGGATTTTAGCCACCTCAAATCTGTGTACTAAACCGATTAGTTGACGCCAAATATTCTTTGATGTATTAGCTGAGGGGTTTTGCCACTTGGAAGTCAATTGAAATTCAAAACAGTTTGCTGGTTATGCTTTGGGGAGATCTGCTGAAAATAATGGACGTAATTTATTTTTGACCTTGCAATTTCTATTTAATGATTAAACGTGTGCTAGGATTTTTTTTGTTTGTGCATAACTATGATTGCTGATACCACCACCAACACTAAGACAGCAGCAACAACTACCTACACCAGCAGTATTCCAGATTACAATTCCATTGTACTTTACTGGTTCATCAATTATTTGAGCAACTCAGTTGTCATTATACCTCCCAAAAATGGTATGATAAAAATATATAATAGTATTTTTTAATTAAACCCCACTTCTTAAGATGCGTAAGGATAATTGTTAGTCAAAAATATGTCTGGTTATAGTGGTGTGTGTGTGTTTCCATTTTTATTTTATGATGTCATTTTGCCGTCTCTGCTCCTTTTATGTGTCAGTGCAGATGAAGGCTCAGGACCAGTAGTCTGGGTGTAATTTAGGTCATACTTCCTCCACCCTGCAATAAGGGCCAAATGATATCTGTGCAAAATAACACGACCAAAATGGCCACACTGGCTCTCCTCATCACAGGTGGCTCTATTTTTGTCTGCTGAAAAGGAAATATGATTGCCTGTGTGTGTGTGTGTGTATTTGTGTGTGTCTGTCTACTGTTGTGTTATGGAGACATTACCACATAACCTCCCTACTTTCTTTTTAAATGCACATTTATTGAATGACTAGAGAAGCAAGAAGAGATGATGAACAGTCAATGTCTACTATACCCTTTTGACTATTTGCACACTGACTGGTGATGCACAAAACCTCATTCAGTGCATTCCTTTGTAGTCAGCGCGGTGTCCTTTGTCCACTCCTGCTGCTAAATTGATGCGGATGTTATTGGAGGCAACGCTGAAATTAAACATTTCAGTGGGAAAGATCATGAGCTCTCTGAACCCTCCACCTACTCGACACGCACCCCTCACCACCACTATCCAGTTGCCAACTGTGCAGATGATGATTGATTTGCCTGAGACGGATTGCAGGAAGCAGACATTGATTTTTCAATGACTTATCAAGAAAAAGATATTTACAGTTGTATCCACAGGGTAGTATTTCCACAGGCCCGGCAATTGCCTCCCCTCTGCTTGACATTCTCTCTCTCTCTCTCTCTCTCTCCCTCCCTCTCAGAGAAGTCAAGGAGAGGAGGGGGGAAATAACATAATACCTGCTATTCCACCGGAGGACAAATTACCAGTAATTTTATTTTTGAAATGAGTCTATAAGCCAAGTGACTAACCAAATATTGATTGGGCATAATGTGAGGCAGCTCTTTGAAGGAGGAGGCCCCCCTGTTGAAGGATGCCCCATCAGCACATTTCACAACAGACACTTCCTTCCACTCCAACTGCCACTGTTGGCCGGGACCGCACTCACCATAGGGCCACTTCACGCTCACTCCGATCCAGCACACAGCAAAAGACAGGACAGATGAAGCAAGACATTGAGGGAGAGGGAGAGAGAGTGAGAGAGGGAGAGAGAGAGAGTTGTGGGTTTGATTGATGGAGCCAGATTTGCACAATGCCTGTGAGCATTTGCTGAATAGGTTTCGCCTCCACAGAAAAATCATATGGCATCATAATATCATAACCTCATGTTGTGATTGATGACCTAACATAAGCTTAGGTTGACTGTATTGTATCCATCTAAGTCAAATCTGTCAGAGTTTCCTGTAAAGAATCTGTCAAATATTCAGCAATGCCATTTTACAGGGGCACTGTTGTGAATAGTCTGTACTAAAAAGTATTGTTATTTTTCTGGGATTACTCTTTTAAAGGAATTTGTAGCACTTAATGCATACGGCTACTCCCCTAACCTTATCTGCATGGAATGCCAGCAAAGAGAATGTAGAGAATGTAATTTTCAGACAAGCTAACAGATTCTTAAGGGATATCCGACAAACAAGAGTCGTCCTTTTCACAGTCAGGCCCCAGTGCTTTTACAGGGGGATTTAAGTTGTTGTTTAGGATATCAAGTCGAATGTTGACACTCTCTTTGTCTGCAGGACTCCCCTTCCTGATTTCCCACACACCTTTGGCCTGAGATCCTCTCCCCTCCGAGCAAAATATTTTCTTTTCTGCTCTCTCCACCTCCCTTGATTCTGCTCCACTTAGCCCTTTAGCTCACGAGTTAGCCCCTTGCGCTCCTGACTCCTGCTAATGACTAGGCCGCAGGACAGCAGGCTTGCTGCAGCATAATCAAATGAGCCTTCTCATACTGGTAGAAAGAGAAGAGGAGGACGAGAAGATTATGTTCTGCCGTGAATTCCAGAACAGCGCTGTTGTGTTGTGTTGCGTTTTTTTATTACTCTTCACGACGGGCTTTGATGGCATATCCCCTTACATTTGTAGTCCCAGCAGCCGTGTTTCATAAACAGCGAATGGAAAACATCCTCCTGCATTTGAAATGTAGATTGTGCTGCTCGTCGTTCCCTGCCACTCGACATTCCGCACGTGCCCAGTCGCATTCACTCCCCCTCCCCCCACCACTCCCGGTGTGGAGGTATTGGGTTTCTCTCTGGTGCCTTTGATACAAGTGAACAGCTCACCATCAGTCCCTCTTATACTGTGTGTCATGTGTAATCGGCTGAAACAGCAGTGCCAACATGGCTTTATTTTCTATTTTCATGCTCTCCATGTGGAATTGTTTCAGTATCATGGAGAGATACTTTTTTCAGGTCTTTCATGACAGAGCTATTAAGTGGCTTTTCTCTGGCATGTAAAAATGTGCACCAACTTAGTTGTTCCTGTGATAGAAGATTTTGATAAAAATATATAAATGAAATTATTTCAGATGTCAATAGGTTGCAAGTACCAGACACTATGGGCTAGTAGGAAATGAGTCAGTTTGCTTGTTCTTGCGTTCAGTATTTTGCAGCCGTCATATTGATGTTCGTCCAACCCAACAGAGAAGCCTACAATGTGTAATGGCTATGTGTTGTTTTCAAAACTGTCTCTGCAAGCGAAGCTCAGGAACCAACCCAGAAATCCAGCACAGGACATAAGCCCCGCGGCGTCTCACGGCAGGGACCAGAGGGGCACTCTCACCGCCGAGACACCTGCCACACAGGCTGGCCCGGTGGAGACTGACATGGGGAGGCCAGGTGGAGGAACTCCCCACCTAATGCTTCCCACCTGCCAGCGGCTTTGGAGAGGATTCACCTCCAGGTTTCTGTCTTCCTGTCGCTCGTAAGGAGGCCCCGCAGGTATTTCCTCTGCTTTTCTCTCTCTCTCTTTCTCTCTCTCTCTCTCTCTCTCTCTCTCTGTCTCTCTCTGAGTGTCTCTGTCTCTTTCTCTCTGTCTTGCTCTGTCCTGGCGGTGAGATGTGAGCTCTCCAGGTTGCTCTGCAGAACTTTCCGTCTGACACGAGTTGCCTGTATGCTGTTTAGGAATGATCTCCCCCACAAGCCCTAATCTTCTATTGCCTGTCTTCCAGTGATCCCTCTCTCTTTTTTTCTCTCTCCCCCTACCCAAACCCCTTGTCTTTTTTCTGCCTGGCTTTATGCGAGGAGACGGTGTCTGCGGGCTACTCAGCTTTCAGCTCACAAGGAACATCTGCAGGCCAGAGAGAGAAGAGTTGGGCAGTAAGAGAGTGAAAGGGAGAGAGACAGGAAGAGAGAGAGAGAAAGAGAGAAAGTAGTGGCACGTCCAACATAAACACGTGGAGGCGGTAGCATCAAAGCCAGGCGGGAGCCCACGCACTCCCTCCGTGTGCCACCTGAACCCAGGGAGCAGCATCACATGACTCAGTGTCACGTGTTGTGGAGGTTGTGTCATCTCACGGCACCGTTACCCGGTTTCTGTACTCCCCTCCTCTGCCAAAACAGCCTTGCTGCTGTTTATGGGTAGAATAAACAAACCTCATATGTCATTATCATCCAAAATTAAACATATTAAATATGGCCAAAATGAAGAGTGAAAGATATCCATGCAATGTTAATGGAAATGAGGTCAAGCTGGAACATGTGGGAGAATATTTCAATGCCACAGTATATTTTTCACCTTACATTTTTTTCTAACTTTTTATTTTGGTTGTCTACGGCCTGAAATATTTAAATGTGTGTCTGCACCTTTTAATGACAGCTACATTTTTGTTAGCTGGAGGAATGTGAGTGTGACTCGGGGCTTTGCGCTCTGAGGAGCACTTTTAACAGACAACTATCACTAATCACTTCCAGCGCGCTGCAGCGTGTAATTACTCTACCAAACGTTTGCCTCTTGCAGCTTAGCACCAGGAGCCCTGACCTGTGCTTCCCCGTCTTTCGTCAGCACCCCGTGTGGGGTGTTTTCCTCACCCCCCCACCCCATCTCACACACACACACACACACCTCCCTCTGTAGTCTTTGTGGGGCTGGAAAGCTGAGCTCTTGCCCCAATATTTTGAGAGTGGTCCACGTGGGGGAGAGGTGTGTGTGGGGTTGTGAAATGGGGTGGGGGTGGGGGGTACAGGGGTCTTTTGGTGGACGTAGTACTAGTGTATGTGTGTGTTTGTGTGTGTGTGTGTGTGTGTGTGTGTGTGTTGGGGGTGGGATATGGCTTTGTGCTTCCGTCTTTGTGGGAGCCCATTTAAACAGACTTTGAAACCGAAGCCAGACTGGGATCAAAAATAGTCTTATTGACTGGGCTTCAGGAGTGAATGAGCACGCAGGGACTGGCAAGTTCATCCTGGAAGAGCACTCAGTGGAGGGTGTGCTGGGGGGCCCTGTACAAAGGGCTCACTCCATAAATATTACATCAGATAAGTCTTAACACATAGAACACACACACACACACACACACACACACACACACACATGTGGACACATTCTTACTGCGTAACCGGTTAGGCTGTTTCCATGATGTTGATCTTTGTTATGATAGCAGTTTCTCCTTTTATTTAAAAAAGAAATAGTTTTTTCTATTTTAATGATTTAGTGTCATAAAATCTCTGTTTGTACTATATTTTAGTGTGTCGACGAAGGTTATCAGTCTTCTACCTCTCTCTCTCTCTCTATCACACACACACACGCACACACACACACACACACACACACACACAGACACACTCCCTCTCACTCTGAATGCTGATGAGATGACATGATGCAAATGGCGTGTGTGTGTGAGTGCCGCCTGGAGAGCAGGTAGGGAGAGGAGGGAAGGGAATCCCATAATGACTATTAGCTGGATTTCACGCACTGCCTGTGATCTCCCCCTGTGACAGGGCCTTTATTAGGCTTGGTTTGGAGGTGTGTGTGTGTGTGTGTGTGTGTGTTGTGCCCATGTCACCATTCTTCACCTAAACACAGGCTAAGGACAATTTCCTAATTGATGATTCACATTCATCCATTGTTTATGTTCACATAGCTTCAAAACACAGGGATGAAATCCCACAGAGTCACTTCGCTGTGCTTCACTGTAAGTCACTGTGGTGTGCTTTGACCAAGAGGGGAGTGCATTTACCACAGCAGTAAAGCCTGTTTATATTTAATAGCATGGACTAGAGGGTTTACTATTACGACTGTCTCAATTATACATATACACTTTACAGAGAGTTTACAGCTGCATTACAAGTGTGGAAGTGCTGTAAGAGTGTAGTTAAAAAAAAAAGGTTCAGGAGCACCTCTGTATCATTTAGTTTGCTACATATTCATATTTTGTCTGCCTAAAGATATTTCACATTCATAATGCCAACTTGGTTCTATGTATCATATTACAAGTTATTTTAATTCCAGTGATCGAATGATAATGTACACTAATTTTCTTATTAAAGTGAAAACCTTGAAAATAAAAGTATTTGCACTCTGTGTCTATGAGCAGTGAAGGATCAAAACTATGTAAATAATTATGCAATGTCTGTGAAAGCTGTTTTTTTCTATCTGAAACAAGCTGATGGTATTCCATAAAGCTTTCAGTTTTATCTTTCTTGCTATTTCACTCCATCAGTTGGTTATGTCTAAAAATACAGTGGGGATTATTTTCCAGTCCTCAGTATTTCACAGGGCTTTGATAACATAAAGGGACTAAGTTACTCATGGTTAAAAAAGATCTGATGCGGGCTTGAACTCTTCTCCCGACTACACATGATACTCAGGGCTTTTAAAATGACAAAACGTGATCATTTTAAATTCCTGTGAAAGTGATGTGTCTTTTTCCATTATAAAATATTAAGAGTCTCGTCAGTTAATTCGTTTGTAGGGGCATTTTTTGAAAAGATGAAAACACCCCCACCCCAACACACACACTACCACCACCACCCGCTCCCCCCCACCCCCCTGTTCTCTATTCTACACAAATTAGCTATGGTCCTGGAGGGCAAAATGACAAGAGGTTACTGGGAGAGTATGTGTTTAATTAATTGAAAAATGCTCAAATTGCTTTTACAGTTGTTATGTGAGGTGAAAAAAAATGGAATCCGTGTTGCCAGTGCTCAACCATAATTAGCACCCATGGGAATTAAATATTTAGCATTAGCTGTGTTGCAGCACTCTGGACACAAATTTCTATTTTAGTAATGAAAGCAGGGGCTGTCGGGGCGGACAGCTGCGCCAAAGGCGAGCAGTCTGGGATATTTCAGAGAGTCAGCCCACTGGAGAGCCAGTCTGTCCATATAGCACATGTGTAAGAGATATGGCAGCTCGGGTCCCTGGGGCTACGCATTACCCAAAGTATTTAGGTTTCTAATTAGACCGAGGGCTAGCGTCCGTCCACTGTGGCCAGCCTCTATGGTAGACTGTTGTGAATGTCCCTGCCGTTTGTCTTTTCCCATTTCTTTCTTTCGTTCTTTTTCTTTCTTTTTTATGTTTGACATATACACACTCGTACGCACATACCATGCCTGTGATCTGCGTGTATGTGTGTGTGAGCACTGTATAAGTTTGTCTTGCCTATTTTGTGTTAGCTGAAAAACACTAGTGGGTAGAAAAGGGCGTTAAAAAAAAAAAAACATTGGAGGAGGTGAGAATGGAGGAGGGAAGGAGGTGGGGGCAAGCCCTTGTTTATGCAAACTTTAATTACGCATTGACTTTAATCGCTTCAGTGGCGAGGTGGAGAGAGGGAGAGAAGCTAGAGGGCCCTTAATGATCTACTGGAGAAGAGAGCCTTGGTAAGCCATTGGGAGATTCACTGCCTGTTTTCTCTTCTCTCTCTCTGTTCCTCTGGTTCACTCTCTCCTAACATTAAGGAAAAAAAAATGCCACAGTCCCATTTGGTTTGGACTGGATGCGACAGCTCGACTGGGAGCTCACGCTGGGCAGCTTTAGTGTCGGCCCAACCCCCCCCCCCCCATCTCCGCAGTCATGGCGCAGGACCATGTGTACACACACACAACCAACAGCTGAGCAAAGCAACTGCGCCGACTTGTCAGACTGCATCAAGTTACCAGCTAATGAGAAATAATAAGGGTTATCTCAACTTTACAAGACTTTGATCTCCCTGCTCGCTGGGATTTCAAATTCGAATTAGAGAACGCCGCACTAGCGGGGAATTGTAATTTGAGCCCCATTTCTCTGCATGCACAGGGAGAGCGGCAGAGGAAGCGGGGAGAGAGTAGAGGTAATTACACATGCTGCAGGATGGACGTCAAGCTGACCGCCTTTCAGTTTCCTGAGTGTCTTGAGTTTATGAAAATGTTTTCACAAAGCACTGAGATCTGTGAGAATAAGCATTATTCAGTGAGGGCCGATGAAGGCCTATGGTTCAAGGTAGCGGTAGCCTGTGATTTTCATGAAAAGCTCTCAGATGTCTCCCCAGACGGCAGACATAAATTTTGGAGAGGCGGTTTTGATGGTGGACTTGATGGTTCCTCTGTCCCACTTAGTTGAGATAACACACTGTCCTGTCCAATCACAGGGAGAGACAATCACCCAGTCCTGATCATGGAGAGACGTCATATTTCGTCTAGAAGTCAGAACAGGATATCACTACAAAGTACAACCAGAGAGAATGCATTTCTTGTGTGTTGAAATGAACAAATGTAACACATTCCACGGGAAAAGAGATTTCCTTGTGGTCAGTTTACACCAGATAAACTTGCTTCACGGTGCAGTGGTCAACATGAGAACAAACAGGACGGGACGGGACTGGACGAGACGGGGTTGGGGCGGGGGTGGCGACTCAATGAGGGTGAAAAAGATAATTCATGCATCCATACGACATTGGCTTTAAGAGGGAAATATGCTAATTGGGATTCCCAAAATCGCCCAGACCTCAGGTTATTTAATTTCCCACAATAGGTTGAGTTCTGCTGAGATGACAGGGCGTGCTAGGGAGCTCATGGTCTGTGAGCATGTAATGGGAGCTTTTTTGGAGAGAAGTCGCTCCCTGGCATGGAGAAAGTGGAGCAGCGTGAGAAAAGAAAAGGGGAGGGGGGAGGTTAGGGTGGAGTGAGGGGGGGGGGGGGGGGGTTGATGGGGTGGTGAGAGATGGTGGTGGCAGCGGCGGTGGTGGTGGTATGGGTAGGGAAGTGCCGCACTCTACCTCTTGTGCTGTTTGCTGTGACAATGCACAGATCAGAAACATGGAATAATGCCACGGTACCCCTTTTCTTTCCAGCAAACTTCACATGTTTCTCTTCCTCATTAAAAAAAGAGAGTACCCTTTCAGCAACACCAAAGGGAAAGAAAAGAGGTGAAGAGAAAAGGGGGAAAAGAAGAGGAGGAATGAAGGAGAATCAGAAGTACTTCTCCCCCTCACTCAGAGTAAAAGCTTCTTTATTATCTCAATGACTGACTCCCCTTCTCCTGCCCCGGAGCTGCCGCCACCACCGCCACCACCCTCCAAACACACATCCCAGAATTCCCTCCGATGTTTGTTGTGTCGTGATTAGTCATCAGCCCGTAGCGTGACCTTCAGAAAACAGGGGGCCTGGCACACCACCAGCTTCCACGCCTTGCCCGCTAACCGTGGCTCTGTCGGCCCCCGCCAGCCATTGTGAGGAACCACTGACCGTGCTGCACTCCTTTCTTCTTGTTCTCACTACAAATAATGCAAGATGCGTGTTAAAAAAAGGAAAGAGAGGAGAGAAAAAATGGATAGAGTTGAAAAGAAGAACCAGAGCATGTTGCTTTTGCTGTTTGAGTCGCAGAACACAATACAAATGCTAAGCCATCAGTCTGAATGTGCTAAAAAAAAAAACAGCGCATGCACACACACTTACACGAACACAGACAAATAACAAGACGGATACCTTTGTTTTCTTAATAAACTCTACTGTCCTAAACTCTGTTACTACTGGTACTATGTCAGTGTGGTATTTTTATGGTATTCTTTTTTTGCAATCCAAAACCTATACCTGAATTAGCCTCTACTAATGTACACGAAGATGAATGACAAAGACACAATGATGAATAAAATTGCCTTTAAAGTTACACCATTGTGTTTTGTTACCTCTGTAAAATACATTTATATTCATTTAAATGAAACTGTTCCCATCTTTATGACCCCAGTGGTGGAGTGCTACTCATGGAGAATTAGTCCTGATCCTACCGGTTACTCACATACAGGCCTCATCTGGATCAAATGTGTGCTGACTCGGACATTCACATTTACGCGGCGAGACGGCGAGTGTATTTACAGAATTAATGGCTCAACAGCTGCCCCGTGCACTTAGTTGATTGTGTGGTGGCTTGGTGGCAAGAACAGCCAGATTGAACAGTTGGGTCGGTTTATGTGTCTCCAGTCCCATGTCACCAGAAATCAACATTGACGGTGGGGTGAGAGCTCCAGTGCAAGCTTGTGGCAGTGTGTCATCGGCAAAGGGTCTGGAGAGGGTTTTTTTTGCCACCATGTTTATGCAGATGTGAGCTCATGTTAGTTTGGCAGAGCAAAAGGAATATCAATCAAATCAAAAATATCAAATCATATGTGCATTTGAAATGAATTATTGAAGTTGCATCATACCATTTTTATGCCAATATCTGTACCTCGGTGATGTTGTGTGTCTGTACCTTCTGTGATTGTATGTGCATATTTATGTACCATGTATGGATTAGGAAATGTATAAAGTAACAGAAAATGTAAACACTTTTGTAATGATAAGTAAAATGCTAAAACAATACAATAATAACATACATATAAAACAATGAAAACAATAATAACATACATATACATAACACCAACACCAATTATCATGTTTATATCTGGTCATATGTATGTTATTATTGTTTTCATTGTTTTATATGTATGTTATTATTGTATTATATATATATATATATATATATATATATATATATATATAATATATATATGCAACGCTAAGAGAAGGGAGTTTTATTTTTTAAAAGCAGGACTGAATTAAGGAGAAGACATAAATACTGCAGAATCTAAATATGAATAAAAACACATTGCACTACATTTTATTCTATTGTGTTCAGTTCTGTTCTATTCTATTCAATAAATTGTCAATCATCTCTTTTTAACCTGACAGATGGGCAGCAACATGACAGCCATTATTATTAGTGACTAGCATTAATTGCATTGTATCCAAACAAAATCAAAACACAAGGATTTTTCATGGATGTTTGGATATTCTCTCAACACCTGTCATTTTTTTGGCAAGGGCATGCCCCGGCCCCAGATATGGGGGAGCAAGAGGTGTGTGTGTGTGTGTGTGTGTGTGTCGGTGCGTGCCTGAGTGTGTGTTTGTGTGTGAGAGAGAGAGGCAGAGAGAGAGGGAGAAGGGAAGGTGGAGATGAAACGAGGCCGACGCGGAGGCCGTGATCACACAGGCAGACGAGGTGTGTGACAGACAATACCTGCTGTAAAATTCCCTCACATCTCCGCTGCTCTGTATTCATAGATCCAGTCGGCTCTGTGCCGCTTGCTGCAGCCCGCACCACTGTGCTCTTTTAGCTCTCTTCTCCTCTCCTCTCCTCTCCTCTCTCTTGCTCACTCACTCCTGCACACCTTTTCTTTTTCCACCCCTACACCCAGGCACACACACACACACACACACACATGCCCCCTTTCTTCACAAAATATTTGCTATTGTCGTTTTTTTTCTTCTCCCTCCACCTCTTCTCTTTTGCCTCTGTCTAAATGATGGCTCTGATCATTCTGGATTGTGAGAGAGTTGCTCTGACAATGTCTCTCCTTTTTTATCTAATCTCACCCTAATTCACATTTCTCATCCTTTTGTTTCGTCTCTCTCCATTTGTCTGTGTATTCTCTCGATGTCTCGTACTAAAGAGAGGTGTCTCGATTTGAGTTCTCTTTGCATTTGGCCTCTTTTGCCTAAATGGAATGAGATGAAGTAGTCCCAAGTGGAGTATTCAGAGGGAACTATTTGCTGAGGTGGAAGGTTTATATTTTCTTTACTGTAACAATGCTGTGATGTGTTCAGCAGGATATATTTTTAAAAAGAAGCAGTGTAAAAGTACTCCAGGTCATTTTAAATTGATGCCATTTAGTTGATGTGTAATTTTAATCCACCTAAATGCTGCTCTTCTACATTTCCATTGTTTGGGCACTTTGCAAGAACATGTCCAGTCAATGACTACCCTATGCCTTGATCTGTTTATTTATTTATTTATTTATTTTTTCTTCACAGATCTTTCTGATCCAGACCCATGCAAACGGAGTTCAGGCGTGTTAAAGCTGTCAGCCACATTCCACTGGCAATCAGAAACATATTTGAGCAGATATCACCGCCCAGGAGAGCACTCGACTGCATTAGCTTTAACTGTGGCAGATCTAGACTCCTCGCACTGTGCGACGTGCGCCCTTTAATTTCTTCAGGGATAGTTTTGACAAAACAAGTTAGCATGAGGTAGGAAGTGTCAGCCTAAACAAAAAGCCTTGTGTGTTTTGTTTTTCTCCCCCCTGTTTCTCTCTCTCTCTCTCTCCCTCTTCTTATTCTTCTTTCTTCTGGTTCATCTTTGTGAAGCATGTGTCAGTTATCACTGAGGTGCAACACTGGAAGTGACATCATGGCCCTCAAGGGCTTGTGCTGGGAGAGAAGCCTTTTGATGGCGTCGGAAAAGAACAAGCACGTCAGGCGGATTGAGAGGAGTGCATCATGTAGGCTCAGCTATTGTAAGGCATTTCACTCAAGACAAACAGCTGGAAGTAGCTTAAAACTGACACTTCCTCCCCTTTTTTCTCACCAAATAGCTGCAAATAGTTCACCAATATTTGAAGTAAGGGGTAGGAGGAGTAAGGCCCCCCCAAAAGTAAATGAGTACAGCTGGCTGTGATGGCTCATTAATTTATGTAAACTCTGGGTGATTATGATATTTACTTGAGCCTTCCAAATACCTACAGCACACACAGTCATCAGCAAGCAACTAAGCCTTTCAGATGACTCCATAACAAAAAGGCCTTAATGGAGTTGTACAGTTACAAAGCATTAAAGACATCTCACATCCAAACAACTTTTGAGTGTGTGTGTGTGTGTGTGTGTGTGTGTGTGTGTGTTGGGGGGGTAATAACAGTTTGTTTTTATCCTCATCTGCCATGTTATTTTAGTGCGCTAACAGATTAGCTGTCAGGTTTATGTGAGGAGTTACGGCAGGATGTAGTCTATCGTTGCACTCCTGCCAGGGGAAGCCCAGTCTCTTTGGCACTACCGGGAACATATGTTTGGATATTGGGCTCCCACTTAGAGCTCTAACTGCTCAATAACAGTTTGTGTCAGAGTGCAATGTGGTGACATATGTTTTCCGCATTACTTACAGTTAAGCGGCGAACCTCGTTAAGTGCAATCTGGGATGGACAGACGCATCAAATCACCACGGTGAAATAACTTTGGGCCAGAGCCTGCACGCACAGTGTCTCCTTCAACCTGCCCAACAATATACTTCCTGTTTCATTTAGGATGTTTTGGGAGCTAGCTGTTAGACTTCCTATTTCATTTAGCATGTTTAAGGAGCTAGCTGTTAGACTCATTATTTCATTTAGCATCTTTAAGGAGTTAGCTATTAGACTAGCATGCTTAAGGAGCAGGCTGTTTGTGACATTGGGGGAGTGGACGTTTTTGTCTTATCACTGGACCTAAGCACTCCCACTCCCTCCACCCCCTTGTTGGACGGGCGTACTGATTGGCTTTTTATAGGCAATCTGTTGGCCTGATAGGCTCCACAGGTGACCTGGTGGCGGGGTGGATGCTGTGCAGTGATTGGCTGTGGCCGGCCCGGGCCTCGGTCCGGCAAGGCGATGATGGGAGTGGGCCAGGGAGATTGATGGAGGGCAGACAAGCGTCAGCGGGAATGAGCTCCACTCCTTTGAAGTCCCGCAGAAGGGAAGTAAATTGATATATCAGTTTAAGCCCTAGACCCTATTAGAGGAGCTCCCGTCAGGTTAATGCGATAGCCTCCACATTTGCCCCCCCCACACACTGCCCTCTCACTGTTACACCCATCCCCACCCCCCGTCTGCCCCCACGCCCCTCTTCCAGGGGCAGGAGGTCCTAATTCCTCCCTCCTGCTTGCAGCAATCTCATTTGAGTTCTATCATCAGTAATGTTCTTCCCATAGCAGTGGATCTGATAGGTGGTAAATCACAGAGGCTGGCTCGCTCAGGCTCGTCGCTCCCCAGGACTGATTTAAGGCGCCAGTGCTGTCCCGCTAATCGCCCAGGGCCGAGGAAAGCTCTGCATGTCACCCGTCTGCCCGCCCGCTCATTCGGGCATCTTTTTCGGCCCTGAAGCATTTGGCTGCCTTCAGGACTGCGCTGGAGCGTAGTCAATTCAGCAACTACTCCCAGACACATACACACACACACACACACACACACACACACACACACACACACACACACACATACACACACACACACACACACACACAAGCACACACATACACACACACACACACACACACACACACACACACACCAACCCCCTGCTTCTCATTCCCCCAGCTATAGCTGCCATTCTGCCTGTCTAACGTCACCCATCTGCAGGGGACTGCCCACTCAGTGCCATTGTGGTCAATCTGCCAATCAATCCCCCCTCTGTCACACACACACACACACACACGCACACACATGGACACACAGACCCCAGAGGTGAGGCGAGGGGCTCATCCATTTTTAACGACATGCAGAAACACATTTACATTAAAAATGTAGAGTGGTGTCTTCTTAATTCAGACAACCTGTATTTATTATTAAACCTTTGTCTTTGGGGTCAGATTGCAGGGGTATCGGGCTGTCCGTCACACTTCCTGCTCGTTCCGTCAAAGACGTGTAGTCTGATATATTCCCACATGGGTCACAGCACCCTTTGATTCTGTCTGATGGCCTGAGGATACACATCACCTGCAAATCCAACAAAGTTGGCTTCACACACACACCAGGTTTATGGTATGAACCCTAATTACTATAGATTTTTAGCTGTGTGTGTGTTGTAACATGAGTTGTTTAACTGCAGAATAGCTTTTTAATGCTTCTGTTCGCTATATGTCAAATGTGTAAATGTCTCTGTCTATGATGCTTGTCAAAGTCATTAAACTTGCATTATTTCAGTGCAAGTCTGACTCCATTGACATAAAAAGGCATCCACACAGCTCACAAGAAAACCTCTGTGTATACATCATGGCAGAGTGAATATCCAGTGTTAGTCAACTGAGGACATAGGTCACACCTCCTGACCCAGAGGAGCCCAACTGATTGGATGACACTGTCTGAGTGGCATGCGTCATCTGGTTTTCTTTACTCCCGTGGCAGAGCATGGGGGAGCTTCCAAGGGATGTGGGATTCATTTGCGAGGGCAGGCCTCTGAAATCTCAGTCAGAATTCCTCTCTCCTCATTTCTTCTGTCGCCTCATTAGTACGGTCCTTTTGTCTTCGGATGTTTGCGTTTCTTTAGTTTTCCTTTGTGTTTGGCCCCGACAACAAAGTATGGGTTGCATTTAAAGGGCCTGTTGTTTATTGGTTTGAACAACATTTGTTCCATTATTGTTTTTGGGCAAACCAGAGAAGGAGGCAAGTAAATTGGGCGAAAATGCATCTCCTCTTAAATTAAAGCCATGAGGGGTTTCATCATGTTAAACAATAAATTTGCTTTGGTTATTGAGTTTTATCCTGTAAACCTCATTCCCCCATTCCAGAAGGGCTCATTTTAGTGGATGGACATCAGCTGGTATTCACAAAGAGACTTGTATATACCAATCAGCCCACCAAATAAAAACAATAGTGTGGGTGATTTGCTGAATTTTTTGTTTGTATATTGCCACAAAAAAAAGTTTTTAAACAACACAGGCCAACTTACACACACATACACACACAACAGATAAACACATGAATATGTACACACATCCATAAACACACATTACTGAGAAAATTGCATATACCGAGAAATCTTCACAAGGGAATAGATGGGCTGATTTTAAATGCTGCATATGCTTTCTGCATATCTGTGGGTTGTGGAGAAATGCACATAAACAACACAGATATGCAACTCCCCCCTCCCTTGCACCCAGTCTAACACACTCGCTGACACACACACACTCACACACACACACACACACACACACACACACACAGAGAGTCTGACCTGGCCCAAGTGGAGTGCCTCAGCTCTGGAGCTGAGGAGGGCTGTGTGGTGGCAGAGCTGTGCTCTGATGGGCTCGATCCAGTGTTCACTGGAGCCTTGCGCATATATATCGAATTTTTGAATATCTAAACCATTATTTAGCATCCAAATCAGTTCTGCTTGTCTGACTGATGGACAATTTCAGCGTGACCCTGGCTCTTTGCATGTGACCTATACTGTCGAGATCGTTGCATACTGTTTGGGTGCTCGCATGACTTTTTTTTTCCTCCATCCCCTGCATACTTTGATCCTTTTAACATGCTCTTTGTGTTGGCATTCATAAAATATTTACAACCCTACAATGGCTTCCTCATATCTCTGTGTACAATTATTGGCATGATTCCTGTTCTGTCAAGCCATTTCCGGGCAGGAGCAAGTTCATTTAGTGGTTACTTTTCATTTTTCTTGTCAGTTCAAGCTGTTTTTGTCATGAATTAATAAGGCCAAAAAATAAAAAGTAGAGATAATGTGGTTCAATGCTTTCCATGTTTTAGAGACATCATAAATATTTATGCTCACAGTGCTGGTTAGACTGATTGCATTTCAAAGACACAAGCAAATATAATAATAATAATAATAATAATAATAATAATAATAATAATAATAATAATGCTTTTACCATTAAATAATAAAGGTATTTTTACATAGCACAGCCATTCGCAGTCCTTGCCTGTACTACTGCAGCCATCTGACTGATTTGCATTTGCTCATTTTATATAAGGGATTTAGAGAACACCTAGGCATGTGTGATGTGGCTGAGGCGTAAATTCAGATTTCCTCTATGGGGCTCTGAATGAAAATGCAATCACTTTTTTTCCCGGCGTTTAATAAATGTCCTGGAGGTTTATTAATGTGCAAATGGGTGGGAGCAGTGCTCCCTCTTGCCTTGCGCTGCACTTGCACAGAGGCCCACAGCTGTTTAAGGGCCAGATTCAGGATTTAAGCTCGTGGCACTCCGCTGGGGGGGTCTTGCATTAGTATTTAATTCTCAGACAGCGAGAGTAAGAGAGAGAGAGAGACAGAGAAAGAGACTATGCTTGCGCTGGTGTGTGTGTGTGAGTGTCTGTGTCTGTGTGTGTGCACTTCAGTAAGTGAGTATATATGTGTGTGTGTTAGAGAGAGAGAGAGAGAGTGAATGTGCAATGGACTCCATTACCTGCTGCAGTGGATGCATGTTTACTCATCTGTACCACACTCAAATAAGTTCCTCCAGCTCCCATCCCCTGCTCAATGGTGGGGCCCTGTGCCACAAGAAATTGCCTTTATAGATGGAACACATACTGGAGCTGATAGCACAGGCACACACCATCACTTCGCTTTCTCTCTCTCTCTCTCTCTCTCTCTCTCCTGCGCAGAATAAGCAAATCTACGGATAAAGAGGCATGGGCTCCCAACTTAAGTCATATGAATGCAAATAGGATTAAGCATTTGAAGTGGCAGCTGATATACAGTTTACAGTGCATATATAGCAGAGCTCCGTTTCATAGCGCTCCCTCTCTCTGTTTCTTTCTCTCTCTCTCTTTCTCTTTCTCTCGCTCAGATACAGAGTTATTCATCGCACAAATTCCCTCTGGGATTTGCGCTTAAGTTTTGCCTCTCTTAAAAGCTCATTGTGGTTCGAGTCAGGTGTGAGTAATATTTTTTTTCTTCATTTTTTTTTGTTGGACTGTCATGTGTAGAGAAATGATTGGCCTGTTGTAATTCGCATTTGTTTTACCAAACTTGCCAGAGTGCAGTACAAAGGCCCTTCTCTCTCACTGCTTCAGACAGCCCTCTTAAAAGTTTCTCAGTTGACTGCTTTAACAAGCATTTAACCGACTGATCTAAAAATGTTATTTATTTTTTTTTAATAATTTTCACTTCACGCTGAGGCCATTTTCTCTCTATTCACAAAGTCACTAAACCGTGCTTGTGTTCTGTGTCCATAACCTCTGTCTGACTGTTGACGGCAATAAATAACTGCCTGACGTTTGAAAGTAGCTTTTCTTGTCAGAGAAAGGGGAGTAACCAGATGGGGGCTGTGTCTCATATACTCGGCCTCATTAGTGCTCGATTTGGTCACCTCCACTATGTACACTTGCACAGCAACTTAGTGTCAAAGGGGGGTGGGGGAGAGGGGCGTCCACTCCGACCATGTCCTGACTGAGGGGGTCCGGTCAGGGCAGGCCTGGTCTGGTCTATCTCTCGGTGCTGGGTGAAGCGGAGGGGCCCCAGAGCCAGAGCCGTAAATTTGGGGATCTCCCCCCTCTCTTCCCCACCACCCTTCGTTAGGAGTTGCGGGTCGGCTCGCACCGTAACTCATCTCGATCCGTAGCGGTCTTTAGTTGCCTTTCAGAGGTCATAAAGCACCATGTCGTTCAAAAAGCGAGAGACGAAGAGAAAGAGAGAGTGAGAAACAGAGAGAGTGAGAGAAAGAGAGGGGAATGTCCAGTGCACTAGCACAGTGAGGTCAGGTGCCAGCATTTGACATGATATACAGAGGCTGGGGCACTCTCCTCTGACACAGGACTAACTAGGCTGCTTTACAAGACCTCTCATCTTACTCTCTCTCTCTCTCTCTTTCTGTCAGTGGTGAGCAGTTCATCACACCTCGGCCACCTTTATGGTACATGGCAGCGCTCTCTGGTGTTGGAGGTTTGGAGCTTTTGCTGGAGATGGGGACCGACAAGGCCATGAATAAAAGAATCTCACCGGCAGCACGGAAAGCTAAATCAGTGCAAGTGGACGAGGGAACAGTCAGCTGGCTAGGAGGGAACTTCAATTGCAGTGAGTCCATTTTCCCTTCAGCACAGTTTTGAAATGGGGGTAAAAAGGTGTGTGTGTGTGTGTGTGTGTGTGTGTGTCTATTTGAATACCTGGGAGCACATAGCAAGAGTGTTTTTGATGCTATTAATTTTTTATTTAGCACATTAGTGACATCTGTGAAATCTTTCGTAACAAATGCATCTGTTGGAGGGATCAGTTTTGAGTAAGTGAAACTACTTTTCTCTAAGGTTCAAATAGAAGGGTTCCAAGGAACTGTCATCAACACAAATCCATCTGCCAAAACAGGCTGCTTTCAGATGTGTAAAAAAGCCGTCATCACAACACTGAAATACGATCCTTAGTCAAAAAAAGACCCATCGCTATTGTGAGCTCAGTTTCACAATCACTGTTGCTGTTCTTACTTCACACTGCTAACATTCTGTAAGTCTATTAGCATTGGAAGATCCTCTTACAGTGGGGCATCTGTGGCGCTGGCCATAGGGAGGAGTATATGTACAAGTGTGTGTGTGTGTGTGTTTGCGTTTAGGCTTGTTTATGCTGTGTTTGGGGAGGCTGGTCTTTGTTTGTTGTGTCTGTGTGTATGTTTAGGCATGTGTGTGCATATGTCTCTGTATATGTTTTGTGTGAGTGTGCTTGTGTGTGTGTGTGTTGATGCTGTAGTATTTGGAGGAAGCAGGGGTGGGGGGGGGCAAAAATACCACATGGTGTTGATCTTCCCAGCCTCCTCTCATGCCTGCTTGTTCTCTCTCCCTCTGCAGCACAGATCTGACTGCAAGGCAGACATGGCATCTCGCACCGCTCTCCCCTTTGTAAACGTTTTCTCGAGCGGGCAAACAAAGAGCTGCTGAAAGTCTAATGAGTTAATTATCACAGCGCACAGGACAATCAAAGCAGAAACCTCAATGAAGTTTGTAACACTTTACATTCTAGGTAGGTAAGATCCGCAACCCTCATGAATATACAGGCCCCCCTATCAATTAGTGTTGAATAATACATGTGCTTCGTTTGAGTGTAATAAAGAAGCATAACTCACAGGTCAACGTCTAGCAGCAGAGAACAATACACACAGAAGAAAAGGTGCTGAGACAGAGGGAGAGAGACAGAGGGAGAGTAGGGGAAAGAGAGAAAGGGATAGAGAGGAGAACAGAAAAGAGCAAGGGATTGGGCTCAGATGGTGTGTTCAATCACTAGCAGGTGAGAGGATGAGTGCACCCACACCCCACCACCACCAACACCACCACACTCACACACACACTCACACACACTCCACTGATGGGGGTGGAGAGACAACGGCAGGACACAATGTCCTCTGATTGGATTTTTTCAAAGGGCTGGTTTATAAGTAGAATGCTAATTGTGCTGGCTGTCCAATGTTTTGTTTACGGTGTTCGGCAGGCTCATTAGGAAAGAACTGGGTTACACGTTTGTCTTTTAATCATCTCTGGACAGGTGCTAGTTAGTTAGCCAAAGAAAAAGAAAGAGAGAGAGAGACAGAGAGAGAGAAAGAAAGAGAGAGAGGATGAAGATACAAAGTCACCTAATCAGGAAGCATGAAGAAGATAGGTCAGGCCTAATATGAAATCAAAAAGACTTCAGGCCAAATCACTGGCTGCAAAACAAATTGTAGTAAAAGAATATGAATCATAATGAAATGTACTGTACTGTGCTAACAGTGTTTGGACTACAATGGATGACCAGGTTGTTTTACATGGAGCATGTGAATGGCTTAGGAAGAAAATGGTTTTGAAGTGAAATGAAAAGTGGTAAATGCTGGCAGCTATGTTTTCATTTCATGAGCGCAGATATAATCTCTCGGACTCAAGGCAGTTGGCACCCCGTGAAAAAAAACCCTTCCCACTCCCCTTGCGCCAGCTGGTGTTAATGTCCGTCACCTGTGTCAGGCCCCCGCCATGACGTCATCGGGAAGGAAAGCCCCCAGAATCCTGGGGCCGGTCAGATCTTTTATTGTCACGACGACATCTGGGCCCACAATGGTGTGCCGGTGGTTTCAGGCGGAGGCCGCTGCTTTAGGTTAAAGCCTAAAAATAAGGACTGTCTTCAGAAGGCTCTGCCACAGGCGGAGAGGAAATGCTTTGATTCACCCCCTCCTCTCCCTCAACACCCCCCACCCCACCCACCCCCCTCCTCCCAAGCCCACCTCACTTTTTCATTTTTATTAGAATATTCAATAAAGCTGTATCTGGTGAACAGGTGGCGGAGACTCTATTCCCCCTATAGCGATGAAACTCCCCTACTTAAAACATATTGGCATAACACAGACACATGCACACACCACACATGCACACGCACACGCACACGCACACACACACATATTTAGACAGACAGATCGACAGACAGACTCACATATACACACATTCAGACAGACAGACAGACACACACACTCACACACACGCAAAATCTTCATCAAGGCCAAGACATGCCCATCACTGTATTTTTAGACCCCAAAGGGATGCTTGTTTTTCCTGAGAGTGACACGACAGGTCTTTGTGATCGTGAATGTGTTTTGGTTGAGAGATGAAGTGTTTGAGAGGAGGAGGAGGAGGAGGAAGACGAGGAGAATGATGAAGGTGATGACAATGGGTGGTTTGACAGTGATTGAGATGATCATAAGAAGTAGATGTGTAACCACACATATAAACACCACCACTAATACTGTACTATCCATGTCTTCTTCTGATCCTTTCTTTTTATGTGGAACATCATGTACAAACACACTTAGACTTATCATCTCACTGTCTCCATTGATAGATAGAAAGATATACTAGATGGGTTTGTGTTCAAGGCTGCTCGGTGGTAAAATGTATGAGGAATTATTTATATCACCATTATACAGTAGAGCTCAATGTTGTTTTTCCTACTGAGAAATCTTCCAGCATCCCCACCACAGAGTAGTTACAGCATTTCTGTATAGTTTGTTAACTTTCATATATTTGTCTGTCGCATTTGTAAAAGCACATTTTTTTCTTTTGCTAAACATTTCCTGCGAATTAGTAAATGAATGTTTTAACCTTCCCAGATATGGGCAGTAATTTTTGCCTCTGTACGACACGCGTGGGCTCTAATGACCTTTAGCTGGCCTGGCAGGTTTTAAGTGCGATCAGTGGGGGGATGTTTAATATGTTTAAGCATGTTGTCCTCCTCCCCTCGAGATTACACTAACCATACCAATTAACCCAGCCTCATTAGTGGGGAAGGCTGGAGTGGTGCCCCCCATCCCCCACCCCCTGCCATCACAATCTGTCATTTTGTTAAAAGGAGTGTATGTGTGTGTGTGTGTGTGTGTGTGTGTACGTGAAGAGGGCATGTGTAAACTATATTTGTTGCACATGTTTGTGTGTATGTATGAGTGTCTTACAGTGTGCTCTCTCTCTGTCTTTTCTAGTGTTGTTATGTACACTAAAGTGTGTGTGTGTTTGTGTGTGCTGGTGTGTGTATTTACGTGTTTGCCAGAGTGTGTGTACAGTATCTGAGTGTATAAGCCTAATTACCAGTCAGAGATCAGGCCCATGGAGAGGCTCCGTAATCCACTGTTGTGCTTTCCTTCTCTGAACAGAACTTATTGCTAATGCACACTCTCTCTCTCACACACACACACACACACACACACACACACATGCATTATGCACATTTACAGACATACAAACATATTCAAAGAAAAACTCCCACACACACACATACACACACACACACACTCATACACACACTAACATATGCAGACAGCACCCCCTGTCTCTCCCTGGGCCTTCTCTTCCTCTCCATATAACTTTCATGTGTATTTGGACTCTTTTCCCCCCCGGTGGGTAATTTATGAATGCCTAAAACTGGGGAGCCACTCATGCTATCTGAGGTTTAAAGTGTCTGTACATGTGTGTGTATCTGTGTGCATATGTGCACAGCATATGCCTCTGTTCTATCTCTGTGTGTGTATATATGTGTGTGTGTGTGTGTGTGTCTGAAAATATGAGTTTTTGTTTGGTGCTACGAGGACATTCATCTGTACATACTGTCTCTGTACATCTGTGTGTGTGTGTGTGTGTGTGTGTGTGTGTGTGTGTGTGTGTGTGTGTGTGTGTGTGCATTGCGAGTGTGCCTTTTCCATGGCCAGGCTGAGAGGAGCATGCTGCTGGTGTGCGCGGCTGCACAGACACACATCAGAGAGGCGAAGGGGGAAGTGTCCTGCTGTTGCGGGTGCTGCTGGCTGTTATCTTTGGACTGTGAAGCTGTGCTGTCCCACTGCCGACCGCCGCGCTACACCAACACGCCGTTATGTCACCAGCTTCATTAGTAGGCCTCTGGGACAGGTCGCTCTGCACTGACATGAGCCCACATCAGTCCATAAATCACTTCCTGATCCCCATCTAGCTGTGTTTGGAGCAGATAGGGCTGCCTGGTGTGCGCACGCCTCTCTTCCCCTGAAGAAACAGGATTTGGCTTATTTCCTGAATCTACAGGTTAGTGCAAGGGTTTAATATAGCCATTCCTCTAATAAAAATGGCAAACAAAGGGAGTGACGGGTGTTGCCGCGTTCGCCGGTGACGTTCGTAACCAGGCCAGTAACCTTTTCTGACACGATGAACTATCCATCACCTTCTCATCTCTCTGAAATAGGCCCTGCGTACATGGAAGTGGTCCAGCCTCATGGAAACGCGTGCTGTTATCTCTGTTTTCCAAAGACATGTTAGCATGAAGTGAAAGAAGTACAGATGCCAGATTTTTTTTTGAAGCGACAGCTTGGGAGGCAAAAAATCTGTCCTTTGAAAAGAGAGATGAAAAAAAAAACAACTGATGAAAAAAATGCAACCATATGCCAAAGTAAAAAGCTGTTTCATCATATGGACATTTGATATTATCTGAAGAGACAATTATATTAACATTTTTAATATGTTACAGCACTGTGTAGGCCTTGCTCCTGATTATAGACATTTTTAGCAGTCAGATATCAGTTCATTTAGAATAATTTTTTTGTAGTCTCATGTTAAACTGCTTTCATCTTTTGATTGCCTAGGGATTAACAAAAGGGACATTATCGAGTGTGCAAGCTGCGTGTCTTTCTAGCGGCAGAAGAGAGCCTTCAGAGTTTTTTTTTCTCTGCTCAGAGAATGGTTCTATATTTGAGTTTACATTGGAGGCTTCAAATAGTTTGAAACAGTCAAGGGTATCTGGGCCCCCCTGCACTTAATCAAAGAACATAAGCACAGGATGGCTTTGATAGCTGGGGCCCCGCTCACTCACTCACCATATAACTGCTGTTTGTTTATCATCCCCTCCTACAGGAAATTAAAGCTGTCGTCTACACTGTGTTTAGTGTAATTGGTCAGTTTTTGTTATTCACATTTAGTCAGGCTACTGCTGTTTCACTTTACCTGTTATTGTAGAAAACAATTATGGAAGACTTGGATAGGGTTAGAAGAGAGGCAGGAGTGTGTACCAGAGTTATACAGACTCTCTCTCTCTCTCTCTTTCTTGTGTTCTCTCTATCTTAACTTTCTCTTCCTCTAGGTTTCTCTTTCTCTTCCCTCCCTCCTCTCTAGCTCTCTCTCTCTCTCTCTTTCTCCAGTAAGTTTTTCTCTCTGTGAACTACATCCAGACACAGTGAACAAGCTGGCAACAAGGTACGGAGCAGGACATGTGGCTTCCTGCCATAGAAGACTTCAAACAGAATGGAGGAGGAGTTACTTAACATCAGGGCTACTCGCGGGAAGCTCCTGCGACAACGACAGCATTAATTCACAGCCTGAACTGCACACACACACAACCAGTTACACACACAGACAGTTATTCAAGCCTTGCTCAAAGATAGGAATAAACAAATGCACACACACAAGCACAAACACACACACAGGTGTAGAGGCGTTTGTACATGCAGACACACACATACCCACACAAACTCTCACAATGTCAGTCTAAACAATTTTTGGAGAAGAATACTGTATTCTTCTGGGTGTTGGTTTGGAGACGTTTAATCGGAAATAAAAGGAGGTACACACTCTTCGCTGTCTGACTGATACACAGCTGTTCCGTCACCACATTCTGCAGCGCTGAATCAAAACATTTTGTTTTTCGGAAATTCAAGAACACGCGGCATACGGTGGAGAAATAAATTGGCGTCGTTTGGGTTGTTTGCCCGCCTTGTAACAACAGCTAACAGCCACGAGGCTCAGAGACAAAAGAATACTGATTTCAGTTACACATCAGAAGTCAAGCAGCGATGTTGCTCTGTCTGCCAAAATGACACTCAAATAAGCTGTAATGACTACCTTTTTCTTTTTCTTCTTTCCCCTCCATCTCTCTCTCTCTCTCTCTGTTGCTGTCTCTCTGTCTTTTTGAAAACCCCACCCAGTATGCAACGCACGTAAACTAGCAGTGCACGCTCAGAACTTGAGGAGTTTTGAAAGTTGAAAGAGCCCCTTTTTTCTTCAGAAACCAGTTGTGATGTTTCCTCACCTGTCTTTTGTGTTGAGCCTGGTAGATGACGACGCCATTATGTTGGTTGGTAGCTGGGGGTGGAGATGGCGGGCGGGCAGGCAGGCGGGTAGATCTGGGTGGAGGTGGGGGTGGATGGATGGGTGGTGCAGTTGTGACAGCCTTCAGTACTCATTTGAAAAGCAGATTCGGCAGCTTGTGAGAGCGATGCCTCTCTCTTAAGAAATGCACTTTTCTTCGCAGGCTCTTTCAAGAATCTTGTTAGACACAAAAGGAGCAGTGGCTCCCGCAGATGGGGGAAAAGGAGAGGAGGAGGAAGAAGATGGAAAAAAAACACTTTCAAAAAAATTAGTATAAACGTGCATGCCAGGTACAAGAATGTCTGCTAGAATTTTCTGTGCTGCTTGAAACAGTGCAGTTTAAGGGCTTAAAGGCTGACCTTGAATCGTCTCCTGTCAGAAATGTGTTAGTAGTCCTGCCTCCTGCCTGTCTAGGCATGCCAGAATCATGACATTGTTTATTCACTTTGATTTGTCAAGGATGCATGCAAGACTATTGACAAAAGATCTTCCTCTCTCCTCATCCTGCTTCCTCCTCTCTCTCTCTCTTTCTCTCTCCCTCCCTACCTCCCTACCTCCCTCCATCTCTGTCTCTCAGTCTCGATTTTTCTTACTCTTTCTCTCTATTTCTTATAGTTTATTTCTATCCTACTCTCCCACATACATTCTGTCTCTCTCCCACCTTATCCCCTCTTTCTCTTTTTCTCTCTGCAAGTGCCACTTAGGTGGTGCATATATTTTATATGCAGGGCCCCTCAATGAGGTGCGACTCTAATGATGTACCTCTGCTAGTGGTACTTAGAGAAACACTGATGAAATGTGTTTTTAAGGGTCAACAGCGCTCATTAGAATTGCAGCAGCCATGAACCACTTGTCATGCATGTCACAAACCTCTCTCTATCTCTCTCTCTCTCTCTTTCTCTCTCTCTCTCTCTCTCTCTCAATCCCCCCCCCCCCCCCCACCCCCCGTCTCCCTCCTACTGCTTGCGCACCTCCCTTCTCCATACGGGGATAAAGGTTGTCCATATGTGGCACTGGGCTCTCTCTGTGTGGCACATCAAACCCTAGAAAGGGAATCCTTTATGTGCCACCCCCCATTATTGAACAGCATGGAGACGGCTAATGAGGGCAAAGGCAAAAGGAATATTTCCACCACTTTGCTCTTAGACAGACACTGGCACAGAAAGAAACCCGCAAAGTCTTCAGGGAATCATTGTTTTAGCAGGGGGTGGAGAGGGGTGGGGGGGTCGGTAGAGAGACGGAGAGAGAGAGAGAGAGAGGGGGGGGGGGGGGGGGGGGGGGGAGAGAACAAAAGCAGTGAGTGTTTTTTTTTTCAGCCCCTCTTCCTTTTTAGTCATCAATGCTCGACTTCAGTTACGGCAACAGCTTGGTGAAATATTCACAAAACACACACACACACACACACACACACCATTGTATGTTTGTGGGCAAGTGTGTAGGTACACAATGTGCTGAAGACTACTAAGGGGTTTGTCGGCAGCCCTAACGCAAACAATCTTTGGCTCTTGGGTGTGTATATGCTTCCACATCTCGGCTGTAAACGTCCATGTTCTGGAGTGTGTGTGGGTAGTGTAAGGGTTTGTGTGTATGGGGGTGGATGTCTGTGAGTGCAATCGTGTGCATATTTTGTGCTTGTGTGTATGTTTGTGTTTGTGCGTTGAGTATACACATGGTGTGTGTGTGTGTGTGTGTGTGTGTGTGTGTAGAGGTCTAGTGGTGCTGATAAAAAGGTAGCTGTGACATTTCCAATTTTCCATGCACCAGCCTACTCCATTTTCATCCCTGCTGCCTCCTTCCATGCTAGAGTAAGCCTCTAGGATTGACAATAATTACAGCCTGCATCAAATGAAGAGGGTAATATGAACACAGCTTTGCCATAATTGCCTTTTCATTATTTGCTAACAGTGAGCTATTCAGTCATAAGAAAGAGATTGCATAGTAATTGGCTGACAATGGGAAGCTGAAGCTCTGTTCAGTCGCTGTAGTAATTTTTGTGTTGCTGTGAAGGTTTTTTGGGGGTCTTTTTTATTAAAAATCTGAAGCATTAAACTGTAATTTAAAACTACAATTTCCAGCATGAATGAAAATCGCGGTATTAACACAAGCTCCTATTTAGAGTGGAACATCCTATTAGCAGTATTAGCGGTAGTTGGTAAGTTTCCATATGCGCTGTCTCTACCCCAAATGGGATTTGGACAGCTTTGTTTCTCGCACACTCATTCAGACCCATGAAAACCCCACAACACAACATCCGCCACCGCATCCGTGTGTACTGTACACGGCTCCATATTGAATGCTGAATGCCCATGCCAACGCTAAACCACCACTGTAGCATGTACCCCACACCCTGCTCTCCTGTGTGTGTGTGTGTGTGTGTGTGTGTGTGTGTGTGTGTGTGTGAGAGAGAGAGAGAGAGAGAGAGAGTGTTTGGCTGGAAGCAATGAGATTATTTTGCCAGGGGGATGGTTAAGGATAAATAAGCATGTGGATGATCCATAGCTAAAGCAGCAGGGTCTGATCCCCTAATGCACTCTGAGTGTGAGATAAAACCATCTTACAGGGCCAAGCCCTTCATGACTAACCAACACTTGTGCTCTAATTAGTAGGACTGCATCCATTCACCGCTTGTGTCCTAGAGGCCTAGCGGGACTTGCTCTGACATGCAAGTCATTTCGTTTTAATCAGTGTTAGCCACTGCTATGTGATGTGTGTCCTTAGACACATGGAGGTGCATTCCATATGGTACGCATATCCCATAATATTTTCCCAGCAAGTCCATCCGGACCTGCACATCAGAGAAGCTGTTGTGCTGTAGTAGAGGCAGAAAAATGTTAATTTGTGTAAATAGGATTTTGAGGTTATGGCTCGCCTTGTGGAAATCTCAAGGACAATGGAGAGCGAGGTGGGGAGCGAGACAGATGATGATGATGACAGTGGCAGTGGTCTTCCACTTGTAAAAACGCTGCGGCAGTGAGTGTGGGGCGAAATGGGTCACTAACTTTTTTTTTCTCTTCTTTTGTCTGCAGGCCTCCATGATTGGCTCATCTGACGCTGAGAAAAGCAGGGAGCATCTGAGAGATACACATGTAAGGTGATTACTGTTCCCTAGGCCTGTGCTAAGCCAACTCCAGAGGAATGTGGTGTGATGGTCATTCTACAGAGTCAGCTACTTTCACCATTGACCCGTGTGGCTAGAGGCCTTCAGTTACTCATGGGAGAAACAGTGCACTGGAATTCCTGTGAAATGATTGTTTTCAAATGTTTGATTATTTATGTTGACAGACCAGGAAAGCAGCGTGTTTGTTTTGAATGAATTGGGTCCTTCACAACGTCTCTGAAATTCTTCTCTCTCACCTTCCCAACCCTCTCCCCCACCGACACACACCCCTTTCTTTCCCTAGGCTATTAAATCGGACCATCTTCTAAACCAAGCCATGGATCAATATTTATTTTATCCAGCACATGGCTCCTGTGCTCCTTGGTAGTCTTTCAATAGTTCAGCCGTGGTGGTTGCACAAAATAAAAAAAGTAAATTAAATTCACAATGATAACAATGGAGTGGACTGTCTATGGCTGTGTATGTCTGCTAACGCTAAGTATCCACAGGCACCACCAATGATTAAGGGAGGGTGAGGGGTGATGTGGTGAGGAAAAAGTAGATCGATTAGGAGAAACAAACAGTGCTGCCTAGCTGAGACCCTGGCCATTATAGCCTGCGAACAACTCGGGGCTAAAGTGCGCGAGCGAGCGCCATCGATAAGCCTCTTGTGTAGCGCCGTCGACTCACTGGCAGCTCCCCTGCGTGCTAGCCGCGTGTTAGCGCTTGATTACTCCTCTCCCTGATCATCAGCACCACACTACAGCCAGCCAGAGGCCCTCTCTCTTTGAGGTGCGAGAGCCCGGTGTCATAATTATCTAACACAACAGGCCTGCCGCTCCTATTGGTAATTAGTGCTGCTAAAGAAAAAAAAGAAAAAAAGAAACTGATTGCTACGGCTTCCTGTTATCACCCCCTTTTAATGTTTAAACATTTACTTTGTGCTTGAAGGATTTGTTTGTATATATCTCATGTGTGATGAGCGCTTTTCAAGTAATTGGCTCCTAGGGGACAGTACTTTCTAACAGTTAAAGAATAATTACAGCCCTATGAAACGTTAAACTGCCCTGGCTGTCTTTCGCAGGGACTTAATTGCATGCAACAAGTAAGGCAGGCTTTTTTTATTTTGTTCCATCACAAGCACGGACGGAACTTTCATGGAAACACACAGAAATTTTGTAGAGCAGTAAATACCCTCGCTCATGCTAATTTTGTAGGACACCAAAGCGGCATTGAAGGGCAGGTCTTTTATTAGAACTGATGGTGCTGGCTTTTTTTTACTTGGTCTTTGTCTTCTTTTAATGTTATGGAATGAGCGTCAGAGATTGTTTTGCCGGCTTCTCTCTAATACCTACGCTTCATGCTATGCATATATGGTAAAGCAGAAAGTGATTATTTCTGAGATTCTGCTATCCTCCAATCTGGTGGTCTTTTTTGTTCTTCACCCTGATGTAGTAGAGAGCCCTTTGTTTCATTTCTTCATTTGTGTTTTTGTTTATTTCATGATGCAAACAATAACTCCCCGGCCTGTGTGGTGTTCAGAAGCTTTCACAGCGTGTCTCTTTCTCTTTGAACTGTCAGCTCTTTGTTTTCTCTCTGCAGTGTCTGATTAGATATTTTAATACTGGATTTAATAACAATTGAGAAATTTAATGAAATCCTTAAAAAAAGATTTGTTGAATTAATAGGCCAAATTATAATTCTCTTGGCTATTTCATAAGACATCCATTATTCAAAAGAGGTGGGGAAAAAAGAAAAGAAAAAAGAACTTACTGGGGAAATATAATTTTGGCCCCACTTATTCATAATTTCTGTGTGTGTGTGTGTGTGTGTGTGTGTATGCATATAGAGCTCATTGTCTATTGTTCATATACTTGCCTTCTCTATGTGGGCATTTCTGGCTCTCTGATGTCTTTTCTGCAGGGTTTGCAGTGCTCAGCAGGACAGCTGCCCCCCGTGCCGGTGGACGATGCCCACTGAGGAGGCTCTGTCTGTGGACACACGTGGATGCCCACCGCCCTAGGTCAGCACCACATCTTCCTCCCCCTCCTCCTCCTCCTCGAGGCCACATCACACACCCTGCCTCGCCATCACAGCAGGCTGCATGGTATTTCAGAAATAAGGGGGATCATTTGCACGAGGAAGATTAGTACCACTTAGCATGCCTGAGCGTCTAATTGGGCTATTTATCCCTGAGTTCATCTGTGAAAAGTGTGAAAAATTTAAAAGGTGTGTGTATGTGTGTGTGTGTGGTAAGTGTGGTGTTGGAGCCATGATCAAAAAGAGGACCAGCTACAGGGTGAGGTGGTTGTACTGTATGTCCCTTAATTAAGAGGAGAGGACAGCTTTTGGAAGCATGCTGTTCATAAGTTCAGCAGACCTTAAAAGGTTATCTCCTGAGGTCACTCGCCTTCCAACCTCCGTTTACGCTTTCTTCTTGTCAGCGTATGTGGAACCATGAAATATTGTCCCAGATATGCAGCCTATTTGCATACATGTACTTTGAGTTTGAAGACTGTGTGTATATATTATCATTATGGAAAAGATAACGCCTGGGTTTTGTGTGTGTTGCAAACCCCCCACCCCCTCACCCCCCGCCATATACATCTGTGTCCACGTGAAAGCCTGGTGGTTGCGTCTCTCAGTCTATGCCTCAAGCAATTTATTGCTCTCTCTCACATGCAACATGCTTGCATTACACCCACACCCCACATACACAGACCGACGAGGATGAGGTGTTTTTCTTTCTGCTGACACTCCACATGCAAATGATTTAAAGTTTGGAATACATCTCTTGTTTGGTATGCATTCTCTTGCTTTCTTTCTCCGCCCCCCACAACCCCCCTCCCCAACCCTGGTTGCTGTTTCTTTCTATCTCATTGCTTAACTACTGCATGCTATTGATTCCCGTCCAACAGACCTTCAGTAAATGCACCACTGAGTTAGGAGGAGTGGACGAGAGCGTTGCGGTCTGCATGCCTGGCATTCTTCCACTGGAGCTCAGGCCTGTGCTGGGCTGCAGAAGCAGAGGGAAGGCCTGTGGGTGTGAGAGCGAGGTTTGAGGGAGGAGAGAGAGGGGAGAGTGTGTGTGGCTGTGTGTGTGTGTGCAGTGGTTGAGGTTTTAGGTTAGATGGTGCTCAGACTGCTGAATGAAAGGGGAAGAGATCCACAGATTTGACCTCCACGTGCTCCCCGACAGACACACCAGGCACCAAAGTCTCCCCAGTGACGCAGTGGCCTTCTCCCCTAACATCCAGCCTCCCCCTTTGGCCTTTCCACCCCATACATCATGCAAAAGTTCCAAGAGAAGCGTTGCCTGTACTGTAAAGCGATAGAGATCGCTAACGCTAACATGCCTATATGGCCCCCGCTGCTGTCAAACCTGCCCGACATTCAAATTGACTCCTGATTTCCTGAGTGGAGCACTGATTCCTTCCTTACTTGAAGTAAAAAAAAAATCACACAGGAAGGGGTGAATTAGTTTTCCATCGCTGCAGCCTCATGAGCTCTGCACAGTGGGCCCTCTCTGTAAATGAGATGTCATTACATGCGTCAGCCTCACGCACCGAGTGCTTAGTGCTTAGTGCAGGTTCACCAGTGCCACGCGCTCCTGCAGATTGCTTGGCTCAGATAGAGGTTTGTGGGATTTTTCCTTTCCTTTTTTTTGTACTGGGAATAAATCATCTCAGTCATCTCATCCTCTCTTTACATAGGGGTATGTGCTTTAGGCATTTAGACAGGGGAGAGAGCTGAGGCATGCCTTCAAATTACAGCTTCACTCTACAGTTGCATACTAACTTAAACAAACACAGTCAGTTTGGGAAGGAGTCCATCTGACAGTCTAAAGACAGAGGAAACTGAGAACAATCCACTGTGAATGGTCAGCTGGGAGTTGTACTATACATACATCATACTGACTGATAAATATGTTTGATTGCCTGTTTTTGATTACCTGCTAATTTCTTTATGACAGTAAGTTTGTGATTGTATGTTTAACCTGCATGTCAGCATTCATCTGATGATATAGGCAATAATGCTTTATACTGGTGGGAAAAGCAATGTAAGGATGTATATTATATGAGTGTTTCATCTAGGTGTCTACTCAAGGTGGGATTGAGGTAGGGGAGGCCTGTGTGTGTGTGTGTGTGTGTGTCTCCCCAAGGGCCTGTCAGCATGACGACTTATGTGGCTCTGCAAGGGTGATGTTACACCCCATAAGCTGTCCTGATTTGCTGTCACCCTGAGCGCTGGCCTGCAGGTGAGTGACTCTCAGTCATGTTGTCTCAAAAAGAGAGAGAGAGAGAGAGAGTCACATGACATGTGAAGTCTCTCACACACTCTATCCACAGGCTAAGCATTGGCCTTCCTCTGGCATTTCAGACCACTTCAATTATGTTTCCACTCCTTTTTTCTCTCTCTTTTCTCTCTATCTGTCTCTATCTCTGTCTCTCTCTTTCTCTTTCACACACACACACACACACACACACACACACACACACACACACACACACACACACACACACACACACACACTGTGTATCCTTTTCGTTTTAACCTCCCATACTTGTAAGTGAGTGTAGACCTCTGATGTTTTTCCCATCACTAAGTCCCAGGTGTGGCCTCCTCACAATGACTGATTGGTTCCAGCTGCATGAGGAGCGGCGAGCACGAGGAGAGTGACGGGGGCTAAATGCTTATTTACGCTGACCCTAGCACCTGACTGAATAAATAACTGCTACAGCCCCCTTACAACACAGCACAACACAGGCATTGGCTAATCATCATTTTAGCCGCTGCATTTCAATTCATGCAGTTGTGACATTATACCTACAGCAGTTTCTCCATTTTTTCCCCAAGATTCATTGGACTTTGTTGTTGATATACAGTTCCTTTAAGAAATCCTAAGAGAGAGAGAGAGAGAGAGAGAGAGAGAGAGAGAGAGAAAGGGAGAGAGACAGAGAGCCCTGACGGGCTTTTTTTTGGCGTAAACAGGAGATTTTTTGGACAGGCTCATCGACGGAGTCCCGTCTTTCATTCGGGAAGCGAGACCCAGTGCCTGCTGGGTAAACAAATCCCCCTTTGTCTTAGCGTGCACTGAGTGATCTCCATTTAGGAGAGGGGACGGGTAAACACGGGTAGGCCTACACAGATACACATTGTAAACAGAGCGCTCATTAACTATAATGAGATGTTATGAGGAGACCTAGAACTCATTGTCTAGCTTCTCCAGGCTAACCTGCCTGCTATTGTTGTTGTTGTTTTTGCAAAGCAAATCATGGCTTTAGGTTAAAACCCGCCACATTCTTCTCTTGGGGTCAACCTCTCCCTCTGGCTCTCCTCAGGGGTGGTGGGGTGGTGGTGTTGGTGGAGGGTGTCGTCTTCAAGCGCTTCAACTCGTCTTTCTTTTCTCTCTCCTTGTGTTTTTTTAGCTATCTTTTCTCCTGGTGCTCCTTGCCCTACCTTTGCCCTCCCTCTTTTTTCCTCTCTTCCTTCCAGTGCGATATGCAGTCTTTCCTCAGGTCCGCTGCTTAATCTCTGTTTCTGTGGACCTTTCCACAGAAGATGGTGGTGCAGGAGGGGAGGGAAGGGGGGCACTCACCTTAATCCTCGGAGGTCGTGGCGCCCGTGAGCCCGGGCTCTTTGTACATCTTAGGGTTTAATGAGGCTGACATTGCTCACACGCTGGGGTCAGCCTGACCTTTGAATGCCTCTCTCTCTCTCTCTCTCTCCCTGCCCGCCCGCCCGCCGCCTGGTGCTTACTTGGCTTACCAGTCAGGCCTACAGTGGCACTCGGATACCGGCCCAGACCCCCACCCCTCCTCTCAACCTCTACCTGACTGGCCACCGCCAGTCTTGCCGACAGCGGCTCCCTGGCGCGGAATGTCATTTAAGGTGCATTATGGTGGCTGTGCATTCCGGGGGTAATTACTGCGCCTGATACGGGATACCTTTAAACCGCTCAGACTTATATGAGGGCTTGGACATGCATGGCTAGTGTAGCCTCTTTGACGACAATGAGTGGCTTCACCTTAGCTGCTAATTGGCCGGCTCCGGTCCCTGCCTCTGTGACTGTCTCGGCCTGTCTCCCTCTCTCCCTATCTTGCGCTATTTTTTTTCTGTGTTTTTTTGCCCCAGTGATTGGAGGCAATCTCCATTTGATGACAGTTTGCTGAGAGTTTATGGCCACATGCAGCCCGACACCCTAATTAGATTCTGTTATACAGGGCCCTGCATTTGACAAACATTTGAACAAAGCCGTGGGAGATGCCAGCGTTTGTTTGGTGAACTTTCTCTCTTCACAGAGCTGAAATACTTCTATGGGGAGGGGACTTGTTTTTTTTCCAATCTGTTGTCTTTGTCTCAGTTGTTTATTCTGAGAGCACTACAAATGACACTGAATGTGCTTCAATACAAATACAATTACGATAAAGCAACAATAAGGAAATAAAATAATATTTTCCACATGATAAAATGATAATTGATTTACTTACTATTTTAGTGTATCACCTAATAGTAATGGATTCGTTTACAGGCCATGTCAGACTTAATTTAGTGAAGTTGTGAATTAAGTTAAAGCAATGTCAAGTGAATGAGTATCTTTACTATTCAAGTTGTTGGCACAGGCTATAGAAAAGAGCAATCTCATGACAGTCTGTCAGTGAGGAGTTCTATGGGGGTACCTCCTCACCTACACCTTCTCTGAGCCTGATCTCTGATAAACATCGTTTGTGTGGTGTCCTCGGCACTCACGCCATCACATTTCCATCAGACAGAGCCTTTTCATTTCCCTCCTCTCCTCCCACTGCGTGCCGCTTATCTCCGCACCCATCGTGGCCCTTTCAAAGGGCCAACAAAGTAGATTTCCAATGGCCTCCTCGCCGTGTGACAAGATGTACCCCATTTCCTTGACTGTTCGACAGCAAGGTCACTGTTTTAGATTCCTTTGGCAGCTAGAGGAGAGAGAGAGAATGGAGAGGGAGGGAGGGAAGGAGAGAGAAAAAAGAGAAAGAGGGAGGGAGGGAGAGAGAAAGGAACGGAGCGGGAGATGGAAGAGAAGGGCTGAAAGCATCACAGTATAAGGGTCTGTCCTTTACTTCACAGGAGGTCATTCCCCAAAGCTGGCCATCATATTCATGCGGACAAGAGGAAAAGGAATGATAAAGGCGTGTGTGTGTAGGTGTGTGTGCACACATGCTTGCAGCTCTACCTGGATCTGATGTGCTGAATCACCACCATACCCACTTAATATTTCTCTCTGTTGGATTTTTTCTTTCTTTACCCCCAACCACCACCTCCCCAAACCACCACCACCACCACCACCACCACCCCACCCTACTTCACTCCCCTTTCGCTTTATCCCTCTGGATGTGTCTGTTCTGGCTGTCAGAGTGATAGGCTAATCTGACTGTCTGTGCTATGGGGAGAGCAGGAGAGAAGAGGCAACATCTGGTGTTGCATTCAGGGATTTGGACCCTTCAGATGGGCTTTTCTGCTCCATCAACGGTCCCCCCGAAGAGGAATCATCTCATTATATGCTGCTGCAGTGTGACCACTTAATAAATGTTCCTGCTGATACAGTCGACACCTCTCTGGTGCAAGAGCTTTTTTCCTCTTTTCACACAAGATAATGTAATGGGTATAAACATTTGAGTAACATTTATATACCATAATAACAATGTAATTACAAATGATCTCTGATAGAGGAAATAACAATAAAGCATTTAATGTTCATTTTCATTAGGAAAACATCATGAACCTATATGTTTTGTAAATCTAATTCTGCAATTTAGCATTTATTTACCGTAGGCTATTTTGAAATGATCAGGATGCTCTGTCATACTCTATGGTAGCAACAGTAAAGGACCATTACTCAAAAACAAATCTGTACATATTTTGTTTATACAAATAAGTGTGCTGAAGTCCTTTCAGATAAATCTGCTCATTTGACTGAGCGAGTATCTCCGTCTTAGCATAGGAATGATCGTGAAAGGCCTCGCTGTGGAAATATCAAGGAATCAATCCCACTGTGTTAATCTGTTTATCTGTTATTGCTGTGAAATTGAAGAGCTTCTTCCCGGTGCTGAATGCAGGGAATGAAAACAGATTGCCGAGTATTGGCACTCGCAGGCCCTGTCTCATCAGTATTGGTAATCCTGTTTAGGTTAGCATCTACAGTGGTGCCCGGACTCAGCCTACTCTCTCTGGCATTATTTTAACACCGGGGCTGTGGACCGTGACCTGGGTAAACCTGCCTTTTCTGAAATCAATCATGTTTATTTTGTTCACCCCCACACCACCACCACCACCAACCCCCATCCCCACCACCACCACCCCCCATCCCAACCATTCTCATCTCTACACTTATTTCCTTGTGTTGAAATCGCCACGTTTAACAGTGTCTGGTAGGGAGGGTTCCCCCTTCATCCCTGTTCAATATAGAATCCAGCCTGAACTCTGAACTCTGTGGTGGCTGGATATGTGTGTGTGTGTGCGATTTATTTTTTGTCATTGTGTATTTTGAGTCTGGCGCGGGAGGCTGCGCGGGCAGTATTTCAGATTTAAATGTCTTTTTGTGGGTGTATTTTATGTAGTGGTTGAGGAACGGTGCCAGAGGCCAAGCTGTAGATGAACTCACATTCTCTTCACACCCTCCAGTTTCAAATATGGTGGGAGGAGATGGGACAGACAGACAGACAGGCAGGCAGACAGACAGACAGACAGGCAGGCAGACGATGAGGAAAGGGGTGTATTCTCTGGCCTGAGAGGAAAAGTCACTGGATTTTGGCCTGAGAGATTTCCCCTTGCAAAGCCGAGGTGGTTTGGCCAAGGCCACAGCCGCACATGCCTAATAACTATTACACAAGCAGTCTGCCAAGAGCTGAATCCTTAAAATAAGCACTGACAGACTGGGAGCATGCCATCTGCACTGAGCAACGGGGGAGTTGGGTGCTGGTACTTGTCCCCAGTCAACCTGAGGACTTCAAGGTGACAACCCAAATTTCCTTTCTCTTCCCCACACATCCTATAATAACACCTCCTTCTGTTAGACAGGAGCCTTTGCTGCTGCTATTCAGTATCACTCTTGCCTACAGTTAAATGAAAAAACATTCCGTGAAGGAAATATTCAAAGTGAGAAAATGTAATTTGTTATTTGAAGTATATAAACAAAGAGAAAAAAGTAAACAATGCAAATGCTGCTAAAGTTCCTCCCAACCTCTAGAGGGAGTCACAAAGAAAACAAATGATACAAAAGCTTTGAATTACAGTGCTAATACTTCTAGCCCTTATATTGATTTTAAATCACCCAAGTAGAAATGCACAGGGACAATTACATACCAGCAGTGATACATGTGCTAGAATAAGCCATGCTTCTGTTTAGCTAAATGACATTTGAATCATGACAGAGTAATTCCTGATATGCTTGGCAACCAGTCACTTAGAAGTAAATACTGCATTTCCACAAGTGTCAAAAGAAAAATTTTCATTTTACTTAATAAAAAGGGACACATTTTCTGTCCTGGCACTAAACTGAGTGTCAATCATGAATTATTCATATATACTATAGGCTATAGGCTAAACAAAGCAGGGGCCTTTTATATATACGTACATATATTTGGGCTTCATACACACACACACACACACACACACACACACACACACATACATATGAAATGCTGCGGCAGTTATGGCATAATATGTGCATCACACAAGGTTCATTACTTTCCTCACAGATGCTGCGTCCTTGACCCCTTCCAAACCTCGGCCTTCCATGCATGAGGCCCCAGAGAGAGAGAGAGAGAGAGGGGCTCTGAAATAACCCCACCCGACAGTCACACGTGTATTCACTGCCCCACATTTAAAAAAAAATAAATACATTCAAGGGAGGAGTGGAGAAGGGAGCAGGGATGCAGTGGAGGTATTAGACTCCCCCCTCCCCTTGCCCCTTCTCCTTGCAGACAGCAATCTCCGACTCATCACTGGCAGAGTGTGTGGTAGCGGAGCAGGCTAATAAGCACTGTTTATCCTGATTGAACTGCCCACATGGCCATGGGACGCTGCCATGGGGAATGAGTGTGAGAGAGAGTTAGTCTGTGTGTGTGTGAGTGTGTGTGTGTGTATGTGTGTGTGTGTGAAAGAACGAGTGCGGCCCTCCCAGCCGCGACGGGCAGCCCCTGTCGCCGCGGTGCCGCGGTATTACACTTTAACGAGAGGACTCCTGTTTCACCAGAGAGCTATCACATTTCATAACACCGAAAAATAACACTTTACCAGGGGGGTCAGGTGGGGAAATGGCACCTCTGAATGAGGGTTAAGGCCGTATCATTGTCTCGAGCAGCCCAGCCACCCCCACTGCAAATAATTCTGCTGACCTTCCGTGCCTTTTGGCTGGTTAGACATCGCAGGGGCGTGCGGGCAGCGCGGCCGATCCTTTTCACACGGCCCGTTCCCCTCTCAAAATGGCTTTTTCTTCTGCCAGACAATCATCTGATACGGCGGCTGAATGAAATCACAGATTACATAAGAAAGGTCTTCTGCCTCTGATAAAGAAGCCCTACCTGAAGCAACTGCACTGCACTGTCTTCCAGCATCTCCTTCTGTGTCTCTTTTTCTCTCTCTTTTTTTCTCTCCCTCGCTCATTCTCTGCCATCCTCTTCTCTTCTCTTATCTCGGCGTGCCCCTCACCTCTCTCTCTCTTCCTCACTCACTCTCCGCTTTCCACAGAACCTGAGATGTGATTTTAAATAAGTCAGCTGAAGCAGCGGTGGCTAGAAAAAGATTAATATGTAAATGTCTGTAAGCTTTTTTTTAATTACAGAAGATTAACTGAATTTCAACATAATACTTAAGGGACCTAAGCATTTCCCGAGAAATGGACATTTCACAGGCACCAAATTCCTAGCTTTTTTTCCCTTCTTCATTCTCCTGTGATACTCTCAAGGCTTTTTCCTTGATCATATATTTCTGTGCAGGAGGACATGATCCAGGATATATGTCCCCTTTGTGGCACATTTAGAATGAATTGAAGTATTAAACAAAGAATGATATCCATTATATATTTGAGAATGAAAAATGGTATTTTATTTCCCTTGTGTACCTACTCACACACACACACACACACACACACACGTGCGCGCACACACACAGACCCACAAACACATAGCATACATATATATAAGTAAGGAATAAGTAAGGAACAGTTCTATTGATCTTGGGGTTTCATTAGGTGTAAGTGCCTGGCTTGGAGGAGAATAGAATCCTTTTAGTGTGTTTGAAAGTGAAGCAATGAGGGGCACATTTGAAAAAGACATTCACCATCGGAGTAATTATTCAAGCAAGGGACACATAATTCAAATGAATTGGCTGCTGCAAACAACTCATTGTAATGAATTCTGACTGCATCCCCTTGCACAGACTAAGTGGACACAGTGAACAACTGTGCATAACATGCATATACACAAAAAAACAGAGAGAGAGAGAGAAAGAAAGAGAGAGGGGGGGGGGGGGGCTGAGCACAAAGCTGTTTAACTGGGTTGAAGGCTAGAAACAGAGAAAGCCAGGATTGAGAGCTTATACAGAGCAAGAGGCTCGTCTGCCTGTCTGCCAGCTCCCTGTCAAGCTCAAGCATCCGACACACATCACACTGCCCCTCTGTGGTGTGGAGGCAGCAGCCAAATGCACAGAACTGTACACACACACACACACACACACACACACACACACACACACACATATATATATATAGGTGATTGAGATGTTTTCATCATTCCATACCATAGCATCAGAAACAAAAGAATTCCAACTCCATGGTCACCGCTGATAGACACGCTCACATCTGTTTACTTTTACTTTAGCCATGTGCAGTTAAATATACTAGTTAAATATAAGAATATTTACTGTATATTTGGTATGATTGCTTGCAAAAAAAGAAAGATTACAGCGCTCTGTTTTTATTTTGTATTTACAGCAAATGCATCTCTCTCTCTCTCTCTCTCTCTCTCTCTCTCCTCACTCTGTTGTTCATTCTCCTGCCTCTCCTGCCCTCCCATCCCTGCCTCTGCTTTGTCAGTCTGTTGCCTTATCTGTCTGATTGAGAGGACTTGGGGGCTGATTCTTCATTTAGGAGGGATAATTAAAGTTGAACACAGACTTTATTATTTTTTTTCCATCACCTTGGGATCTTTATTATAAAGTGAAATAATTTAACTGGCAGAGATATGCTAGCTCATCCATCAAAAATGGAAATGTATGCATCCATATCCGTATTTGTGTAATGATTTATTTATATTAATTTGTCTCTTGTAAATTTTTTGAAACTATTACAATAGTTTAATAAAAAGAGGAAACACTGAATGTATGCTGTGATCAAAGACTACAGTTCGCTCAGTACTTGATAACACATCCTGGAGATAAAGAAGTGAGGCATGGTAAGGCATGGAGTCCAGAGAGAGAGGGGGGTAACCTCTCACTCATATACTCAGGAAATAGCTCAGGAGTGCACCCCCCCCCACACACACACACACACACATCCCTATTTCTATCATTACTTTTGCTTCTTGAAGTGAAAATAACATTTTACAATGTTGTTTGTTAAATATTATTTCACTTGGAGTCAAGAAACTATTGTAGGTGCCACATTTTTTGCTTGTTGTGATTAATCGGATATATTACCATCACAATCTCAGAAGACTTATGACTGTGCCCTGTTCCTGGCATCAAGTGTTTGCAAGATAAGAAGGAGGATGCCAGGTCTTGTCAATGGAAGCACTTATCTGAAAAGGAAGTGTGAGAGAGATTGTGCTTCAATCCACAAAAACGATTGTGTATTATCTTAACCGCTTTGAGGTATTTTCTCTGAGAGTAACTCAACTACTTCGGAATGCCTTTAATGTTTGTCTGGAGGATGCACTTCAGCAAGTTTTGCCGAAAACAAACATCTGCTCAGATTAAAAAATTAAAAGATTTCCCAGGGTGACCTGAATATATAATCTACAAACAATACACCCTACAGTTTCATTTATTTATTCAACACCGAGATCTGATTTGTTGCCGTAAATACACTGGGCAAAGTAAGCCATCTTACAGAGCAGCATCAGTGAGAGGCCGCATCACACAATACGCCCCTTCCTCTAAAGCTTAACTTCTGTTTCCCTTTTCTCCTTGTAAAAGGAATAAATCACAAGTTGTAATCTTAAACAGTCCCCCTTCTGATTAAAAATGAGAGAGTGAGTTTGGGAGAAAAAAAAAAAAAAAAAACTTCGCAACTTATTTAGCCCAATTTGTTTATCTTGAAAAGTGGGGGAGAAATTTTTTCTCCGATAAGTATTCCCTGTCGAAATCCTGCTTAATTCATTGGTAAAAACACAATGGAAATGCTGGGTGCCCTAATGCCATGACAAACCCAGGCAACTGCGGGGTGCGTATCCAAGACAATCCCGGTGCTACCTGTGCCACAGAGATTAAGCCTTTGTGCTGTGGGAATGTTATCTCTTGCGTGCCAAGCATACAGTCGACTGTGTAAAGTCGCCAGCACAAGCAGGACCTGGTAAAGTGCTTAAATAAAAGACAGTTTGTTTGTGGGATTTATCGAGTCGCTTGGAAAATAAAGGTGACCTGAATCATTGAGCAGAGGTCTTGCCTTCTTTCCTGTTTCTTCTCTGTTCTCTGCATGTGCATGGGTACATGGGCGTGCATGCATATGTGTGTTAGTGTGTGTGTGTGTGTGTGTGTGTGTGTGTGTGTGACCATGCTCAGTTCTTTTCAGTGGCATTGTAAGGCACTGTATCATATCTGGGGTGAGAAGGGACAAAAGAGGACTTAATGAATCTGTTCTCTAAGCAGCATTTTATCAGGGCTCTACAGAGATCAGTGCTTTTCAGCTGAATGCTTCACAGCCCCTCCCTCTATGACAGCGGCCCTGACATTCAAATAAACCACAGCCACTCTCAGAGCTGTGCCTGCCCCAGCCCTCTCTTTGAAGTAGCCAGCATAACAGACGAAAAATATACCCTCCCACTAAACACACACGCACATACACTTACACAATCAACTCACATGCGACCAGACACGCATGCATGCATCCACCAGTTGGCCCAAGAGGCCACTAGGCCAGAGAACCTTTCCCCTGCCTCGTCACCAGAATAAAATTCGAGGTGACTGTGCACCGGCCGATGGCGCAAAAGTGGGAGTCGGTGGCCACCCCAGTCTAATAAAGAAAGAAGGTTGGGCTGGACGTCCGGGGCTGAGGCAGTGCTGTGTCGGCACTCTGATTGCGTTTGTGCTATTACATAATTAAATTTGGAATGGGATCATGCTTTTTAAGAGATTACGTGAGCATATGTCGCTTGAACGGGCGCCAGCGCGTGCGACAGGGCAGGCTTTCATGAGTCGTCTCGATTAGGTTTAGGGAGTTTATTGAAAATCAGAATAAGCCGGCTGCCAACAGTTAATGAATTGGTGTTATGATGTTGATCCAAAGGATGCTGGTGTGCCATAATTCAAGACCAGCATCTGAGGAAGCTAGAAAGAGAGAAAAAAACGAACTAAGCTAAAACAAACATTTTAAATTAGGTTGTCAAAGTATCTTAGACAAAGGATTTATGAACTTGTGTAGAGTCTCATGTCAATGCGTGTGTTCATAGCTCTGGGCATTGTGTAAGTGTGTGTGTGTGTGTGTGTCCCACAGTCTGTCAAACAGTAACCATAGACAGGTCTATCACATCCTATCAGTGGAGATACAAATTCCATAGGTGTTCTCCTTACTGATGTGTCATCTGGCCTTTGAAATATAGCTGTTGTCACAACCGAACCCTCTACCTCTCTGTCTCTCTCTCTCTCTTCCTTTCTTTTTCTCTCTCTCAAAGGGCTCTGTAAAGGTTTAAGCTGTTATCCCAGTCATTATTGGCTGTTAAATCTGATGATGGTCGTAAAGGCCCCCGCCGGTCTGCGCTCCGCCACAGAGGTCAGCCGCCAAGGGTCGCTTTATGAGCTCGTCGCTCCACTCCGCTCTGTGCCTTCCCATGCATCAGCCTCCACCGTCACACCACCACCACCATCACAATGGATGGATAGGCTGGCCACAGACCACCATCCATTACCCTGTCAGGGGGGAACGGGGAGGTGGAGGTGGACGGGGGGGTGAGAGTATCAGACAGCCATTGGGAAGCTCAGGCCAGTCAGTCAGTCACCCAGCCAAGTCCAGCCCAGGCCAGACCAATCAAGCCCAGAGAGCCTGCATCAGTCCAGCCACCAGTGCAGACTCTCTCTGATTTGTGCCCCTGCATTATCCAAAGTGACGAGACTGTAATACACACACACACACACTTAGACTCAGGGCACACTCACACACCGACCCCCCACCGATTCCAACCGTGCGCAGAATGCAACTGTCACCGATGGCCTGCTGCGCTTGGATTTACAGCGCCCTGCAAGATATTGTCATCTTTTACAATCCCATAATGCCGAGGGAGGTGAGTTACTCACACTCATAATTTCCTGACTGTCTGACGGCGTTTGGCCAGAGCCTAACTCCCAAGTCTATCATTTAAGGTTTAAGAGGGAATGACACAAGATTTTTATCGAACTTGTTTAAAGCAGATTTGCCCTAGCAGAGGTATAACTGCCCCCAGTTACGGGGAGGTGGGTGTGTGTGTGTGGGGGCTGGGGTGTATTATTGCAAGTGGTGGAGCTCTGGTAAGCCATTTCCGAGTAAATAAAAAAGGGGGAGCAATTTCACTCGTGTCAAAAGGAGAAGCTTATAAATAAGCCTTTATTATAGTGACAGGTTCTCTCTGTGCGAAGGCCTGATCTATTCTAATGTTAAATTGGACAACTTTGTGGGCCTGGAGCACCCATAACTCATCTGTGGCTCTGTATGTGTGTGTGGAGCTGCTCTTTGGTGGAGGGCCCGGCCTCACCTCCCCTCACTGTCCCTCTTACCATCCGCAGACACACACTTCCTCCCCGCGTCTGTGTGCTCATCATTTATTTGCCAGCCAATTATCCTTGAGGCAGCAGAGAGAGAGAGAGAGAGTGAAAGTGTGTGTGTGTGTGTGTGTGTGTGTGTGTGTGTGTGTGTGTGTGTGAAGAAAAGAGAGAGAGAGAGTGAAAGTGTGTGTGAAGAAAACACAGAGAGAGAGAGAAAGTCTGTGTGTGTGTGTGTGTGTGTGTGAAGAAAAGAGAGAGAGACAGTGAAAGTGTGTGTGTGTGTGAAGAAAAGAGAGAGCGAGAGAGAGAGAGAGCTCAGGGACACTCTCCAGAAGAAGAGACACTTGGAAGTTTTCTTCGTCCTTCCTTTCTTTTCTCTCTCTGCCTTTCTTCTTCAACTCTCCTCCACTCAACAGCCCCCTCAGTCTTCTTTCGCCTCCTTCCAGGCGGGCATGAAGAGTGTGTGTGTATGTGTTTGTGAGGGGAGTCGTATAGAGGTAGGCCGTGTGGGGGGGCTTTCATGTGAGTCTCAGGCCCTTTATTGCCATACCTCTGGTGACCTTACCCGGGAGAATGAAGTCATTGAGGAAGCCTGTAGGAAGACAAACCAGCGTTCCAGGGAATTAATCAAGTCCATCACGAGCAGGAGGGCTGGCCAGCCTTATCACCAACATGAGAGAGTGACACAGAGAGAAAGAGAGAGAGGAGAGGAAGAGAGGGATCAAGAGAGAGGCAAAAAAAAAAACAAGTGAGAGAAAGAGACAGAGAAAGAGAGAGAGGGAGAGAGAGAGATAGTTAGTGTGCTGACAGACAACAGATAGCCTTGTGTCCTTCATGTTGTGTGTGCATCAGAGGCAGCGGCAGGCTGGTGGTTGTGGTGCTGCTGGCCTGTAGAACGAGAGCTCTCTCTGACATGCTTCGCTTCACTTGCTGTAAGCTGCCCTCAGAGCTGGCAGCCACACTGACACACACTGCCAAAAAAACATGATTACGGCAACATACTACTCATTTCCACTCTTGTATTATCTGGGAATTTTCCCTGTCTGTCTGGGACTGTTTGACAACCCCTCCTCCCCCCATCTTTCTCTCTCTTCTAGCCTTCTATGCCTTTTCCCCCCTTCTCCTTACTTTCCAGCTAGTCGCATGGCATAATTTTCGCTTGGCTATGATGCCGCGTGGTTCTGTCCAAAAACACTCCGAGGGCCCCCCTGAAGACATCACCAATTAGGGAGGCAATTAGAGCGAGCGAGGCCACTCCCGAAAGCCGCCGAAGCAGTTGGAGGCCCCCGCCACCCCGCCGCCTGTCAAGAGCATCAGGCCTTTTTAACGCAGCGCCTGAGCACACACTGAACCACAGGAGGAGCCTGAAGGCTGGGAGTGTTTGTGTGTGTGTGTGTGTGCATTCCTGGATTGAGTAGGCAGAACTGAGCAGCAGACGTTAGGGCTACTGTTACACACTACCGTATGGTAGCGATGGGGAGTCGCTGGTTGGGGCCTGGGCAGTGCTTTTTGTTATGCTAACGTTTTAGTTAGCATGAGTCTATAGATGCTTTTTTCTCCCCCTCCCTTGCTAACTGCTACTATAAAAGACTGACCCCATTTACCCTCATCAAGCTGAGAAAAGGAGACATTTTATTTCATCATTTTATGGCTGCTTTTTCTCTGATGTGGAGGCTAGGGGATAGTTGTTTGGTGGGTGTGTCATGGTTTGTATGAGCCTTTGGAGAGCGTTGGTTATATGGCTTCAGTTCTTCAGCTTTCACTGAATGGCTCCTTCTTTTCTCTCAGGATGAATGTAACGAAATTGGTCGTTGACCCTGAAGAAAAGTTACTCCCCTGCAAAGAAAAGGCGGGAATATCAATGGACATGAAAAGAAACAAAAAATGTCAATGGGTGAAAAAAGATGGAAGCTGCTTCTGCTTAAAATGTGAATTCAAGGCTCCCCTCCCATCATTGACACTCATTCCATAATTGTAAATAAGTAAAAAAAAATGTTTTGAAAATTCTCATATTTCCTGGCGGTATGTGTGTGTTTGTGTGTGCGTGTGTGTGCACTCTGACGCAGCTGATGTGTTTTTGTGATGTTTTATACATTAGAGACACACACGCAGCTACTCGAGAGAACAAGTTCAGGGAGGATTTTTTTTTTTGGTGTGCAGAAAGTCTTCTCTAATTTTTGTTTGCCTGGCATCGCCATGTCGAGCAGGAAGCGAATGCTTCGGGATCAATCAGCGTCTGGAGGCGAGGAGGCAGAGCAGAGTCGGCTTCCTGTGAGCCAGTGCCTATTAGCGAAAGGTCACCGAATAAATGGTAGTGTTGCTAAGACAGTGTCCTGACCTGACACCACTATGATGAACAATTTGTAGGAACAACAATCCACAAATAGCAGACAAAGCCTTGCCTTTCTCCTGTCTTGTGATGATGATGTGTTTTGTAAACAGTGAGTGAGAGAGATTTCTGAGAGGAGGCATGTCACCTACCCCATTAACCCCCCAACCCCCCACACCCAAGAGTGGATGCTGATGGTTAAATGTCAAAAAGTCAATTGAAAAAGGTATATAACATAGTGTTTGTGTGTGTGAGAGAGAGTGAAAGAGAGAGACACAGAGTCAGAGATTTGGTGGGAACATATTTGTGGTGAGGGGCTAGAGAGGAACCTGCCATTGTCCTTGGGTCTGTGTGTGGTGTGTGTGTAGTGTGAATTTCGATGTGTGCTTTGTGTGTGTGTGTGTGTGTGTGTATGTTCAAGCAAGTGTGTGAGTGGGTTGTCTTGTGCGCCCTCTTCCCTAATTCACTCATTGTGAGATCTACAAGGGTGCAGGAGCAATGACATCATACGGCAGGCTTGCTTTTTGAAGTGCCAGTCCTGAAGGAACCACTTACAGCAATTAGGATATCCTTGAACAAGCGTTTGCGAAACATTGGCTGGTTTTTGGCATTTGCCTCCCGTTCCTGCCTACTAACTAGCGAGGTTTGATCTCCGATAATTATCTACCCACCAGCTTTCCAGGCCTGACAGCTCCCTCCCTGGAGAGGCTTGGATGCCGGGGCTACTCACTGATTGCATCAAAGTGTCAGAAATTGCAACATCAAAAATAATAACTGATATTCCGGCAGCCGGCTCCGCTTTGAATATTTCCTTTAAAACGTTCTCTAATTTGTGTCTAGCACAGTGCCAATGTCTCTGTGTGTGTGAGTGTGCTTGTGTGTGTGTCTGTGTGTGTGTGTGTGACTGTGAAAGCTTAAAGCAAATAAAAGCACAGAAAGTGCATTCATTATTGAACCCCTATTTACATATGGCAGACTATTCTGTCTGAACTTGCATGAAATGGAAGTGCGTTTTTTACCAAGGCTTTCTTCTGTTCCCCTCCTCCATTTATTTCTTTATTTTGGTAATGTCACAGATCCTCTGGAGCCGTGTGCCAGTACTCCTCTCAGCTTCTGTCCCTTCTCATCTCGCCTCGCCGTTCCACACTTTGAAAGAGTTTCTCAGTCAAACATGTGCTATGGCTGGAACTGTCAGCTAGTTAGCTTTCCTGTGTGTGTGTGTGTGTGTGTGTGTGTATGTTTGCCTGTCCCTCCAAATTCCTCATCAATTCCAAACTACTTGAATAAAACAAAACAAACAAAACAAAACAAACAAGAACAAAAAACGAACAAAAACGAAAATAAAAACCCGACTCATGATTTAGTTAGCTTGTTTTTTTCCATTTTTGGCAATGATTGTTGAATTGGTCCAGGACTCACATGCGGCGTACATTATCACGATGATTTAGGCTAATGGCTAGCTGTGCTGCTGGGCTGGTGCTTAGCCCTGACCGCCTGTACATTATTATTATTCTGCTCCGGCAGCGACAGGACGTGCTGGATCCAGCTCATTTGTTATGACGAGCATTTGTGCTTAATATCAAAGTAGAACACGGCAGTCGACATGTCACTGTGGGTAAGGCTGTTTAATGTGGAAATAATCATTTTAGCATGCCTCTTTTAAATCATCTCCCTTCCGACACACAACCTGGGCCATTAAGCGGATAGGAAGAGAAAAAAAAAGCAGTTAGCATTCTCGCCGAGTGTGACACGTGTATTTTCATATTTCAACATCCGGAGCGACTCTTCTGACCTTGTGGAGAAGCACAGTAATAACATTTATAATACATAATCTCTCCCTTGTTCCGAGCCGTGTTCGCTTTTGCTAGTGTGTCGGTAAGGCCCTCTGCTGTAATTACGAATGGAGGAGGTATAATTTGTGATGTCTCCCATGCCTCAGACTTTCACTAAGGATCATTTGCATTACATACTCCTTAGCTCTTTTTAGATATGAAGGCTCGAGGCGCAGGAAGAGGAGCCTACACGTTAGCGAGGCTCAATTGGAAAGGACAATTGGGTGTTTCAGATAATGAATTGGGAGAGACAGTCAGCCAAGGTTTCACAAGGATGAATTTGAAAAAACAGCCTTGTAGTTGTATGGTGCGGCATCAGTAGAATGAATTAGCGCTACACACCAGGAAGAGGGATAGTTTCTTTCTTTTACTTTTTTTTTCTCTTTCCCCTCCTCTCTTCCTCCACAATGACAAATGCTGATTTCCCTGGAGGTATTTAAAGTGATTTGACCCAGTCATTGTTTTAAATCAGAGACAGAAGATGATAAATGTGCTACTAATGAGGGCCCTGTATTCTCTTGCTCTCTTTCTATCTCCCTCTCTCTCTCTTTCTCTGACACTATCTCTCTCTCTTTCTATATATATATATCCATCTCTGGCTCTGTCTTTCTTTCTCCCACTCTCTCTCTCTTCCTCCCAGGCCTTTGACTATCGCTCATCCTCTGTCTGATGCGGAAGCCTCTTCATTTCTAAAGGCCCCTGCAGGAAAGAAGAGGTGAGAGAAATGCTGAGAGGAACAATTCGCACACCTATCTCTTGCACTCACCCGCCGATTAAAGGGAAATTAAAATCAAACACGCAATCTCATTGTTCCGCACATTCGCCCTCTAAAGCCTGCATCTAATCTGCGGACGAGAGAAAAAAGAGAAAACACGCCAGAAATTCAACCCTGTCAGCATTTGTCGACATTATAATAGTACTTCACAAGGCCTGTACCTTTTCTTTTACCTTTGCTCATCACTAAAAGGGGTAAGCACTCTGCCTATATAGACGCCACAAAAGGCCAGGGTTGCGAAAAGCTGTTTAACAGCCCCGGCTGTCATTATCTTTTGCATTGAGCAGCCCTGTGGAGAATGAGTATCTTTTCAGCTGTAGATGTCGAGCATCATTGATATGGCGCACGCCGCCTTCCTCGTTTACAGCCGACCTCTGATCAATCGTTGCTGACAGAGCGGAGTCTTTGTGCCGACGCACGGGGCTCAGCTGCGCCGACATTAGGCGGGCGGGCGGAGGAGAGAGAACGACTCACCTGAAAGCTGCCGAGCGAGCAGCACACTCGTATCCGCACACACACACACACACACGCTACCACTGCTGCTTTTACTGCCGCCGGATTAGCTCATGCGCCCCGCTTTGATGGATTAGCATGTAGGGAAATTGCTTGATTATTGATATGAAAATGTTTGTGTGTGTGTGTGTGTGTGTGTGTGTGTGTGTGTGTGTGTGAGGAGAGGGTAGGGAGAGCAGGGCGGGGTACAGAGGATGGAGAAGATGGTGCAGATGGAGTAGGTGGGGGCCCCTCCACTGGAGTGCCTTTGTATTGGGCGGATGGAGGAGCAGAGGGCGAAGGGGTGAGTGGGAGGGCTTATCTCAACCCCCGCCCTCCCCCTTATTCTGCCCGACGAGGAGGGGAAGGGTAGAAAAGACGAGGAGAGGGCAAAGAGAGGGAGGAGACGGGTGCGAAGGCCCCTCTGCAATCACCTCGGGCTGCCGTGAGCTGTCCTTCATGAAACACTGCTCATCATATTAACAGGAGCTGAATGGAGGCAGATAAGACATTCCCCCTTCTTTTGAGAAAGTAAGCAGAATGTCCAACGGAGATATTTCTATCTCTTTTTTTCACCTCTCGCTCACCCTCTCTTTCTGCTCTGTCTTCATTCCTTTGTGTAAAAAAAGAAGTGAACGTCAAATACAGCCCAGACCTTTTTTTAGTATATGGGCATGGGCACCAGAAATGATGTCATAATCACCTCCACTTCCGAGGGCCTGATTTGTCAATCTCATCCCTGCTTAGACGGCAATGGCTATTCACCATCCCTGTCCTTAAACAGCAAGAAAGACAGAGAGAGGGAGAGAGAGAAAGAAAAAATCTGTCTCTCTTCTAGTGTTACAGCAGACTGCAGACAGACAGAGAGGCCAGCGCCTGCACAGGCGTAAATTATGTTGATATTATGCATGATTATACAGCGTGCGTCAAAGCGTACAAAATTCTATCACTGAAATTACACATTTAGAGGGCTGCGCCCCGCCGGGAGCCATTTTCATGACTTGAACCTGTTTAACCCCGACTGGATGGGAATATTTTGACGTGCGCCGAGGGAAAGAGAAGGAAGGAGAGGCAGAGGAGGAGAGAGGGAAAGAGAGAGACACAGAGGGGGCTTGAGCAGATGATGGAATTCCAAATGTCTGAGTGTTTAATTAACTTAACTGTTTTGTGTCGCTTAGATGTTTCAAGCCTTAGGAAATATGAACACAGTCATAAAATAAGGCCTAGAGGGAACTGTATAAAACAAATATTAGCATAGGTCAGGTCCATGTCCATGGTACAATAATGAGGTCAAAAGCCTGCTATGCTGAAAACTATAAATTACAAAACTGTTTTAAAAAATGTATTGGTCAAACATTGGAATACTGACTGGAATATAATTTCAGTCAAATCAGTTCCTTAATGTTATTGTCACTTTGCTGACAGTCTTTAATTTTGCTAAACACTAATATTCATGTCTTTACAAAAGCAGAGAAAGCTAGAGAGAGGAGAAAGACAGAGAGTAAGTAGAAAGAGATGGGGAGAGAGAGACAGAGAGAGAGAATGAAGAAAAGAAATCAGGTGGCTGAAGCCGTTGCCCATGGAGCAGAGCTGGTATCTGTCTGGAAGACTAGGTGAGCCCACATCTGCTTCCACTTCTCCTTGCCTGGCTCGCTCGGAAACCCACGCCACAGAGATAAGCCATAAAGTGACTGCCGATTCCTTTAAAGTGCGTTGTTGTTTATTGCCTCTGTTACCGCACCTACAGTAAGTGATTCCCATAAAGGGGTGACACAATTATGGTGACCTCTTCATTGGGAGACGTGCGTCGAGTGGCAGGAAAGCTGGGCCTAAGTAAGCATTAGAGCGCTGTGTGACATGACTGAAGCACCTAAATCACTGCTATCTCACCAGCAGGCTGTTGGCATGAGTAAGCTCACTGCCTTCTTACAGCTTCCTCTGTCTTATGGGAACACGGCTCATTAAAACACACTGATCACATAAACAGGATGGTATCCAATGCAATATCCTTGAAGAGCAATAGCACGCAGTTCAAAAACTGTCCAAAGATGTACTAGGAAAAGGATCTCTGAGAGAAATGAGATTGTTCAAATATTTCAAGAATTTATTTTATAAATACATTTTTTCGTCATTCTCATTCTCTCTTTTTCATGACATATAATCAGTCATCTCTTCCGAGATGTTTACCCTGTCTGGCAGCAGGAGATTTAGCCTAGAAAGAGGCCATGCTGTATGAGTCCCAGGCTGGCGTAAGAGCAGTGATAGACTGGGGTGACCTGACTGTCTGAGAACATTTCCCAAGTTTCAAATGGCTAACAGCGCTCGATGAGAAATATCTGCGGTGCACAAAAGTCACTCACCTCTTCCGGCAGTTCTCCTTTCATGCTCGACATTGCCGGTTAAGGAGAATCGGGGTGCCTGGTCTCACAGCCTCAGTGGTGGCAGTAAAGCATGAAGGGTCAGGCCTGGACTTAGGTTTCACGCAGCTCTCCAGGTGCAGGTCGGAGAGGGAGCACAGGACGGAAGATTTGTGGAGAACATGGATTAGGCCTATGATTGGGGCATAAGGTGTGGGGGTAAGTGTGTGTGTGTGTGTGTGTAGTCAGGGGGTGGGGGGTGGGGGGGGGGGGAGTGTGGACAGTTAGTTTTCAGGAGGGCAACAGTGATCACACACAATCACAGGAAGCCCCCACGGTTCTCCATGTGAAATGTCACGAGTGCACAGGGCCGAGAGCCGGCCGCTCTCTCACGGTCCCAGGGCATCGGCCCCAGACAAAGGCCTCTCCGAGGGCCGGTCACTGCGTAATGAGAACAGTGTGTGTGTGCGTGTGTGTGTGTGTGTGTGTGTGGAGCCTGAACTCTGTCGAGGTAGAGTGACAAACACGAGTAACGCGAAAAGCGTGTGTTTTACAATTTCCCTGCCTCGTAAAGGTTCAGTCGTAAACTGAGAATTTACGCCCTTCATTAGAGGTAATACAATGCACATAAGTCTAACGCACAACAATTGGGATAGCCATAAAGTAACCATTTTATACGTTCTCAAATCGGTGACTCCTCGGTGACCCTCTCTGTGCTAGCTCTGGGTAGATAGATTTACAGTGGCTGGCTATATTGCTTGATGGGCCTCTGTGTTTTTAGGGAATTAAAAGTGCCAAAGTACGAAATGACTTAAATATTTATTTTGTGTACCCTTGTCAGAAACATAAGTCCCCTAAGCGTTATTTACAATTTGCAACTTAAGCTCTTTTTTTTTTTGTTGCTCGGACATTCTGTTTTGATTTGTGGACAAGTGCAATTTCGTGGCCCACAAGGAGGAAGGAGAGAAACCCAGGGTTCGGTTTCTGTTGTCCCTCATGTTAAGCCTGGCTTTCACATTCGCATTTGAAATATGATGTGTGTTGGGATGTCCTGCTCAAGGCTCTCCGCTTCTGCCAGCACTTCTCTCAGCTCTTGTGCCCAAGCCTCCATGTCTGCCTCTGGGTAACACACCAGTCGGGCCTTTTTACATTCTTACCTGTCTGTCTCCATCAATCTGGGCTTGACAGGGAACCCCTAATTTGGTAGGCAGAGTCTCCCGGCGCTCTCTCAGAAAATCACTCATTCTGACGAACACTCACCGAGGCCTAACCCTCACCACTGGGGGTTGTTTGAGTGTTTTAAGAATTTATTATTTTTCCCACAGTGCACAACTAGCAGCGATGTCTAACTAAGAATGTTACCAAAAGATAAACAGCCTGCCCCCTTTTTAAGTTAATGAAAGCAATGCAGCTGCATAGTAAACCATACAGATCAAGTCTAGCATGAAGAACAGAATCAATGTCAGTACACTTGACAGTGTAGAATCTACATACATGTATAGAATATATATAAAATATAGAACTAGTCTCTGTATAGTATAGAATATTCACAAAGCGCTTTCTCCATGTCTATGAGTGGGTGCATGCTCATGAATGAACGAGCCACCAGGCTGCCTGTCACTGTCAGTGTATGAGACGAGCCTGTAGCGGAGAGGCAAGTAACGCCGCACTGTGCCGTGCCACACCGCGAGGCCACTCTCTGCCAAGGCAGAAGAAGGAGAGGTGGAGAGAGAGAGTGACTGACTTCCCCCCTTTGCTCGGTGGATGGGAATGAAAAACAAATGTCACGGTGGATGACAGAGGGCATCTGTGAATTATCAGCGGGGCCCGTGTGAGTGATGGGCCTTATCGGGCCCGTTGCTCCGGAGACGTTTATTATGCCAGGAGGTGGCAGGCACAGGTGAGGAGCCGGGCAAGACCGCACTGATGATCCATCACTCCCTCACTCTCATACTCCCTCTCTCTCTCTCACTCACTACCTTATCCATCACTCCCTCACTCTCATACTCCCTCTCTCTCTCTCACTCACTACCTTACTCTCATACTCTCTCTCTCTCATTCGCTCCCTCACTCTCATACTTACTCCCTCTCTCTCTCTCTCTCTCACTCACTACCCTACTCTCATACTTACTCCGTCTCTCTCTCTCTCTCTCATTCGCTCCCTCACTCTCATACTTACTCCCTCTCTCTCTCTCTCTCTCATTCGCTCCCTCACTCTCATACTTACTCCCTCTCTCTCTCTCTCTCTCATTCACTCCCTCACTCTCATACTTACTCCCTCTCTCTCTCTCTCTCTCTCATTCGCTCCCTCACTCTCATACTTACTCCCTCTCTCTCTCTCTCTCGCTCTCTCTCTCACTCACTACCTTACTCTCATACTTACTCTCTCTCTCTCTCACTCACTCTTTTTTCACACTCCTCTCACTCCTTGAACAGTATTTCTTTCAGTGTAGACATTTCCCTTATTCCTCTCTTGTTTCCTCCATCTCTCTCTCTCTCTCATCTGACTACTATAAAGCATAGCCACCCCCCCCAACAGGAATTGATGTGTTTGTAAACACACTTGTGTTTTGATTGGCATGATGTCTCAGGAAATGATGCTGTTGCTCTCTAAGTCTCTCTAGTGAATAATGGAGGCCTGTGACACGGGGGAGGAGAAAGCTAAATCCAAAGTGACAGATACCTGCACACCAACAAACACATACACACACACACACACACACTCACGCATACACAAACACACACAAACACAGGTGCACACACACACAAAACAGAAACATACACACAAATGCACACAGACAGAGGTGCATACTTACAAAACAGATGCATATGCACACATTCACAGTCACATATACCCATCCAAGGACAGAAAGACACACACACACACTCACACACTTTTTCACGCACACACACACACACGCATACACACACGCATACACACACACACACACACACACACACACAACATGCTTTTTCATGTGCTTCACATGTGCTTCCTCTTCTGTTTCTCCCTTGCCATTGCTGTTGTTAATGGATGTTAAGGGGCAAGCGGGTGAGTGCAGGCAAGTGTGCGTGTGTGTGTGTGTGCGTGTGTGTGGCATGCACAGTGAGGCTATGCAGAGGGGCAAATAATGTGTTTGGGCCAGGTTTGCCTCCTCCTCCCATTTGAATTGTATTCAGTCATGGTAACCCATAATTATCCCATGCCTGTGTGTTGTCAAAGGTTATTGGAACAAGCCTCTGTGCTATTCAGAGCTGGCGTGTGGTAGCCCTGTTTACCCAGTCCTATGGGACTTTCACTCCATTTTCCGAGCCATCAGATCCGGTACGGGTAGTGCGGGGCGTGAACTTTCGCTGTTTATCTTTGGCAGTGTTATTGAAGGGAAGAGCCCCATAAAGACACCTTCTCTCCGTGTTCCTTTCTTCCTACACCAAACACTCCGGGGATATTTTGGGATGTTGTTTTGGTTGTTGTTGCTGTGGGTCTCTCTTTCACTCACTCTGTCTCTTTCTTTCTCTCTTTGAATGGAAGCTGTGTGCATGTGTGCGTGTGTGTGTCTGTGTTTCCATTTTGTCTGTCATTCAGGTGGATAGGATTTTCGCCAGTCCTCAGAACAGTTTGTTTGAAGCTGAAAAAGAGAGAGAGAGATAAAGAGAGAGAGAATGTGAGTGAGTGTGTGAATGAGTGTGTGTGTGTGTGTGTGTAGCCACCATCTGTAAGTCAAAGTGGTAGAAGCCAAGGGAAGTGTCCTCTTCCCCCGCATGGCTGCCATGACTGCTGCTTACCTTTCTTTCTCCCTGGCCTCTCACACACACATACACAAACACGCACACACCACACACACAGACAAACACACACAGAGGCAAACACATATATACACACACACACACAAACACACACACAGAACCACTGTCAGTGCTGCTAATTGCTAACCTCCAAAGTCATTCGGGCCGTGGCTGGAATCAGCACTGAGAGGGAGTTGGTGTTACGGTGGTGGTAGTGGAAGAGGAGGAGGAGGAGGAGGCGATGGTGGCTGTGCTGGTGCTGGAGGAGGTGGCAGGGGTGGGGTGTCTGGTGGGGAATGCAAACACTAAATCCTGTGTCCTCATTAAGGAGTTGTGCTAAGGCCTGGTGCTCAGTGTAGCATGCCAGCCCTTTGCCAGCAAGCTCTCTGAACAAGCATACCGTTTTGGGGCGGGCGGGGAGGGAAGCGGGGTGCGGTGGGTGGGTTGGTGGATGAAAGGGCCCTTAAAGCTCGTTTTAAGTCCCCCTCAAAGATGGGCTTCTGGAAACCTTTGGATTAGAGACGAGTGGTAAGAACTTAATGGGTTCAGCATATTTACCCCCCACCCCAGCCCAACCAAACCCTGCTTTACCCCTGTGGGTCTGTGGCTTCACTGCCAGTGATACTCCTCTGCAGTGCCGAATGTTTGTGGTGTGTGTGTATGTGTGTGTGTATGTGTGCTGGTAAGTGTATATGTCCAACTGTGTGTGTGTGTGTGTGTGTGTGTGTGTGTGTGGTGTGGATTACACTCTATTTGCCTGTGTGTGCTGTTGTGCTATCTGCTGTTGTGCTAAGTTGGTGTAAAATGTCTGTCAAATGTCTGTGTGGTTTTGTATTGTTGCACATATAGGAACTTCATGTCATTAATGGGAAGTCAGACAATGAGCAAAATGCTGTATATGAGACAACTGCACTGACCAGCCCATGTTTTAGTGCTTAGTTTTTAGGTTCATTAAATTGGCAAAATAATTTAGCTATTTAATTAGCTTCAGCTAATTTTTGGTCATTGCCCATCAATGGATTTTTTGTCTATATCATTTATAGTGTGTGCAACATTTAAACTTTTTAGAGTTGCTGCGAGTGTGTGTATGTGTGTGTGTGTGTGTATTCCCACAGCTGAGTCTGTTTTCATGTCTGTTGTACACATTCAATGTGCAACTTATTCCACCACTATTGTGCCATAACCTCATCCACCTTCTTCACACCTTGTCTGCCCCCCCCCCCCCACCTCCATCCCCTCCATATACTGTCAGGAGGAGAAGATCCTCAGTCTGGTCTCCATCTGTCCCTTTCTCCATCTCAGCCAGCTTCAGCACATCAATGTTCTCCTTCTGGAGCTTGAGTGGTTCACCTGAGCTTGCTGAATGGATTCTCCACGTTACACAACACCCCCAAGCCCCCAGCCTCTGCTCCCCTCCTCTCTCTCTCTCTCTGTCTCTCTCTGTCTCCCAGCTGGGCCTTCACAGAGGAGCAGAGCAGGCCTCTCCTGTCAGTCTGGGCCGTCAGAGAAAAGCAGGCTTTGAAAAGCCCTACGGCGTGATCCTCGCCAGAGCACTGCCTGTTGTTTCTCTTCTGTCTGGAAGTTTCTGGCTCACAGGCCAGGCTAAACTAACACACACACACACACACCGATGCTTCCACACATAAGCACACAAGGAGCATAGTTTTACACACATATACATGCATGCACACTCTAAACTTGTGCTGTTCTACATATGCAAACGGCATAGGAGAGTTGCCTAAAACGCCACTCTAATGTCATGACGGAAAACACCACAGTCATTTGACTGTCATGTACAGACATGTAATTTAATGTTAAAAAAGCGCAGCCAAGCAGCATTACCTTGCTTATGCCTATGATTAATATCTCCTGTGAAAAAAATGAATCCTGTACAAATGGTCATGATCCACCTCTACTTAATGGTAGTCAATTCATCACCAGCACCCATCACCAGGGCCCCACTTGCCACCAAAATAATGACAATTTAATAACCTCCCAAACACACAAAGCCAGATTACCTAGAATTTATTAATGTCACTGGCCAGACCTGTAATCCATAGTGGCAGAGCAACATGTGCTAGACCCAGGGCTGTGTCTGCTTGGTTGCAATGCCACCAATGCAAGGATTCCCAGAGCGAGAGGAGCTATGAATAACTGTGATAATCACTGCACAATGACTCCATTTATCAAGTAGGGGAAAGGCAGTGTGTTGTGGGGAGCCTGGTGCACTGATGTGTTTATTGGGGGTGGGGGGTGGTTTGGTGGGGTGGGGTGGGATGGTTGGGGACTATTTTAGGGTCAGTCTAGGGCAAAAAGAGGCCTAGGGTATGATGTCACTACATAGTCACTGTGTCCGCCGTCAATGGAGAATCTGTGATTTATACACATACATACATGAATGCATGGACATGGACATGGACACACACACACACACACACACACACACATTTTCATTAACAGAAACAGATACGCATAAACAAATGCACAAACAAACACACATACACATACACATACACATGCAATCCTATACACAGAGACAAACAGTCTTAGCTCAAGTTCAGAAGGGTTCCAAAACTGACACAAACACACATGTGCAGATGCACAGTATATACAAATGCAATACAATTACCATGTATGTACATAAATACAAGTAGTCACAAACAGGAATGTATACATGTATACACACACACAAACACACACATACAAACACCCCCCCACACACACACACACACACAGAAGGATGCACAGTAAACTTGAGAGTGTGAACACATTGACGAGTACGCTGGCCAGACACACAACCTATTAAGAGCTCAGCAGCTCTTTATTTTTACTGTCCACTGGCTCTGCGTTTCACAACACACATACACACACACACACACACACACACACACTCCCCCCTCACTGTGTCTGGTGCTGATGCACATCGGAGATCCTGTCAAGACACCACTGCCACAGCCAAACCCGGCAGACGTTTATTGGCCGTCTGTGGCCACTCCCCCGCCTCAGTTCCCCTCGATCACAGATGCCATGTTTGTCAGGGGCGGCCCTCCCATAGCCCTGCCCGGTGGCTGTGACGAATGGCTTCCTGCTATTGTCACAGTGACACAGTCGCAGCATCCAGTCTAAATGATGAAATTAACATTTGCTACCCCGATACAATAGCAGCTGTCGCCGCACAGGCCCAGAATAGATTTTAGTGAGTGGAAAATAATGACTTGCACTTTCCTCCCGTGAGGGGTAAGGGTGTGGGTGTGAGTGCATTTTTTTGGGGGGGGGGGTTGAGGGGTGGTTTATAAATGTGACCGTTGTGGATGACACTCCTGTTGGACATGCATGCGTCAGAGAGCTTTGGATGGGGAGGCATGAGGAAAGCAGTGTCCCCCTGTGATCTCTGACCGTATCAGAGAAGCCACTGTAAACAGCATATTTTACACACACACACACACACACTTTGAGCTATCCTGTTATTTGTTTTTCATGTTGTTTGTACGGAGTTAATAAAGATGTGTGTGTGTGTGTCTCACGCTTTGGACTCCATCAGTGAGCCTCGCTTGTCTGTAGAAGGCAAAGGTTAGTGGGGATGGAGTGTGGGTGGAACTGGGTGGGGGTGGGGGTGGGGGTGGGAGTGGGGTTTGTCAGAGGATCCACTGCAAACAGCAGAAGAGAAGGAACACAAACATGATCCGTTTGACTGTTCTCTTCCCCAGCCTGACACACACACACACACACACACACACACACACACACACACATACACACACACACACAAACACAAGAGCCTGACTGTCCCCCCCGACACACACAACCCCCCTGCCTGTCCTCAAATACACAGATATAAAGATGCATGAACAAACACATGCAAACACACACACACACACACACATACACACACACAAAAAACACACACACACACACATACACACACAAACACACTGACACACACACAGACACACAAAAACTACACACACAAACACACACACAATAAAAAAGAAAGGATAAAAATCAGAGGGAAAGTCAGGGCCTGTCCTTCCTGTGTGAGCGCTCAGCAGGCGGTCCGAGAGGGGCCAGACCGGGGCGCTGTGAGTCGAGCAGAGGCCGCGCAGTTTGGGACAGCAGAGGAAACGAGGAGGTGGCCAGAGGGACCGGAGGAGAGGTCGAGGTGAAGTGGAAAGCCGACGCCACGAGACTTCTCCCTGGGCCGTATCCGATAACCATTCCCATCTCCCCACTCACGGATAGGAGATGGGAGGAGGGTTGGCCGGTGGGGTGGAGTGGGGGGTGAGAGATGGAGGGGTGCTGCGTTCGCTGGATTCAGGGTGACAGCGGGCAGGCTGGGTGTGTTTAGCCAGAACCCAGCTGGGGGCCTTGAAAGCAGCCCAGCTCAGAGTGTGAGTGAGAGAGAGAGAGAGAAAGAGAGAGAGAGAGAGAGAGAGAGAGAGAGAGAAAGGAACCAGTGGGACACATCCTTTACCCGAGCACCAGGAGGTCCAGGGTGGGGGCAAAATGAGCAAAATAGGTTCTAGCGAGCTCCACAATTCAGAGGCTTTTCTTTCCCTATTTTTTGGGAGGGAGTCTTATAGCCCAGGCTGTGTGGAAGGAATGCATCGTTCCCCCTTCTTTGACGGAACGATTTCCTGCGCGCCCGCTTCAAAAGCGCGTCTGGGGCTAGGATACGGGAGGACCTCCGCATCAATTACCCTGAAGGAAACCAACCCGTCTCCCCCTGCTTTGGCAGCAGAAGTACTTATTGTTGGGTTACAGCAAAGAAAGGGAGGGGAGTTAGGAGGTGGGGGGAACATCTGAAGCAGTGCAGCAGTGAAAGGTTGCATTAGTTACTCCCAAGGCCCGACCAGAGCGCAGAAGTTGATGTTGAATACAGAACAGCAGTTCTGCTCTTTTTTTGCTGTGGATTTCACACACACACCAAGTTCTCAAGCTGCTTCAGCGCAGTTACGCCTCACTATGTCCACAATCACACGCCACACACTCTCACCTTTGACACCCTCCGTTAGAGAAAAAGAGAAAAAAAAACAGCACTTAACTTTCTTACAAAATACACCACAAACTAGCGGCAGGCACGGCAGTGCCACACTTTTCCACATCTCACTTCTACATCTCATGCTCGGTCGCCTTGGTCCCACCAGAAGGGCTTTCGGGGCCCCGGAGGTTGCATGGACGTTAGCGAGCTAAAACAGAGGCGAGATTACTCCGCAAAACATTATGGAGTGCCTCTAAAAGGTACAGCGATGTGGTAAATAGCCAGTGCGATGTAAAGTGTTTAACAGAATTGGCTCCCATTTTCACTTTCACGGATGGTTAAATGCTTTTTTGTGAGAGGGCTGCAGTAAAAAGAGGGCGACTTCTCTCTCCTTTTTTATTTTTAAGATGTTAATGATTGGTGCGGACTGCTGTAAAGACAGAAATAGTGTGTAATACACACACCAGGGCAGGGCAAGCCTGTGATTGTAGTCCGAAAGTGACACGCCATGATGAGATTGATTAAGTTTTATACGTTGGGGAGCCAGAGAGCAAAAAAAAAAAGGCGAGAGACAAAAACGGTTGCCGCGGAGTCAAATGAATTTAAAAATGTTCGCTCGCTGTTATTTTCGTGTTTGTGGGGAAAAAGTAAACAATTATGTGGTGTGTTTATTTTTGCAGTCCACATGTGTTGGTGTGGGTTCTGGTTTTGTCGGGCGCCACATCTGCTCTTTGCACGTTGCCAGAGGGGTGACGGAGCGCGTGGAGTATGCGAGACTGCTGACTCTCGCAGGGCGTGTCTGGGCCATTTGCACTGCCAAGCACTTTCACGTCTGTGTGTGGCAACGATTAATTTATGCGGGCGTGTCCAAATTTGTTTGTACTCAGTGCACATATGATGAAACTAAACATCGAACATCCAGCATCTTAATGCTGAGTGAATTTGGGTATTTGTGGGAGATGTGTCTGCCTCAGTGATAGAGATTAAGTGGATTTTCAGGGTGTTTATAAATGTCTGTCTGTCTCTCTTCTCTTTATGGGTGTGTGTGTGTATATGAGTACATGCGTGTTTGTGTGTGTGCAGGAAGTTATGTGTGTGTGTGTGCCTGTGTATATATGTGTATTTGTGTGTGTGTGTGTGTGTGTATTTAAGAGTGAGTGACTGAGTGAGTGTTTTCCTTGAAAGCAAAAAGATTAGGTGCCTCTCTCTCCCTCCATCTCTCTCCCTCTGTGCTCCAGGCTCCAGGCAGGGTCTCTGAGATAGCTAATACACTAATTACCGCTCCTCACTCCCCACTCTCCTCTACACCGGCTCCAAATGAGAGGGAAGAGGTATTTGTGGCCTGCTGGATTGAAACGGAGAGACAGATTGCACCAGTGAGGTGTTGATAATACCCAAGATTAATGTCTCAGCCACCCGTAATCGTCCTTATCCTCGATGCCCCCCCCCTCCAACATCCCCCGCCCCCCAAAAAGCAGATAGACTTGTTGGAGTTCCTCAGACTGTGGCCTGCAAGATGGATGGCACACGTGGTGCTGTCAGAACAAATCCATACATGCAGCCTGCCTGTGACAAAGTATGTGACAGAGAGAGAGGGGGTGGATACCGAAGGGGGTTTGGGGGAGAATCACTCGTCTTGTTTTTTGGCACCCCTGCTGGACAGCAGTGAAAACAAGGCCTCCGTCTTGGGTTTCAGCTTTTCATCTTATTGGGACATTTCCTCTTCAATGTGCAGCCTGTCTGACACACATCACCTACACTCTCTCGTCTCCTCTCATCTCCCCTATCCCTCCATCTACTCCCACCTCTCTCTGTTCACTATCCCTATCTGTTTGTCCCTTATTCTTTCTCTCTTTCTTTCTCTCTCTCTCTCTGTTTTAGTCCTTTCCCACTTTGTTTCTGTGATTCACTACGGTCTGGCTTTTTGACATGCGTGCAAATTGGCAAATTACAGGATGGCAGGCAGTCACTAGCAGATCCATGTGGCCACAGGGAGAGGGGTGTGGGGTCGCTGGGGGGTGCTGGGGATGAGAGGGGAGGGGTGTGGGGTCGCTTGGTGGGTGCTGGGGATGAGAGGGGAGGGGTGTGGGGTCGCTTGGTGGGTGCTGGTGGTGGGCAAGTGGAGGGGGTGGTTTTGGTCATCACAATATTAGCCGTAGTTTTAATGCTTTTAACACTGTGAAGGCAGTTGACTTACACACATCTACATTAGGAGCACACACACACACACACACACACACACTTTCAAAAGGAAGACCCAGGGCCCAGAAGAGACTGGACCTTTGAGGATCCTTCCCCTCCTCTCTCTCTCTCTCTCTCTCTCTCCCTCTCTGTCCTTTGTCTGTCTTTCCTTCATGTTGTTCTTCCCTTCTGCTCTGACCCCCCCACCCCACCCACCCACATACACACACACACACACACACACACACTCTTCTCTGACTTCAGTTCCTCATTTGCATCTGAGGCACAGAGTCAGTGTGGCGTGGTGTTGACGAACCCCTGGAAGTCGCCCACCCACCCTCCACCCCCTTCTGCTACCCCCTCCTCCCAGTCAACACACCCACCACCCACTCCCCCATTACTTTGTCTCTTCCACCCCCAAAAGGCCAATTTCTTTGCCAGATAGAAAGACTGGAAGAGAGCCTGAGACAGACTGAGAGAATAAAGAGAAGGGAGAAAGAGAGAGAGAGAGCATGACTGTGTTACAATAACTGGACATGCACAGAGTAGGGGAGACAGGGACCGGCCACTTCAAACAGAGGGTGTGGACGTGGGTCAGGAAGATGGGATTTCATAGGTAAATAATGCCATTGGGAGCCCCACTCACCACTTGCTTCCTTGCTGTGTGTCCGGAGGCCAAGGCTCAGAGCCGCAGGGGGGTGGGATATGGGAATCTGGCCGCTCGTCTCCGATTGGCTCAGCAGGCGAGCGTGAACGCGAGATTGGCCACGTGAAACGAATGTGCGAGACAAGGCCTACTGCTCGACCGCCTGCTTGCACACCCTGCCTCCTGTGCTTCCAAATACGCCTCCATCGCCTGAGCCTGTGACATCTTCATGTGCCTAGCCTGTCATACTTACTTGCATTGAACACCATTAGAAATGCTCCAAATACTTACTGTGAATAGATGTCATACAATAATACAAAAGCAACATGAGAAGAATGCTTCAAACAGTGTAGCATAAATAATTCAAATATATGATCAAGTTAAAAAGAAAGATTGTCACCCCACACTAAACTATATGGTATTGTTATTGTTATATTGTTATAGGCAATCATATTCTGTCATTTCAAAAATATTAGTGAGGACCATGCACATGTTCCACAAATGACACAGTTGAATTAGATACACACACACACACACACACACACACACACACACACACACACACTCACACACACAATTCGTTTTCTCTGTTGTTGTAACATGATGTTAGTCTGATTAATTATGCCTACCCCCTCCCCTTTTAATCACAAGAGTTAGCACTGAGCCATGGAGCTGGGCGACGCTGAGCAGGAGGAGGAGCAGGAGGAGGGGGGGCGAATGGTGTGTGTGTGTGTGTGTGTGTGTGTGTGTGGGAGGGGTGCCTTCTGAGGACTGCCCCCTTTGCGTGCACGGCGCAGTTTTAATTAACGTGGAGACGACACCTTTCTCCGAGCTCATCTTTCACCTGCGGAACGCGGAGGGACCTCTGACTCTGGGCCCGGCAGGCCGCTGATTAAAGCAGGCCCTCATTTAGTGGACCCCGCTGTCAACAAAACACCTCTAATGGCATTATGCCCATACCTGAGGGTGGGGGTGTGGTGTGTGTGTGTGTGTGTGTGTGTGTGTGTGTGTGTGTGTGTGCTAGGGGGGTTGGAGTGGGGGGTTGGAAAGGACTTTGGAACAAAAACCCCACCGAGCCTGAAATGAGAGAAAACAAACTTTGCCTAATCTCTGATAGCAGGCTTTGAGCTTCCCAGCCAACCGCCTCGATCACAAGAGGAGGACGTGTGTGATGTGAGGAGAGAGTGGTGGGATGAGGATGGGATGGATGGTTAAGCGCAGTTTCACCACAGGTTGACTGCTGGGTGGCATGTGTATGTGTGTGTGTTGTCTCTGTGTCTATGTGTGTGTGTGTTGGTGTATGCGCATGCGTATGTGTGTGTGTGTGTTAGTATGTGTGTGTGCACATGTGTGTGACTGTGTGTGTGTGTTAGTGTGTGCGCACATGCACGTGTGTGTGTGTGTGTGTGTGTGTGTGTGTGTGTGTGTGCGTGTATGCTTGCATGTGTGGGTAGAACTTCAGATGGGAAGGGCTTATTGGTTGGTCTGGCAGGATCTTTTCTTAAATTCTGTCTCTTTGTTGATGTTGTGTGTGTGCATTGGTGTGTTTGTGTGCATCTGTGCGTCTGTGTGTGTGTGTGTGTGTGTGTGTGTGTGTGGGTGGGTGCCTTTGGTGGGTCCCATGTCATCTCATCTACTAACACCTCATCCCACCAAATAACCTTTCCTGTTCTTTCACCAACCCACAGCGGAAGTATTCCAGCAATGGCACTGACCTCAGCCCCCTTCTCCTGTCCTAAACTCTTCCTCTTGCACTTCCACTATTTATAGGGAAGAATCGGGCATTCCCAGCATAGCTGCATTGTTCCCCCTGCTTTGATGGATCCCAGGACAAAGCCTTTGTACCTTGAAACACTTGGAGAGCACTCCAGAGAGGAATGCCCACATGTCCATTCCGGGTCAGATACTAGCATGTCCGTCAGTCAGTCAGCCAGCTAGCCAGCTAACCCACCCCACCTCACACACATACATACACACACACACACAAAGAGAAAAACCCTTCTTGTGTCCCTCCAGGACCGTCAGCTGATATATGCTGTTCTAAACCCTGCGGCAGTGGTGCAAGAACACCGCCCGACGAAACAACTCTGCTAGGGAAAATCTGTACTGGCTCACTCTCACGGGCCATTCACATTGCACAGCTTGGACACGTGACGCAGGTTTAACATTGAGCAGTAGGGTAGTATAAAAGTTTAATGCAAAAGCGAGGTCACTTCTCTTTTGGTGTACATTGTGCTTTTTACTGGGACCTTATTAGTCCGCCCAGTGAAGGAAACTTCACTGCAGGTTTAATTGATTTATGTCAATAGCCATTAGGTAGGCCTGGCCTTCCCTCCTAGTTTTGAGTTTTAATAGGAGCGTGCGCCAGACTAGGCTGGTCTAGGATATTAATTTGCTGATTAATTAGGAAAGTTTGTTTCTTGTAAAGTGACAACTCTTCTTTAAGCGGAGCTGTAAACTTTTATTGCACCATACAGCTGACCTCAAATTGGAAATTTGTGTTGGAACTGGTCTGGCTCACCATTACTACTCCTGCCTGTTGTTAATTTTATATCTGTCCAATAAAAAGCAGCAGGGGCTCCATGCATATGCTGGAACCCCCCAACACACACACACACACACAGTCACACACTCCACACACTTGCAGTCTGCCCCGGTGTCTTACACCCGCCTGTCCAAAAGGGTCTCCTCACACTTGGCCCTCCTGTGTCGTACCGCTCTGTGACATTCATGGGCACAGTTCTGCTTGTTTCGGTTCCAGATCTGCGACTCGAGCCCTGAGTAAAGCTGTCTCCGCCATCGCAGGTCTGCTATACACACCTATTTAATTCAAGGGAATTAGTCACCCCGAAAGCCGAGCTCCACTAACACTGATTCTCAGATTCTACGATCGCAAGAATATTGTCATCACCAGTGATAAATGCACTTCCTGAAGTCAGGCTCTTTCTGTGGTTGGAACAGCCTATAGTCCTGCAGACTGGCTGGAGAGAGAGAGAGAGAGCCCCTAGTGGGAAGGAGGAGAACTGGAGGCTCTATAGACCAGAAGTTTCTCTCTCTCTCTTTCTCTCTCTTCTATCCCTCTCTCTGTCTGTTTTCTCTCGTGAGGCGGTATGTTTACAGCAGACTCACTGTAACGTGACGGGACACGGAGGGAAGTCTATGCTGCGGCTGCCTGATGACTACCCAGGGGAGCCGTAGCCGTGGAGACACTTAAAAGATAATAGCCAAAGCCATGTTTTCAAAACTCCGGCCGTCTCACTGGTGCACGGGAACAATATCACTGATGTAAAGGAAATGAGACTTGAATGGTACTGTTTACAGTTGCTGAATGTTCACACATAAGCAGCAAATTCCAACATAAACATCCATTTAGCCCATGTAAATTTAGAGGCTATTAATAAGCCCTTTTATCTTCTGTGCACAGAGAGACAGACAGAGAGAGAGAGAAAGAGGGAGAGAGATTTGGCCCCAGAGAGGGGGTAATCTGGCCTCACTCTCCCCCCCACTCTGTTTTACTGTGTGAGAGACATGGCCTCTACAGAGGGCCCCCCTCCCAACCTATACCCCATCCCCCCAACCCTCTGCCCCCTCCATCCACCCCCCAGTCTTGTGCTACCCTCACACCCCCACCCATCTCTACCCTGTGTCCTGCCAAAGGCTTGTTCTCACCACCATGTGTTCCTTCTCCTCCTCTATCAGACCCAATACGCAGCAGCAGCAGCAGCAGTGGTGCTGCCTGACCTCAGAAAACACTTTAAGGGCCTGGGAGCTGACAGAGACCTGGGAGGGTGGCTGTGCCGCATTGCCCTGCATTGGGGATGGGGGCTGCCAGCCAGTTCCATTTCTAAAATGGTGTGTGTGTGTGTGTGTGTGTGTGTACTGTACTAGGGCCTACGAGTCTGACCTTTTCAACAGCTCATAATTACTGACTTAAAGAACACCTGATTAGAGCCCTGAGGGCTGAGTGAGAGAGAGAGAGAGAGAGAGAGAGAGAAAGAGAGAGAGAGAGCACTCAGGCCAATCGCTCGCTTTCTAACGGTCAATTAAGTGCATGATTGTTGCGCTGAGCTGTGTTCAGGAACAGCTCTGCTGTGACTGATTTGGTATTGAAGCAGAGGCCCCTACAGCGGAGGTGGTGAGAGATTATAGAAGCGTTAAGTTAAAGCATGGAGTCAATCTCACTTACTTAATATTTCTCTCTCTCTCACTCACTCAGGTTTAGCCCTATTCTCTCTCTCTCTCCATCTTGGTGGTATGGTGCCATCGTCCTTGTTCATTTTTCCTAGGCCTTTGATAGGTTCGGACACACTGGATACCTCTGCCTCTTCTCCACTGCTGTTTCTCCTAAATCTGTCGACAGCACTTTGTTTTTGCTGTCTCTCCTCTCGGCGTGTCCTCAACAGGCTTGCTTCCTGCCGTGTATACATGTGGGCCTGTGCATGTCTGTGTATCTGTGTATGTGTGTGTGTGTGTGTGTGTAGAGCATGTGTTTCTGTGCATGCACTCGAGAAGGGAAAGAAGTAGTTTCTCTTTTTCTTTTATGTGAATGCCAAGAGGAGATAAGGCTTGTGCAGGCCACAGACAACAGCCTTCTACATGGCTCACGTTTTAAAACTCCCTGTCTGTGAAAGAATCGCATGTGTCTCTTGCGCACGTACATTTCTCATCGACGGCACTCGATAAAATAATACACAGTGACATCACGTTTTCACCGCAAGTGTCCATGGAAATGCAATGAAAAGCATGGCTGTGAAGACTCGATGTCTCTTCCACACTCGGGCCAATAAAAGCCTGCATCTCCCTTGAGGTCCCGCGCTTGGCACAGGCTCGCGGTCAGTCGGTGTACTACACGAAAACTCCTGCGTATTTCCGTCCTGCGCCGTTATGGTACAGGCTCGCGTCTCGTGTTCTGTCGGCTCCCCTGGTATAGAAAGCAGATGGCGGCACAGTCTCCGGTTCTCTGGCGCTGCCCGCTGGTAACCCCCGCCTCTCCTATCAGAACCCATCCGGCACACAGTCTGCCATGTGACCTGTCAGTCCCTCGTCACACCCCAGGGTGCAGAGAGAGTGTCTGACCTCATTCACACCGCCTTGTAAGGCCTTCTGCTAGTGTGTGTGTATGTATGGGAATGTCTCTGTGTGTATGTGTGTGTGTGTGTATGTGTGTTTGTGTACTTGTCTATGTATGAGTATGTCTACCTCTGTGTGTGTATGTGTGTGTCCGTGTTTGTCTACGTAGGGGTGAGGTTGACTACAGATGTTTAGCTTCCACACACCCCACAGTAGACTAACTTTCCTAATGTCAAAGGGGATTTAAAGTAATTAAGTAGAGTTTCAAGCTGTACGCTTGAGTAGCCTTGGTCTATCTGTGGGGATTTAAGGGCACAAACACATGAAGGAAAGTTGGCAGAGAGAGACAGGCAGAGAGGGAGGGGGAGAGAGAGAGAGAGAGAGAGATTGACATATTTACATATCTAGGCGTCTTTCTTCACTGTCTGTGGGTGATGATATGGTGCTCTATTAGGTTTTTTTGTGTATTTTATAGTTTCAGGTTTTTTTTTTGCACTGTGCCCAATTTGAAAACCTCCATTCCACTCATTGAACAAACTACCTTAAACAATGGAGTGTGGTTTTGCCTTAGGCATGTGTAGCTTTCAGTGAAACAACTGGCTATTTTGTCTCATATTTTTCAACACTTCACACCAGCCACTATATTTTAAAATGATTGATTTTAGGGTAACTGCACATGAGTTGGGAAACAAACATGGCAAGGTTCCAAGCTGGGTGGGGGTGGGTTGATGACCATGGTCAGGAGGGGGGTCTGCTGGGGTGCCAATGGAGATGACTGGATTTGGAGAGAGTGAGAGAGAGAGAGAGAGAGAGAAAGAAGGAGAGAGAGAGAGAGAGAGCCCCGATCTTTCATATCCCCTCTCCCAGTGAGGGGAAGTGGGGGTCGGGTGGGGGGACTGACATCTCCCGGGGAAACCCAACAACTGGCCATCACCCTCACCGTTTGTCTTCATCAATCACCCTGCGTTTGTTGACCAAGCAACATGATGTCACTATTAATTTCATGCATTCCTCTAACAGGGGTCCAAGGGATGGCCCTACCCTCTCAGTGGGCATTTCCTGTCTCGGTGCATTGTGGGATATGTCTGTTTCCTCCAAGGAGATCGGTCGGACTTGTGAAAGTTGTTTTTTTTTCTTCTTCTTCTCCTCCTTCTCCTCCCTCCTACCCCTCCTTATTTCCTCCTTCATCTTTTTCTCTCTCACTCCCTCATTCTTGTCCTTCCTTTCTTCTCCCCGCTGTGTTTGCATTGCTTTGTCACTGTCCCTTCCAGCTTCAGAGCAGCTGTGTCGTAGCGGCGGCTTTGTTGTGCGAATACCTCTGATGATTCTTCCACGTTGTCGTTTTCTCCCCCACCATTTCGTCTTCGTCTTCTTCTTCTTCTTCTTCTTTCACAGAGGTACGCGTCGAAACCGAAACACTCTTTTGATCAAATCTCATATTTCATGAGACGCATCCTGCTGCTGCAGCCTCTGATCAGCGCATTAGCTTCCTCATTTGAAAGAATGGTGTCACTGTGTTGACAAGTGCGTGATAAGTTGGTGGCTTCTAAAGGGAAAATGTTTAAAGCTGGTAAATGCCTCAGGACTTAAACTGTCGGTCTCATTGTCCTATTGTAGTTTATTTTTGGTGATTACCAAGAACCTGGTTTTAAACAGGCTTGGGGGATGTTGGTTTATTAGCATTACATAAAGATGCGAGGCCCCTCACATGATAATTCAGTGCGAGCATCTAATGTTATCTGTTCTGACTCCTGTGTAGCCATATTTACTGTCGACTCACATCGCTTTTATCCCCTCCTGCTTTGATTGTATCAGGCCCAGGAAAAAGAGTGGAGAGGAATGGTAATGACTGAAGTACAGTATCTATTTCACTCTTAGTTTCGCTCCCCTGCTCTTTCTCTCTCTCTTGCTCTTCACTTCCACATTCGCTCACTCACTCAATCTCTCTCTCTGATGCACACATGAACTCTCTCTCTCTCTCTCACTGCCTCTCCTCCAGCTCTAAAGGGCTTAGTCGGAGCTTAGCACCCAGGTCAAACTGCCCTTTGCCCTTCATCTGTCAGCCGTTTGATCTCATGCCAGGCTGGGGCTGCTCGCCGGGCCCTGCCTTTAACGGCTCGTCTGGGGGTCACCACAGGGCAGAGGCTGCAGATGGGCCTGACTTAGCCCCCCCCCCCCAAAAAAAAAAATCCCTTCTCCAAACTCCTCACCATCACCCCCTGCCTCCACACACACACACACACACACACATACATACACACAACCTCTTGCCCCTGCCCCCAGCAGCCACACACCTCCCCCCCAGCACACACACACACACACACACACAACCCCATGCCCATTATTATTTTATAGTTTGGTTCTGCATTCCTCTCCCTCAGCCTGTGGTAGACGCTAGGTCCTTTGGTTTTTATTGCTTACACATGTCCGTGCCTCACTCCCTCAGCGGGAAGAGACAAAACACCAGGGCAAGAGATGCCGGCGCACGGGGGCCGACTGGCTAAACTCTCCCCACCTTGAACTAATCGTGCAGGGTGAGGGTGGACTGGTCTGTGTCTGTGTGTGTGTGTGTGTGTGTGTGTGTGTGTGTGTGTGTGTGTAGAGGGGCTGCTGTGTGAGTTCGGGGGAGGAGGGGTGGAGGGGCCCAGGGGCCAGTCCTATAGTGTCAGGCCCCTACACTGCAGCCTCCCATGCCAGTGGGGTTTCAATTTGTAGGGGCATAAACAGATACTAAAGGGCGAGTAATGGAGGGGTGATTTATCAAGCCGAGCTCCCATCAAATTATCACAGCGCTCCCCTGCTGCCACTCTAAACCATGCGCCCCCACTCCTCTCAAACACACACACACACATGCACACACACACACACACACATACCCTAGCCCACCCTACACACACACACACACACGCATATCCAAGACCATCCTACACACAAACACACACACATACCTCAGCCCACACTAAACCACACCACAGCACAGCACCCCAGCCCCTGGTCAGGCCCCCTCCTGCTGCGGAAGGGGGCCGTCAGTCAGTGTGGTCACAGTTCGTTTGAGAGTTCGCAAGCATGTGTCCTTCTGTCTGCTAGAGGTCTGGGCTGAGCATGACACTCACTGACAGACACTCATCAGCCAAGACAAAGAGCTTAGTGTGTGTGTGTGTGCGTGTGTGTGTGTACGTGTGTGTGTGTGTGTGTAAGTGTATGTGTGTGTGTTTGTAAGTGCATGTGTGTGTTTGTGTTTGTATACTGCATGTGTCTGTGTGTATGTGTAAGGGAGAGAGGTAAAAAAGAGAAAAAGTGTGAAAGAGAGAGAGAGAGAGAGTTTGCTGTGTGTAACCCAATGCTGATGATCTCACCATCTTAAACATGGCCATGTGGAGATGAGCTTGTTGTGCATCTCTGGCAGCAGAGACTCTACTGTGCTGGGAACTCAAACGGAGACACTAATGTAAACAGATTAACTTTGTAAAGGTTATCAAACATAATCATCACAAACACACCCTCTTGTCTGCTCACTCAGTGTACGCCTAGAACAAAACTGTTTCATCATAGGCCTGTTGTGTCTTTTAGAAAGAGATGAGGAAGAAAAAAAAGAAAATCAAGTCAGCTTGAATAGTTTAAGAGTATTGGGTCAGCCATGTAAGGGGAATATATCTTGAAATAAACAGATTATTTTTCTGTTCCGAAATCATGTTTCAATTTCACTTTGCGCCAGGAACAGTGCAATGTCTTTGATCTTGGGCCGGCACAGAGGCCAACACATGGATAATATATCTTTCAAAAAGATAAAGGTAAAAATGTCTGCTGGGACGGCGGTGATGTCATGTGGTTGCCTTGGAAAAGAAGAAGAAGAAAAAAAAACAGGCCTGGGAGAAAGGCAAAACTTTTCACGAGTGCCGCTCGCTTTACCTCGCGTGTGCACATCGCCAAAACCGGGCCGATCTCAAAGCTGTTTGTAAAATCAATTACACGTTGTCCAAACTGCGATTCCGGCCCTGTAGGAACTTAATCGCCCCGCGCTCCTGCACTGGATCATCCCCGACGAGGTCGGACATTTGTTTTCACTCCCCCTGCGTTCGTAACCCTTGGTTCTCGCCCCCCCCCCGTGCACTTTAATTTTTTAAAAACCCGGTCGGTCCCTTTTGCTTTGCACTTCGCAACATTCGGGCACTGCTTACAGTTCTGCAGAGACTCATTCATCATCATTTGCCGGTGTATCTGTCCTGAGAGCCCGAGCTTTGATCATGTCGTATTTTATATCTTACATCTGTTCCGTGTTTAACCTTCTGTAATGCTGTTGCTCACAAACTATTACCTGGCATAACAAAGGAACAGTTTTATTGGAGAGTTTGTACCCCGCATAAATCCAGCATCCTCCTCATTTGTAATGGGCCAGGAAATTAATAATCCCTTGTGCCAAATGCAAGGGGTAATGATTCTTTTCTCTCCTTTATCCCCCTTTCTCTCTCTCTCTCTATCTCTCTCACTCTCTTCTTCTTTTCCTTTTCTTCCCTATTGACCACTCGTCAGACTGTCTGCCTCATAACACTCATCTTGTAAAATATGGATACGTTTCCTTTTTTTTTCTTTTTTTCCTCCAACCTCGTTTTAGGATTGAAAATAACTTCCATCGTTATCAGCTGTGAAATCTCTGAATGTTAAAATGTCTACCAGGATTCCTTATCCTCTCAGCATCTCTTGCAACCCCTCCAAACACACACAGACATACACACACACACACACACACACACACACATACACACAAACACACACACACACACACACACACACACACACACACACACACACACACACACACACACACACAGCTTCCAATCAGTTCTAGCACCAGATGATCTCTTCCTCTTTTCCCAGCACAAATGTACTGTCTTCTCCACCAATTCATCCTCCATCTAACTGCCCTGTCCTGTCCTGGTGGCCTCCCCAGTGGAGTCCAGCCGTTCAGGGGGGAAGAGCTGCTCTCTCCAGCCCTCTGTTGCCACCCAAAGCCCTCCAGATCCCCCCCACACACACACACACAGCCTTCAGTAAGGTAATCAGCCCTAATCAGAAGTGAAATACGTTTTTCTAAGGAAGTCGCTGGAAAATTTCACAATCTGCGTCTCTCAGACCAAACTGATTAGAGAAACATTATCCTGCTTTCCCAGTCACTTCCAATCTGCCTTTAATCTGTCACTTCAATCGCCTAATTATTTAGTCAATGACCTGGGGATGCAATTTTACAAAAGGATGAAATGCATGCCATGACATTTTTTTCAGATTTTTTCCATGATATCTCTGGGTATGTGTAACATCCCTCAGAGCACAAATCCTTATAATTGGCACTTGTGTGTGTGTGGATGTGTGTGTGTCTTATAAAGTTTCTCCATGTATGTTTCAGTTTATTGTGAGCATACACTGTGGGTGGTGTGTATACATGCATGTGTATGCACACACATGTGTGTGTGTGTGTGTGTGTGTGTGTGCTAGAGTGTGATATTGAGAGCATGAAGAGTGAGTGAGTATGCATTACTTTGTGTGCATGCATGCATATGACTGTGTGTGTGTGTGTGTGTGTGTGTGTGTGTGTGTGTGTGCATACTGTGTAGGTATAGGCTCTGCTAGTGCATGAGTATCTGTTAATGATTAAGAGTCTGTGTATTCATCTGTGTTTGTGAACCTCTTATTCTCATTTATTGTGAGTGTGTGTCAGTACCTCCATCTCTTCGTGTCCTTCAGTTGTGCTTGTGTATGTGTGTACATGTCCCTTTGTGTACGCCCGTGTCTCCATATGTGTGTGTCCTTCCACGCGCGTGTGTGTGAGTGTGTATATGTGTGTGTGTTTTGTATTTATTCTTGTGGCTACAAAAGCCACTGCGATGCCCGCGGAAGCCACTGAGGCTGTTTCACCCCCTTGGAGCTGGCTGGGCGTCCACAGGGAGTGAGAGAGAGAGAGAGAGTGTGAGAGAGAGAGAGAGAGAGAGGAGAGAGAGCATAAGAGTTGTGTTATTGGAAAGGTCGTGATTACAGCAGGGGGTCAGAAGAACTCGCTGACACTCGCCGCGCACACAAACGCCTGCCTGCCTCCACGCCTCTGGCTGTCAACTGCTATATTGAGTATTGACTATATGTCACGGCAATAAAAAGGAAATCTGTTCTCTTGCCAAATATTTTACCTTCAAAAGAAACCTTAGGACAAAAAATGTAATAAATAAATAAATAAACATAAGACAACTTCCAATGTCAGGAAGTTTGCTCCTTTTTGGCTCTGACTGACACCATACCTGTTTATGAGATTCATAAATATATTAAAAACATTTCTCATCCATATCTTTTTATGAGCTTAAAAACCTGATTTTAGCAGGAGGTTGCCAGGTATACTTTGACAGATGACTAATATCTTTTTGTCCTTGCCTGTAGGTTGTGTGAGCTTGGGAGGTTCTATTTTTGGTCTTGATTTGATAAACAAAACCTTTCAGGCCAAACTGCTTTCACATTTTTAAAGTTGGATATGAAGAGATACTCACTCTGCAAGGACAACGCTGAATTTATGAGGCTGGGTGATTTTGTAAAGGTGTGCTGATAAGCATCTGTTAAGTCTGAAGTGTTAGTTCAAGTCCAGCACATTGTTCATTTGTCAACAGCAGACATTGACAAGGTTTGCCATAGCACTCATTAAAGTAGCTATGCTGTAGGACCAGGTACAAAAAGAGAGGGAGGGGGGTCTAACATTTATACAGTCCACAAGTGGGTTAGAACAAGATGAAAAGAAAACAGTTAAATTAGTGGAGCATCTAAGGTATGAGAGCTACTTAAAGGTTGTGGTCCAAAGCAGGTCAAGAGGTGTCAATTTCTCCACTTGAGAAAAAAGGGAGTTTGAATGGGGGGGGGGGGGGGCTGCTGCGGTATGCATTTGGTTTGACTGAGTTGTGACTGAATTATCTGCATATGAACAAAGGGATGGAGGAGTGAACATAAAGAATAAAAGTAAAGAAAAAAAAAGAAAGAAAAAGGAAAGATGGTGGGACTTTGAACATGCCGCTTGCCGTGCCTCTCTTTCTCTCTCTCTCTCTTGAACACACACACACACGCTCACACACACAAGGGCTGGGCCGTGCTCCGATAAGGATCCCCAAAGGCTGACCGGGGCAATGGGCTTTCCCACTGGTCTTTCATCTTTTTTTCCTTTCTCTTCTTTTCTTTCGTCTTCCTTCTTCTCATAGGCCAGCAGGGTGGGACAGGGCTGGTCTGCGGTGTTTCTGCCCCCCTCATGCTGGCCTGCCGTTATCGTGGCGGGATTGTGTGGAGTCATCACGCTTATTTGTTCCCCGACACCCAATCTGCAAAGAAAGCCACTTGGAAATGTGTTTTTAACAGAGCGTAGGAAAACATTCCAGAGTCTAGCCGGGGGGCAGGTCTGCTAAAGACCGAGCTGTCTGCAGGAAAGCCAGCCAGCGCTTAGCTCCTCCACTTCTGCAGACAAACACACACACACACACAAATATATATACTCACTCAGCCAAGGTCACGAACTCTGCATGAGAGAAACAAACTGACCATGGGAATGATGAATGCGCGCACACACACACACACACACACACACACACACACACACACCTACACACACACACACACAAAGTAATGATAGAAACTTAAAACATGTATGAGATCAAACACCCACAGCCCCCACACACAATCAAAACAGTGAAATAAACTTAAAACACACATTCACATTGACACACACACACACACAAGGATGCAAATCCCACATCTCCATTCACACACACACACACACACACACATATGTGCTCATCTCAGCTTGCTGGGGCTGTGTCACCTGCCTCTGTTCTCACTTTGAAACATGTTTATTGTTATGTTTAAGACGAAAAGTTCTCTGTCACACGCTTCAGTGGGGCCTTGTCATAGTTGAAATGTCAAAACAGCGTTTGAAGTTGTCAGACAAGAGACTTCTCTTTTGAGTGACTGTGTTTATCGTCAGAGTCAGCCCTTATCTGCTTGCATGGGGGCTCCTGTTTTTGTGAATGAGTGGCAGAGGCATAAACAATGGGCCGATTCTTAATGCCTGATACTATCAGTGAGTCAGGTACAGTAGAGGCTCAAGTACAGGCAGTGTCCACAGGGCATGAGGTCTTGGGTTACAGGATGCCGTCTCTGTGTGTGTGTGTGTGTGTGTGTGTGTGTGTGTGTGTGAGTGTGTATTGTTTCATGCTTCTGATAAAAGATTATTTCTGCTTATATATGCATTTGTCTCCATGCATTTACCTGCAGGATTTTTAGTCAATGGCATAGGTGAGACATAAATGCACATGGCAAAAGTGATTTATGTTGAGTGTTGTTTTATATTTTTTTAATCCGCTGTTTTGTGTTTCGCTTTGAAGTCAGACAAAGAGTGCAACTTGTGGGAAATGCATATTGGAAAAGAAAAATAAATTATAAAAACAACACATCTCCTCTTGTGGTACAACAGCAATTACCAACACTGATGATTTAAGAGCTTAATCAATGCACAGAGAAATCCATGACACAAAGCGCAGAGATGGTCAGATCGAGTAAACATTATCCACATTTCATTAATTTTGTCAGAGACAAGGGAAATAAATATCCGGAAGAGTGGGAGAGGGGAAAGCAGGCTGACAGAGAGAGAGAGAGAGAGAGAAAGGGAGAGATAGAGCGGGGGAGGCAGTGGTGAGGATGGCTATTTCAGGAATGCCATAGAGGAATAGTATTGATTGGAACACTTAGACTTGATAAGGGCATCAGCCTTAAGAGGGCCAGGGCAATCATTAAATACACCACTTGGCCAATGTTGTGTTAAATATATATGGTGTTTCTTCTCTCTCTCTCTCTCTCTCTCTCTCTCTCTGTCTTTCTCCCTCACCCCCACCCCCCTCAACCTTTTTTTATCTCTCCATTTTTTTAGAGCATCCATTGCCAGAGGTGAGAAAAAGAAATCTCCTTTCCATCAGGGTAAATTGGGGTGGGCAGCATTATCAGTTAAAGTGAAAAAAAGACCCCCGGATTTGACAGGTCCCACTCCGTGGTGATTAATTACTTCTAGGCCTGGGCGGCCTTCCCTCCTTGTTTCCTTGGGAAGGTGTCTGGAGGCGAGCGGGCGATAAGTACCAGCCCTTATTAGGCGCTGCACGGGGGAAATGTCTGCTGCCGCAACGTCCATGCCCTCGGCCAATGAGGACGCCACCCTGCCTCCAATGCAGCCTTTGTTTACGTTTCTCGTTATCCCCCACATGAAATGGTTCAGTCATCTTTCCCTCCCTCCCTCTCTCTCTTTCTCCATTCCTCCCTCCATCATCCATCCCCCCATCACCCTGCGGTAAAATATGGTTTAATCCCCCCTCCTTTCCACTCATCATGATCCCTCTCTCTCTCTTTCTCTCTCTCTCTCCTACTGTATAATATGGGTTTCGATCTCCCCAGTAATCACTTTGCCTGTCTGGATTAGGTTTACAGACTCTTTAGAGCTCTCTATTAGCAGCCTGTGAAGGAAGGGGAGACTAGACACCTCATCTCAATTTTGGAGGGACAAAACTAATCAGTGACCGAGTAGGGGGGAAAAAATGCTTTTGGTGTCATCCCTATTATTTATTAGCTTGAGTGCTTTTATTCTTGCTTCGCTCAAGAGAGAGCAGAGAAAGAGAGAGAGAGAGAGCAGAGAGAGAGAGAGAGAGAAGCACAAATGCCCTCGTGTCACCAGCTGGATCAAATAGTCAACATCCTGTGGCAGTCCTAATATCGTATGACAGGCAGAAGTGTGTGTTCTATTTTTGACCTTACGGTTTGGACAGCTCATGGCTTCCACTTTCTGACGATTAACATGGATGTCCTTGGCTGAACACACACACACACACACACACACACACACACACACACACACACACACACACACACACACACACACACACACACAGACTGTCCAGGCTGGTGCAAGAGGGGTTCATTATGGCTCTGTCAATGACTAAAGCCACTCTGAAGGCTGTGAGACAGGAAGGGAGAGGGACAGAAAGAAAGAGTTAGTGTGTGTGTGTGTGTGTGTGTGGCTGGTGGTGTGAATGCTGAGGGGGGAGTGCTGTCCTAAAATACATACGCCTGTCACACGCCTGTCCCCCCATTGTGGCCACACGTGTCATTATGATGTCACTCGGATGGACACATCTGTCTCCTCAGCCTGAGACAATTCTGTTAAAAGCATGTGAGAGTCAACTTGCCCCTTCACCCACACCAACCCCCCTACTCACCACACACACACACACACACACACACACTGCCTGCCTTTATTTGTTTACCACCCCTCCAGCAGGTGACCTCGGCCGTCACGATGTACGGTGCTTCGGTGAGCACCGGTTGATGTGTGTGTGTGTGTGTGTGTCTGGAGTAGGGCTTGGCCACCAGATCGTGGCGGATAACACACCTTCAGGATGTCAATATTGTGTTAAAAGCCAATGTTCTCCGCTGTCCCTCCACATTATTATACCCACCCGCCATATGGATTGGGGTTTTGATTCTGATTGAGGGAGCTGCAGCCGCCTATCACTTATTCTGCCTGGACGCATGAGGCCGCCGTGCTAACGGATGCCTTTTTAATGGCTGTAGGCTGTCAGTCAGACAGGCAGGCGGGAAGGCAGGCGGGTGGGCTGGAGGTTGGGGTTGGAGGGGTTGTGTATGTGTGTGTGTGTGTGTGTGTGTGTGGGGGGGGATAGGGGGATGGGGGGCAACCGTTTGCACCCAGTGCTAACGCCCCACACCAGAAGGAGATGTTGAATGTTGTCATTAGTGTGAATAAGGTGAACTTTTCCCAGTCTGAGACCTCCTCGTCTGCCATTTCTCTCTCTCTCTTTCTCTCTCTCTCTCTCTCTCTCTCTCTCATTGTATTCTTCCCCTTTTTTCTGAGGCCCTTTATGGTTGGTTGTTTTCTTTTTTGCAGCACGGAAATGAAAGAATATGGTAACATTATGCCATTTGAAGTCAATATGTATTATAAAATCAATCTGGATGAAGATCTGCCCATCCTTCTAATTAGACGAGGTGACTGGAGATTGATTTTTAATTGCAAAAGTAATTACATGGAGCAGATAGCCAGTGACATTTGATTATCTAGGTGATTGATTAAAAGGCCTTGCTCATGGGGGCACACTGTCAGCAGGCAGAATCCCAGACAAAAGAGAAAATTAAAAAAGTTGTCCCGTTTGTAATCACAAATTTCAAGGGTGAAATTACAAAGCCAAACATCCCCCTGTGATGTCCCGCTGTCCTTCTGCAACCCATCCCCACCCCTACCCTCATCACACACGTATACACACACACACACACACACACACACACATACAGGAACCACCTCCCTGTCATTCTGTCTCACCTCTCACACCATAAAAAGATGTGATGAGAAAAATGAATGGAGGAATTGTTCGCTTACAAATACCCTTGTGGGGGAAAGGATTGGAGCATTCATCTGCTTAACAGCCTCATCAGAACACCAGGAGCGTGGCATAACTGAGAAGTGTGTGAGAAAAGAACCTCGCTTATCTTTCTCTCTCTCTCTCCCTTTCTCTCTCTCCCTCTCTCCGAATTATCCGTCACCCAACTCCATCTCCTGTCATCTTTGAGCAAAAGGTGTCTGCACCTGTGCATTGTTGTCTGGTGAAATGATAAGAGGGTCACTAAATAAACACGGTCGGGGTAAACACCTTATCGCACGGCCAGTCTGGGGGAGGATTAAAAAAAAAAAAAAGCAGTGAAAGAATATGGGATTCGTGTTTATTTTCTTTCATTTCATCTGTGTGTGTGTGTGTATCGTGTTCTCTTGAGCAGGTCGGCCCAGCGGGCAGGCGGCACTGAGTGCTGGAGATAAAGAGTGAGTCTGAGACCAGTCTTTGCAGTGAGGCTGAGGCTAGGGGGCTTTACCCAGGTCTCCCACTCACCTAGCTGTCTGTCTGTTCGCCAGCCTCCCAGTCACATCGCACCTACACCCACCTGCACTTAATAAACCCCCTTCACCCTGGCTGTCAGAGACCTACACACATATACACACACACACACACATTCACAATGTGCATGCACGCTCACACAAACTTTTACACACCACAGACACAAACACACACACACACACACAGACATACACACACAAACACACACACACACGCACACGCACACACACACACACACACAGACACTAAGCCTTGTCTGGGCACTCCCAGTCCCAGCCCTCGCAATGTGGTGATACATTTATTTCTCACTGTAGGACATGCCTATAAATTACACCTTGTTAAGGTATCATTTGGCTTGGACTGTTAGGCCATTCCTGTCATTTGGGTGCAGGGTTCACTCTTTAAGGTTGCCATGGAGGTGGCATTTATGTGTTTAATTTACAGGTACATGCCTAGAGGATACCTCTCCCTTTTATGAAGTGGTATTAAGGGGCCTATTTAGTTGTCATGGCGAGGATGTGCTTCGAGTGGTCTGGCAGGGGAAAAAAAAGAGGAAGATAAAAAAGAGAAAGGGAGGGGGGGCAACATGGGATAAAAAAGAGAGAGAGAGAGAAAGAGAAAGAGAGAGAGAAGAGAGAGAGAGGAAGAGATTTCAAATGAGAATCACTGTCCTTTTAACTCGAAGCATTCTGTTGCCTGGCAGGCGAGACACAGCGCCCTTTGAAGGAGAAGGAGAGAGGGAGGGAGGGAGAGAGGGAGGAAAAATAAAACAGACTGACTACCTCCAGATATTATCCCCCCTCAGGATGTACAGAGTCTATATTGGCTTAAGCAGAGGAACCCCTGGGGTCAGTGCTGCCTCTGTGGCCTCTCAGAACGCCACTAAGAGGGACTTCCCAAAAAAAGATGGGGGGAAAGAGAGAAAGAGAGGGAGGGAGAGATGGAGGGAGGGAGAGAGAGAGGGAGAGGGCGGCGGCGAGTGTCTGGTTGTAAATCATCACACATGTGCCTCACAGCACCAGGCCTTGGCTCTGCAGGGCCAAACACAAAGCAACGCGGCACTTATTAAATTTCCATGAAGTTTACCGAATTTGTGGGATCAGTTGGGTGAGGCCGTCAGGGAGTTTGTGCCACTGCCTGCAGCACCTAACCCCTTCCCTCTCCCTCCCTCTCTCTCTCCCTCCCTCTCTCTCTCTCCCTCTCTCTCTCCCTCCCTCACCTCATCTCTGGCACTAACACACACCACCACTTCACAGGGGGAAAGGGATTGCAGTGGGCTCAGGCCCCCATGCACACACGCATTCAAACACACACACACACACACACACACACACACACACACACACACACACACACACACACACACACACACAAACACACACACACACACACGGGGCCCCTATGTCCACTTCCCAGCAGGGCCCCGTCGGCCTACCTCTGCAGTGGGGAGAGGCAGAAAGAGAATGCCACAGTGACATACACACACACAGACACACACACATGCAGACACAACATAACAACACTGCCACACACATAAAAACACTGCTACAGACTCTCTGTGGATATTCTGTCTATCCCCTCAGGCAAAGAGATTCTCTCACACTCTCTTTCTTAAACACACACATACACAAACATACACACACTTACTTGTACAAATTGTCTAAAATGCGCTTAAGTTATATTTCATATAAATTTTAGATATAATATCATGTATGCAATGTTTGTATTTATACGGTATAATACTATACAAAAGGTAGTGTATCATCCAGCATGGACTTAGTGACAGCAGTCTTAAGTTACTGAATCTTAGTGTAAAATCTCTGTTTCTTAGTCCACTAGTGTGACATCAGGAATGCTATGCTACCCTATGCTACCTTAACAGGATCATGCACTATTGGGAGTACAGTGCAGATCTAACACGGATTTGCACAATAACATTCTGGTCATACCTACATTTCAGTTTGCTTTTTGACACTGGTCCGTGAAGAGTAGTATCTAGGGTGAACAATGAACAATGAAAAACAGAGTATTTATATATTTAAATTTGCGTGTTACACAGAGGAATTCGTCAAGGCTTCTGGCTACTGCTGCTTGCCGCATTGTTCACTTTTCAAAAGGTTTGTAACAGGCGGTGAATGCACACTCAACCTTGACCTTACAGGCACATTTTTCACCCTTGCCCATCTGATCGAGCGCAAGATGTGCCTTCGAGAGACTTGTCCCATTAGTCCAGGCTTTTTCACAGGGGGGTCTCCCTCTCGGCCTGATGAAGGCGCCGCCGTGTGAGGGGGCTACATTTCGATCCCCGCGCCAGATAAAACCCCCCACCCACTCACCCCCCCGCTGTGTTGATGGGGCTGCTGATGGCATCTGTCGGCTGTCCCGGACACAAAGACGAACGCGACGAGGAAGGTTAGCGCAGGCTGCTGTTGTGGGCGCCCTTATCAAGCAATTACATTTGGCTTTGTCAAATTAATTGTATGGAATTGTTTGGCCCGCTGATAGCAACACTGTATTCTGAGGGGCCGCTGCTGGTAGATCGGGGGACGGGTGCACCAGAGACGAGGACAAGGTACACACTGGGGTTTATTCTCTCCTAAGGGAAGAGCCTCCTCTCGCTGTGTCCTTGTAGGCCCGACGCTTTGACCTCAGTCACTGATTACTTCTGTCGTCCGGCAGGAAGGGTACCAGCTGACTTAATAAATAATAAAAGAAGCTTGATTACTAGTCCTGTGGTTTCACCTTGTCCAGAGATGAGCGTATAATCTTTTGTGATTGTTACACATTACCATGTCATGTTGGCTTGCCTCACGCCACGGCAGAGCATTCAAAAGTGACCGGATGGATGATGTACACACGTTCGTTTGTTCGTCTCCTTCTTCCCCCGCGCGTGTTCATTTGAAATGCATCAGGCTCGTTTAGCTTTGGTGTCATCGCACTGACAACATTTAATCAGGTGTCGCCAAAGTGCAATGATACAGTGCAGAGCAAAGAAAGTCCTGCTAAGACTGAGTAGAGTTCATTCTCTTCCAGAGTGGAGAGAGAGCACTGCTAGACACACAGCAGTGAAAGGTCTGAGACTCAAAGGAGGCTGAGCGCATGACAGCTTCTTGACGGAGAACATTTTTCGAAGTGAACCGCTGGATTAGCGGTGGTGTTTTTGTTTATTTTTTAGTCAGGCGTCGACTGAGTGGAGGTGATGGCACGTAATGATGTGTGAGAGGTGTGTCCTGATGAAAAAAGAAATACCTTGGCTTTGGCCAGCACTCGTCTCACTAATGAGACGTCACGCGAAAAAGACAGAGCGCGCCCCGAGTGCTGGACTGGTCATCACAGACTAATCCCCATCAGGCTCAGAGGGCCGCTGAGAAAAAAAAAAGACCATCATTTTCAAGAGGCGTAGGCCCGACATGGCCTGCCAACTGACCACATCATTTTGATGGTTCATTTTTCAGAGCAGCATTTGGCAGCCTTTAGACAAGCCGTCAGGCAGCTTTGTATGTGTGTGTGTGTGTGTGTGTGTGTGAGAGTGTCTGTCTGTCTGTCTGTCTGTGTGTGTGAGTGTGTGTTTTTGGCTGAAGTATAGTATTGTTTCCGTTTCTACTGATTGCACAACTAGGCCGGCCCTATTAGCCATAGTCTTTAGACAGCAGAAGAATCCTCACACAAACACACACACACATACACACACACACACACACATGCACACACACACACACACATATATTTAATGTGGACATGATGAGTCCGGCTCAGAGGGAAGAGAAGCCTAGGGCTTTATGGCCCCTACAACCCGGCCCTTGAGACCAACATACTAACGATCATTCCTGCCCGCCCCGACGTCTATCTCACAGAACGTCTAAATTAGCACTCATTCCCCCCAATCACAACTGCCATACACTTCTCCCGTAGCCTGTGGGCCAGGTTGACCCCCCCCCAAAAAAAAAAAAAACTCAGTCACTGAAGCTCATACGGAGGGGCTTTAAAGTGTAAACCAGATGAAAAAACAAAGGGCTTAGGCAAATCAGATAGCTCCGACAACAACAACAAACGCGCACTCCGTAATCTTCTTAGAGAAATTAATGAAGGGTGGGGGGGTGGGCTCGGGTGCACCGCATAATGATCTTGTGCCGGTGGGATAAGAGCCTGGTTGCAGTGGATCAGGCGGAAGGTGAGAACAGGGAAAAGGGAAGGGGGGAGGGGGTGAGGAGAGGAGAGGAGGGGGGGATTAAGGGTGGACTCCCACCAGAATCAAACAGGACTCTCGCCAAAGGGATCTCTTCCCCTTCTTGCCGTCCCAAACTTCAAAAAGTCCATCCTAAGCTGGAAGTAGGTGTCAGTAATCCCCTCTGTGGATGTAAATCTATGCGGCCCGACTCGGGCCTCAGCCCCTTTCATCCACTCGCAACTCGCTTGCCTTGCTCCCGTTCCCGCTCTAGTTCACTAGTGCTCTCTATTTCTCTTCTTCTCTCTCTCTCTACCTCTCTTTCTCTCCCTCTCTCTTGCTTTACCCGCCCGCCAACCAAACCATCCGCCCACCCCCAACTCAATCCACGTCCTGGGAACATAAACTTTTGCACTATGGCCTCAGCTCAGATCACCAGGATCCGCTCTCTTCTTCTCTCTGCTCCTCTCCTCTCTTCTCATCTCTCTACTCATCTCTGCTTCCTCTTAATTGTTTCTACTCCTCATCATCATCATCCCTGTGGTTCTGTCTCCATCTTATAGCCCGGCCAAGGGGTCGAGCATGTCAACTGGCTGCCGAGCCACAGCCTCCTGTACAGCAAATGTGAGCTAAAGCCAACTGCCTCTCCGCTCCTCAATCACTGGATCCTTTAGTTCTCAGGCTGGCCTCTCCGCACTGCTACGCACCTGACTCTCTGCCACCCACTGGTCCTCACGCAGCAGCCGTGGTTGGGGTACAGAGCGGAGGAGCAGAGCAGAGGGGGTGAGAGTGGAAGCGGCGAAGCCGGCCGAGGCGATCCTCACTGTTTGGTTCATCATCATTATACAGGTCTGTCTTCTCCATCCTCCATGGTTGTCGGGAGAGATGATGCAAACACACTGGAGGGATTTCAACCCCCCCCCCCCCGACAAGCACTGCAGTTTAGAGGGTCTGCCTCTTAGTGTCAAGACTGTCAATTACATCTTGTGTGCATGTTTTGAGGTACCTTTGATATGTGAAATCAATGCCATTGGGGATGAGATTTATTCAGAACGACATTTCCCATTTTTGCTCTGAAAGAGGATGGACGATAATATAAATTGGAAGTAGGAGTTTTGCAAAAGTGAGGGTGTGTTTATTTAAATACCAAATGTGAGGCGAAGCTTGCTTTAAGTGACCTCTCCTGTGACAAATTGTGTCGTGGACGTAAACACGGTGCTACTTTCCCGCCTGCAATGTCACGGTGCAGCTATGAAAATAGTCACGCCAGATTCCCATTGCGAGGAGATGAAAGGGTTATCAGGTACAGTTTACAAAAAATGGCATAATCTTTTTTTTCCTACAAAATAATTTCAATATCTAATTTCAAACCCTTGCCATTCCACAGAGGCCTCAAAGACCTAATGGGGCCTATTTGAGAACTCACTGTCTCCCACAAAAGCTTCAACCCATCTCAAGACAGAGCAGCCATTGTAGAAGCAAAGGTCCTCTGAACATAACTTGGATGTCCTCCAAAGACTAGAGTTTGCAATGAGATGGGGAATGTGGGCCGTGCTCTATAGCTTAAACTATTTTAATGTGAAGTTGGTTTTCAAGTAAATAGTGTACCTTGGCACAATTCGGACCCACAATGGTTTCCTTCAATAAATGTGCGCCTTTTGCAGTGACATTCAAATATTACGCATTTTTCAGTGGTTCACCAAAAGCACGGAAAATGGTATGAGGGATTTTCAGCCATTAGTGTACCATGGACCTGCATTCACACTTATGCAACCGTTGGTGTTCTGTTTCAAAGGTATTATGTGAGATTTATATTGCTCAAAAGGAATGTTCAGGTCGTGTGTCTAATTAGTCCCTGTCTGCCCATAATCACCTTTGAAAAAAAACCCCAAAAAACAGACACAGTTTCTCTAGTGGGGATAAAAAAACAACACCCTTTTTCCCCTGTAGCCTCTGCTCTGCTTTTACCCAGCATCCTCTCTGTTGCCTCCCGTGCAGCGTGCATGTCGTCACCCTCTTCCTCTTGCACTCGGTCACAGTTGTTGTTGATATTTTTATCTGGCAGCAGCCGGAGGATATTTATCTGTACAGCGTGGCGACCGGGAGGGCGCTTTCCAGCACGAACACTTTGCTGGGGCCCAGAGTGCCACACCATCCACACAACTAATTACTGCATCCACTTCCTCTTCACTCCACCAAAGCCCAGCTGCAACCTAAACCATTAATGTGTGTAATTATATTGTAATAGCGTGGTAATTATACTTCTAAAGCGTGCACACACACAAACACACACACACACACACACACCTCCGCAGCCCCAGAGGCAGGTAGATTCCACGCTGCTCCGTAACTCCAGATTAAAGCCTCAGATTGTTTTTGCATGGGGAGAAGAAACAGGATTAGAGACTGTCGCAGTATTCATCGAGAGAGCTTGCGCCGTTCAGCTGTAGGATTTGTTTTGGTTTTTGTTTTTGTTTTTCAGACACAATTTCACACACAGACACCATAAATATGGAGACAATACAGTCTGTGTGTATAGATGTGAGTGTGTGTGTGTGTATGTGTGCGTGTATGTATGTGTATGTAACACATTTGTATGTATGCATGCTGTTTGAGTCTGCCTGTGTGTGACTTTGTGTCCTGTGTGAGTGTGTTTTTATCATGTATTATACATGTGAGCCCGTATAGCTGCACCAGTGTCCTGTGTGTGTGTGTGTGTGTGTGTGTGTGTGTGTTTCAACTGCAAACATACGTGGTGTGTATATGCAAGTCACTGGGTGCATATGTGTGTATGTATGTGTGTGTGTGTGTATCTGTCTATGCATCACCAGGGTGAGAGGGAGAGAGAGGGCCTCTCAGTGGTGCTTGAGAAAGCTAAACTGCCGTGCTCTGCTGCTCTCATTAGGCAGCTCCCACTGTGGTGCTTCATGAAGACATATGGGCAGAAAGAGAGAGAGAGGGAGAGATATGAGAAAGAGAGAGAGCCCTCGATGTGGCTGCCACCTCCATCGCCACCACCACCACCACCACTGCCGCCTCTTTGCTTGTCATCCACAGTCTTGCCCCGGCCCCTAATCCACACTTTAATTTACTCCACCGCGGCAGGCAAGCAGCAACTAACACTGTCCTCAGGGGTCCCCTCACTTCTGCTAGCCGGTGACAAGGAATATGCAAAGGCCCAATTTCTCATTCGGCTGCCTGACAGAGAGCAGTTCCGCCTGGGAACCCACCACTGATGTCTCCACATCCGTTACCGTCACTCATCCCTCCCCCCACCCCCACCCCCACGCCGACCGGAGCCGCGCCACAGAAGTAGTCGTCGCACACTATTCTTCGGAGACCGCTTTATTAACATGTTGATCGGAGGAGCCATTACGGCTCAAGGGTTGTTAGTCAGGCAGGATGCGGCTATTGATTTCGCCCCCGCCGCATTAAAAGCAATGAGTGACCTGCCTGTCTACCCCACTCGCCTGCCCACTTGCCTCCCTGAAACGGAAAAAGAAAAAGAAAAAAAAAGTTTGGAGAAAGTGAAGTCCACAGTCTTGCAGAGAGACACATCCAAAGATTCCAAAGTTGTGTTTTGCTTTCTCTCTACCTTCCACCCCCCACCAAGCAATCTTTTATTTCTTTTTTCCCCCGTCTACTAATTTTCCCCAGTAATGCTGGGAGAGAGAGCTGCCGTTGACGGCCTGAAGTAATTGCTATCAGTCTGTCATTAGGAGCAGTGGGGCTCTGTCTCTCTTTTTCACTCTCTTACTCTTTCTCTCTCTCTCTGCCTCTCTAAAGGCCTGTGCTCAGCGTTGCTTACAAATAAGACACTTAGGAGACGAGTGGAATTCGCTCCCCCAAAGCTGTGATGTATTGGATTTTTTACGGTCAGAGCAGCTCCTCCGTCGCCTTTTCATTCGCCTCCACCCTGAGAACTGTTTTCTCTCTGTCCGCTTTGCTCTCCCTCCCTCTCCCTCTCTCTCACTCTCTCTCTCAGTCTCTCAGCCTCTCCTCCTCGCCTTTCAGAGTATCATTTGCAATTTAATGCTCACCTGGGGTGAGCCTTGACAATAGACTCCACCGTGAAATGGTCTCGGCCCTGCCTGCATGCCCAATGAGGCTGATGTTGAGCTATTTAGGTCATTGTCCCTCTACAATATCTACTTAATGCAACTCCATGGGAGTGATTGTTGGAACGGTTAAAGATTCTATTAAGTCTTTACAAAAGCCACTCCATTCTGCTGTCCGGTGTATAGTGCTAGGGCCATTTCAGAGGCTGGATTTCATTTTGTGAAAAGCTGTCGTTACAAAGTGTAGCAAGAAGGCGCAGTGTTATTTTGAAGGGTCAGAGCAAAGTAACAGGATGTAATATTTC